>JAJAGP010000196.1:0-342500 GCA_025084515.1 Ancistrus triradiatus | reverse complement strand
CGATCCAGAGAGTACCACGGGGAGGAGATGGAGCACATGGAGAAAGGGGGCTTCGATAAATCCCGCCTGGGGCCTCGCGAGTACCAGGGACCAATGGATCGTGGCTTTCGGGATTACGAGGGGGGCCACATGGAGAGAGGCTATGAGAGAGGCAGAGGGGGGTACGATCGTGGAGGATACGATCGAGGACGCGGGGGATACGACAGGGGATTTGTAAGTGACGTGAAGTGATGTCATTCCTGGCTTGAGTTCAGCACTTTGCAGTTGTTGGTTTTATGGTAAATGAAAGCTCGGCAGTTCCGGTAGGGATATGCCAATTAGGTGATGCCAGTTTGCCTTGGTGTTTTAAGGAGGGGGGCGGTGCTTTTTTTGTATGTGTGTGACATGCATTTTTATTCCAAGCTGTTACACTTGTAGAATGACTGTTTATGCACAGGCTGTCAGTTGGGCTCAAATTAAATCCTTTTCATAACAAAATCTGAATAAATGTGCTTTTTTTTTAAACGTTTAAAAAACAAGTGACTGGACTGATTTGAAAACCGTTTCTTGCCATGCTGTTTGATATCCACAAGAGGGGGTTTCAGGGTTAAAATATTAAGTGATAGTCTGGTGGTGCAAAGACAGCTTTTGCTTCCCAATTCATTCGCGGCCACTTTATTAGGTACACCTGTTCAGCTGCTCAGGTGAAAATCTAATCAGCCAATCACATGGCAGCAACGCAATGCATTCATGGTCAAGACGCCCTGCTGAAGTTTAAGCCAAGCCTCGGATCGGCATGGTTGGCGCTAGAGGGGCTGGTCTGAGTATTTCAGGAACTGCTGATGTGCTGGGGTTTCTCACATGGCGCCATCTAGGGGTTATAGAGAATGGTCTGAAATGGAGAAAGTATCCAGTGAGGGCAGTTCTCTGGGTGAAAATGCCTTGTTGATGCCCGAGATCAGAGGAGAATGCAGACGGGTTCGAGCTGATGGAAAGGCAACAGGGGAGCATCTCTGAACCGCAGCAGGCCTCACCATGTGCCAGTCCTGTCAGTTAAGAACATACAACTGAGGCTACAACTCACACAGACTCACCCAAATTAGACGAGATTGGAAAAACGTTGCCTGATCTGAGTCTTTCTGGTCGGGTCAGAATTTGGGGTAGCAACTTGAGAGCATGGATCCCATCCTGCCTTGGATCAACAGTTCAGGCTGATTTAAAGGTATGACGAATGTTTTCTTGGCACTCTTTGGCCCCTTAATACCAACTGAGCATCGTTTAAACTCCACAGGCGACCTGAGTATTGTTGCTGACCATGATCTCTACTTCCAGCAGGATAACACACCATATTCCAGAGCTTCAATCATCTCAAACTGGTTTCTCAAACATGGTCGAGTTCACTGTACTCAAGTCCTCCACAGTCACCAGATCTCAATCCTGTAGAGCACCTTTGGAAGGTGCAGCTGACAAATCTGCAGAAACTGTGATGCTATCATTATGGACCAACATCTAAGAAATGTTACCAGCACCTTGTTGAACCTGTTCTATGAGAATTAAGGCAGTTCTGAAGGCAAAAGGGGGTCTAACTCAGTACTAGGAAGGTGTGCCTAATAAAGTGTAGGATTGTTTGCTCTTTGAAGCTGGGATTATTGAAGACTATTGAAATCAGAATCACACACTACTGTTATTGGGCAAAAATGTTTTTTTTAAATGCTGAGGTGAACAGCATTTAGCAGACGCCCTTATCCAGAGCGACTTACAATTGGTACAATTTTATAATCCAAGCATTTGTGGGTTAAGGGCCTTGGTCAAGGACCCAACAGTGGCAGCTTGGCAGAGGTGGGATTTGAACCCTGGACCTTCTGGTCCATAGTCCAGTGCCTTACCCGCTCGGCCACCACAGTTCAATAAAGTAAAAATGTTACGATAATTAGACTTTTTCACTTTGTGATTTGTCACAATGCATGTGATCACAGACAATGAATCCGCAGTGACCGATTCTTAACTACTTTTCATATATACCATATTTTGTAAAGTGATTTTTATTCAAAACGTTCTGCACATGATTAAATTGAACAGGAATAGTTACTCTTTATAGTGAACCACTGACCATATCCTCAATCTGCTCAGAAAAGCACATCGTCTATCTCAGTACGATAAAATATCGTCATATTGCCTCTTCCTTGTATCTAGATCGCTTGTATCTTGATAAGCTTGCAAGATGCTAACCTAGGCGTATGGGACACGTCAGTCGCCCCTTATCCAGCCCCTCTATCTGCTGGCATCCTGTCCGGGGCACGCTTCCACAGGAGCACTTGACTAGGAAAAAGTGGGGTTTAAGAAAGATTGCTGCATCAAACGTTACACTATCTCTTTAATTTCGTCAAGCTGAGAGGCCGGTGCCTTTTTCTAGAGTTAGTGTCTGAGGAGATTAGGGCTGTGATAAAACATGGCTACAGCAATACATCGGCATATTTATTTTCGTCATACACTGCATCGAGTTTCAGCTCAGTTTTTGTCCTGAAGGAAGAGAACACCTTTTAAATGGGGTGTAAGCTACAATCTCCGCTCCTGTAGGTGGCGCAGCACAGGGTTGTGACTCCTTGTGCACCGCAACTTGTAATTCAACTGTTTTTATACCCTGAGTATCGCAATGTATCGCGATATCATCGTATCGCCAAGTCCTTTCCAATACCCACCCCTAGAGGAGATGGCTGATAACTTCTTACCAAAGTTGTGACCTTGATTGTGGCCGTAGCGAGCGCTTCTGATGTGATTTTGATAAGTAGTCGATCATTTAGTGATTTTGAAATGGACTTTATCTATTTATTGTTTGGTTATTTAAATAAATAGCCAAATCACGTCGCAGTAATGGGACCTTTCTGATCTGCAGCCTCGTATGAGAGGAAGAGGATGGAACCGGGGAAATTACACCGGCAACAGTAACAACGGAAACCCTGCCAATGTGGGGGGGCCAGTACGACCCCAGGAGGAAGAATGGGACCCCGAGTACACCCCCAAAAGCAGGAAGTACTACCAGGTAAGCAGGTCAGGTAGCCTGGCCCGTCGGCCGGCCAGAGGTTTGTACCTTAGGCGTGTGCCGAACTGACCGCTGTACACGGTGTACGTCTTAAACCCCCTCTCTCTGCAGCATGACGATCGGGACAGGGAGGGAGAGATGAAGTGGGCGGACGGGCGAGGCCGGGGGCGAGGCGCGTACCCGCGCGGCAGAGGCTCTTTTGCCGTGCGACGGGGCGCCGGCACCGGCAGCGGTGGCGGGGGGGGAGGCGGCAGCCCCAAATGGACTCACGATATGTTCCAGGGTGCGGTGGAGGAGGGGGAGCTGACGGAGGACGGGGCCGAGCACGCCAACAAAGACGAGGATAAAGCGCCCGACGGCGGCGGCGGCTCCAAACCCTAAGCGTCTCTGTTTTTGTTTGTTTTGCTTCCACTGCAGACACAAGCCGCTCTCAAACACAAGTGTTGTACAGCTACTCTGAATTTCTAAGCTGTTTTTACCCAATTCGTCACCCAAGTCCCGCCACAGATAGTAGCCATCAGCTGCTTTTGTTATGAAAGTCAATCTTAGGTGTGTGTTTTTTTTTTTTTTTTTTTAAGTCATCTACAGACAGTTTTCTCATGTTGGTTGCTGCAGGTAGTCCCCGTTTTACGCTGGTCTGGTTTATGAAGTTTTGACATTAGGATGGAAATGCCATCATACCAACAAATACACACTCGGCAGAAATTGTGCTGTGACTTTTGAATTTCTGTTCATTGGCAGGCAAGCGATATGCATCGTTGTAACAGTTTGTTTTTGTTTTTTACTTTAAAACTACTATTCGATAAACTGCAGGAGATATTCAACACTTATCAAATCAGCTTTGTGTTGAGGAGTTTACCCCAACTGTACTTTAATGCAAGTGTATTAAGCATGTTTGTTAGGGTGTGTGTTAGTGTGTGTGTGCACTTTGTCTTGCTATACTAGTGAGGACCAAATGTCTGTAATGATGATCAGGAAAACCTGGAATTTCGACTACTTCTTTAAAATATGTATATACACACACAGTGGGGCAAAAATTATTTAGAGAGAGAGACAGAGAAAGAGAGAGAGAGAGAGAGAGAGAGAGAGAGAGAGAGAGAGAGAGAGAGAGAGATTGTATACATACATACTATATATATATATATATGTATGTATACAATCTCTCTCTCTCTCTCTCTGTGTGTGTGTGTGTGTGTGTGTGTGTGTGTGTGTGTGTATATAAAATAAATGTTGTCGTGTGTGTACACACACACATATGGCAACATTTATTGGAAGATCTAAAGGACTTGCTTTAGGTTACTACGGTTAGGTGTGTAGTTGTAGTATTAATTAGCTGCAGTAGCCCATTGTCATACATGTCAATGGAAGTCCTGAAGTACAGCAAGACAAACCTGTGTGTGTGTGTGTGTGTGTGTACACCTTGTGTTGCTATACTTGTGAGGTCCAAATGTCCCTACAATGATGGGTGGGTAAACCTGGAATTTTGACCATTTTTCTGGTCCTCAGTTTAGCTGCTTTTTTTGTTTTATTCTTATTTTACAAAAATGGCAACTTTTATTTGACAATCCAAAAGATGCTTTAGGTTACTGAGGTTAGGGACAGGTGTAGTATTAAGTTGCTGCAGTAGTTCTCAGTTTGTCATTCATGTCAATGGAGAGTGGAAAATCCTCACAAGGATAACGTGTGTGTGTGTGTGTGTGTGTGTGTGTGTGTGTGTGTGTGTGTGTGTGTGTGTGTGTGTGTGTGTGTGTGTGTGTGTACACGTTCTGGTTTGTATTCCGATTGCACAATGGAGAAACGCATTTGTGCCTTAGAGATGGGAACTGCAGTGAGCTGTACTACTTGTGGGTTTGTTTGTTTGTTTTTTTATTATTATTATTTGCTTGCTTTTTCCTGCCGCCGCCTCTCTTTCTGCTGCCCATCTTCCCCTCTGATTAAAAAAGGCTAACCCAGTGTGCACTGATTTTATTACGTAGCTGCACATGGGATGAGGGGCGTGTCTGTAGTGTACCCGTCATGTCCTGCCTCTTGGTTATGCTGTGTATTCTCATCTTTAATTGCTTATTTTGAATGTTTGTCCTGTAGGGCTTCTTGTGGCATTTTTCAGACATTAAATTGTCCTTTTTTAATTATTTTTTATTCTACGTTGTGAATCCTAAACCCCTGAACGGTAAATGTACAGACTATAAAAAGTTAGAAGTGCATCCAAACTCGGCTATTAGTTGTTGGACGATTAATTTGTATGTCTGGTTTGACGTACCGATAAAATAAGGGATGTAGGGAGATCGGATTCCGTATGGCTTTGTATGAGGGCACCTAACCACTAGTGCAGCTCGGATGATTTACTGCTTTAGATGACTATTGATGAAAACCTTTTAGCTGCCACAGACCTCTAGTTGATATCGATACACCCCCGAGTGCAGAGCCGTAGACCGATCCACAAATGAAGGAGCGATTTTTGTAGACTGTATGCCGACGTTCCCCTCCTTTTTATTTGTAAAGATTCAATTATAAGGCCGTTTTGTTTCATTTATATCATTTGGGCCGTGCTGTCATTGTTCTTTTTGTTTTCCATTTCAATAAAACCTCTTGCTGGGTTTATATAAAGATGTCTTGTTGTTTATTGGTGACTTTAGGAGCTTTGGAGATGAAGGTTGCTGGTCGGCAGCTGTGAGCCATTACTGACTGAATGTCATGGGAATGGGTCAGCGCTGATCTGTGTGCTTAACGCAGACTGATATGATCTGTAGTTACGCACTCAAGCGGGCCTCTCAAACACTCGACTTTTGTTTTAGGGTCCAACTAGCAACTCGGAAATTACAGGGAAATGGAGATGAACTGAACAGTCTTGATGAAAGTCAGTAGTAAGAGTTCTCCTGACTGAAAGTGTGATTCCTTTAAAATGCTCTGTTTCTACCTAAATATGACTCTCTCACAGATTTAGTCCTAAGAGTAGATCAAGAGAATCCTATTTAATTGGTCATTTGTTTATTGAGGGAAATAGAAAAGGATACAAAATCATGTATAAAGAGTTTGAACCCCACCATTCCAGAGATGGAGGACATTTCAAGACCCTTGTGACTCTCCGTAGGAGTGGTCGACTAACAAAGATCACCCCAATACTAAGCCGTGTAATGGTTCACAAGGTCACAAAGGAACACAGGGTAACTTCTAAGCAACTAAATGCCCCTCCCACATTGGCTAATGCCGGAGTTCATGAGTCCACCATCAGAAGAGCACTGAACAATAAAGGGGTTGTAAGATGATGCTGTTTGTAATGGGCTACAACAAAAAACTCACTGCTTTCCAAAAAAGGACAAACCAGAAGATCACTGGGAGTTGTTACATTTGTTGATAAGACCGAAACCGAGCTTTTTCTTTAAAATGGGTGGTAGTGCTGGGAGATCTGACCTCAAATCAATATCATGATTAATTGAACCCAACTGTTAAAACTGCATAGCGTGATTTTAAAGTAAGTGAAGTAAATGCACAGATCAAGTATTTATGGTTGTTTTTTGAATATTTCAACCAGTTGAAGTCCTTCATTGGGTAGGATTTCCATTTTTCTTGAATTTTTTTCATGTTGTGTGAAGTTTGTCAACACTCTGCAACTTACAATGGATGCAATCTTACAATCCAAGCAACTGAGGGTGAAGGATCTTGCAGAAGGACCTACCAGTGGAAGCTTGGCAGAGGTGGGATTTGAACCTTGGACCTTCTGGTCCACAGTCCAGTGCCTTAACCCCGCTAGGCTATCACAGTTCCTGAACATGGTAAGAGAATTAAAAAAAACAAAAAAACTAACAGGGTAAAGAACAAAATCAAAATAATCAACATTGTCAAGATTATGTAAGTTGAAGTTTCTGAATGTTTCAGAATTCTGTTCTGATTAATTTTCAGTTGCCTAGGCCTAATGGGTAGCATTGTCTGGAGAAAGGAAAAACACTGCATCCTAGCATAACCTTATCCCATCTGTTACACATGGTGGTGGTAGTATCATGATTGTGGTTTGTTTTGCTGCATCCAGACCAGGACGGCTTGCCATCATTGATGAAACAATTCCGAATACCAGCAAGTTCTAAATGAAAATGTTAGGACATCTCGTCATGGACTGAATATCAAGAGAATGTGGATCATGCAGCAAGACAGCACCCCTAAACATGGGTCATTCTACCAAAGAATGGGGATAGAAGAATAACGTTAATGTTTTAGAATGGCCAAGTCAAAGTCCTGACCTTAATCCAATAGAAATGCTGTAGAAGCAAATCATGTGAAGAAACCTACCAACATTCCAGCGTTGAAGCTGTTCTGTATGGAGTAATGGACTCTCATTTCTCCAAGCTCATGTGCATGACTGATAAACAGTTACTGAAAGCAAAGGTTCACGTAATTTTTGTTGGTCATTTACAGATGTAAAATGGGATTGTTTTCCTTATATAAATAAAGAATCGGGAATTTTTTTTTGTATTCGTCTCGTTTGTTTAATTGGGTTCTCTGTCTACTTTTAGGACTTGTCTGATGTTGTTTCAGCTTAAATTTGTGCAGAAATATGGAAAATTCCAAAGGGTTCACAAACTCGAGCACCACCATCTTATCATAAAGCGTTTGTCAGTGAAAAGTAAACGGCTACAGATGAATAACACTGAGGTTTTTAACCCCGTTTAATCTGGTCAGGTTCAACTAGCCAGGCCATTAAAAAGCAGCTGGAGTCACAGATTTAACACAAGTAATGAAAATAAATGAGCTGTGGCTTGCCTCTTTTCACAATCCAGTAAACTTTAAACCTTAGCGGTCCTTAAATCTTATTTATTTTATCTGTCTTAGCTGCTGAAAGGACATAAGATATATCAGACTGGTCGGGTGCTGCAGCGACACAGCTCAGGAAGTATTTGGGTGGTGGATTAGTATCGACACTTCAGAGAAGACCTTTTCACAACGAGTCCGATTTTTACTGACGGAAAAACGTACTCGTCAAGTTTCGGAGCCTGCTTTGTTTTTGCGTTGCTAGGATGCGCTAAATCAGGCTGACCAATCAGAGCTCGGTTGCCGGGCAGAACAGCTCATCTAGAGCGTATAGGACGAGCAACGCGCCGCCTCTAAAAACATGGATATTAAAGAAAAGATGTGGTGGAATAGAACTGAAAGGCTGGAGAATGATGGTGATAAAGCTCAGAGTGACTGGATGGAAGCGTTTGATTATTTATCTAAGTGCATTCTGATCT
This sequence comes from Ancistrus triradiatus, assembly GCA_025084515.1. Taxonomy (NCBI): domain Eukaryota; kingdom Metazoa; phylum Chordata; class Actinopteri; order Siluriformes; family Loricariidae; genus Ancistrus; species Ancistrus triradiatus. Next base: position 334,259 of record JAJAGP010000196.1, on the reverse strand, counting down.
GTTCATGATCACAGAAACACAAACAAGAGCTTCCTGCACTCATCTTTGCTCGTGTCTTTGTTTTTTTTATTTGTTTGTTCTTTAAGTTGAGGATTTGAAAAAGACAGCGAAATCTCCTTCACACACCAAGAGGAGGGAAATTACAGAAAGCAGAAGCGGACAGGGAGTTTAAGGGTGTTCAGACAAAAACGTAGTGCACTTGGTTAAAAATCGCATACGTTTTTTTTGTCGGTGTGAAACGGCCTTTAATGTGGGTTTTGCTGGGACGAGTGGACCAGACACAGCAGTGGTACTGGAGTTTGGACGCCACCCAAATAGTACCTGATCTGTGCTGGTCCTGACCATTAGAGAACAGAGTCAAGGGGACGAACAAAGGATGTAGAGAAACAGGTGGGCTACAGTCTGTAATTGTAGAAGTACTAAGTGCTTCTATATGGTAGGTGGAACTGATAAAATGGTCGGTGAGCGTAATTAAGGGCTCACTTTACCTTTAAATTGTTATACAATGCAGATACTACAATATTTACTCGTTTAAATGTTTCAGCAGGATTATTAAAGGTCAAAAGGCACCATCTACTGTGGTAGCCTAGTGGTTAAGGTACTGGACTATGGACCAAAAGATCTAGGGTTCAAATCCCACCTCTGCCAAGCTGCCACTGTTGGGTGCTTGAGTAAGACCCTTAACCCACAATTGCTTGGATTGTAAGACTGTACCAACTGCAAGTCGCTCTGGATAAGGGCGTCTGCTAAATGCTGTACATGTAAATCTATCGGTGAGACGATAAACACGTTAACCCTTGACAGTTTTACACTTTATTTGGTATAAAATCATGGGAGTACAAGTTGCGATAGGGTACTGTGCATTTTTAGGAGCGTGAGTGTAGAAGAACCCAACGTTAAACAAGCACGTCTCTGCCGACCTTCTCTATTTGTAGTAAGTGGAAAACGAAGTGCGTTTTCTTTTAGATTTCCCACCATATTTTAAAACGTAAAGCCCAGACCTTCTGACATCTGAAGGCATTTTTCTATCCCATGGGGAGGACAGAGAGAGTTTTGTTTGCTGGTGGGAGAGCAGGGACGTAGAGCCACAGGAAATGAAGGCCTGAGAAATGAAGGGTGACCAGGGATGAAGGCAGGCTTGTTGTTGTTTTTTCCTTTACAAGTCACTGCTGTTGTGTGGGAGTGAAAAAGTGCTGGGTTTGTAGAAATGTTAGTGAGTTTCTGAAGTATACAGACGGTACAAAAATCCTTTAAAAATCGAGCCGTCCACAGCGCTTTAGTGATAGTGCACCCGTCCCAGCGTCCCGGTCCCCGTGACCAGAATATCAGGTTGTCCGTTTCTCCAGATCTCCCTCACGATGCGTTCCCTCTCCTCTAACCGTCGCGCTCGCTCCAGCTCCTCGGCTGAGGAGAACACGTTCACGCTCCTGATCGTCCCGCTGTGATCGGTCGCCGGTGATATGGTGATCTCCGGCACTTCCTCGACTGCCTGTGGTGCCTCGTTTTTGCCGTCTGGTCTGTCCTCGTTTGTGTCGCCGCTCTCTCTGAGGCGTTTGCGGTCAGGAGTCGCCGCTTTCTTGGCGGCTTTTCGAGGCCTGCAGGCGAAGCCCAGGATGAGGAGGGTCAGAGCCAGCAGCAGACCGAAACACACGCCCAGCATGAAGTACAGCGCAAAGCTCTCTGTGTTTTCTGTAGGGAATTGAAGAAATATATAGAGGTAAATTAATTTTTTATTACAGGTATTGACGTTCACAATATGTTCTGTGAAACAGGACGTTGACCGAAATAGTTGTTGCCTGGTCTCGTAATGTAAATATAAAGGGTATTTTCACAAGAAACCTGCGTGCAAACGATACGTAAATGCGTCCGCGATGCTGAATGAAACGATGGCAACAACTGTGGCACACATTCTTTAAATAAAGGACAGTTTTTTGTTAACATTTTGAATGACAAATAAAAAGTAAGCACAAAAAAGCCTGCTTTTGTTCACGTTTACTACCGGTGCCAGCATTCGTGGAGTGGCACTGCCATGCAGTAGGTCCGTGGACTTTAAGAAGTTAACCTACTCACTGGCTACACCGTGTTATTAACTTTTTCCGGGTGTTATTTTCTTCCTGCCTTCCTGTGGCTGTTAAGGATAAATAGTGATTTAACAGTTTAAAAACCTGACACCTGTAATGGTTAACGGAGCGTTTAATTACCTGTGTTAATGGTAGGCTACGTATCCCACATCATGTCCCTGTTCCTTGTGGTCGGGTTTAAATTGAACTGGTGTAGCATAGTGTGGATGTTCTTTTTTTATCGGCGAGACGCTAAAGGTGAGGGCTTTTTTTTTTAGATACCACAGTAACTTTTGTCAGTTGGATAACTGATGCTCTTACATTCATATTACAACACCAAACCACAAAAAGCTGGCACAGTATGGAAAATGCAAATAAGAAAATGAATGCAGTGTTTCTTATATTTGCTTGGACCTTTTTTCATTGCAGACAGTTTGAACCTGAGATATTTCATTTTCGGTCCGGTCACCATCATTTCATTTGTAAATAAACATCCATTCCTGCATTTCAGGCCTGCAACACATTCCAACAAAAGTATGAGCATATGACCATTCTTCCTGCAAACATGTCTTAAGATGTGTAACACTATGGGGTTGTCATTGTCGCATTTTCTATTTAAATAATCTCCACACATTCTCTATTGGGGACAGGTCATGACTGCAGGTGGGCCAGTCCAGTACCCGTACCCTTCTTCTTCCACAGCCATCCCTTTGTAATGTGTGCAGCATGTGGTTTTGCATTGTCTTGTTGATAAATGCATGGACGTCTTTGGAAAAGATGTTGTCTTGAAGGCAGCTTATGTTGCTCTACAATTTAAGTGTACTTTTCTGCATTAATGCTGCATCACAGAAGTGTAAATGACCTTTACCAAGGGCCCTGACCCGAACCCATACCATGACAGAGCCTGGCTTTTGGATCTGTTCCTTATAATAGTCTGGATGGTCCTTTTCATCTTTGGTCCGGAGCACACTCCGTCTATTTCTTTCAAAAAAGATCTCTAATACTGATTGGTCTGAGCACAATCCCCATCTCCACTGTGTGATGGTCCATCCCAGAGGCCTCCGAGCCCAGAGAAGTCAACGCCGCTTCTGGACATGGTTATAACATAAGGCTTCTTTTTGTACAGTAAAGATTTAAGCGGCATTTGTGAATGTAGCTCTGTATTGTAGAGCTTGATAAATGTTTGATCCCTTGCCCATGTGGTTCTATCAGCTATTGATGAATGATGGTTCTTGATGTAGTGCCATCTGAGGAATCAGAGATCACCCCTCTTCAGCTTAGGCTTGTGCCCTTACCCTTTATGTACTGAAATTCCTAAAGATTCCTTGAATTGTTTAATGATATTATGCACTGTAGAGGAGGAAACATGGAAATCCTTTCCCATCTTTCTTTGAGGAACATTGTTTTAGACATTTCAGTCATTTCCTCATACATTGTTACCAAACTGGAGATTTTCTGCTCATTTTTGCTCCTCTTCCTCTTTTGTGGATACTACTTTTGTCCCAAGTTATGATTAACATCATTATCTATTTATTTTTTATCATTACTAGCTCTAAATTGCCACCGTCCTAACATTTATTTGGAATGTGTTGCAGGCCTGAAATGCAGGAATGGATGTTTGTTAACAAATGAAATGAAGTTGACCAGAAAAAAACATGAAGTATCTCAGGTTCATACTGCCTGCAATGAAAAAAAGTCAATGTAAACATGGACTGTGGTAGCCTAGCGGTTAAGGTACTGGACTATGGACCAAAAGGCCCAGGGTTCAAATCCCACCTCTGCCAAGCTGCCACTGTTGGGTCCTTGAGCAAAGCCCTTCACCCACAATTGCTTGGATTGTAAGACTGTATCAATTGTAAGTTCCTCTGGATAAGGGCGTCTGCTAAATGCTGTAAATGTAAGTTATATTTGCATTTTCCATACTGTCCCAGCTTTTTCTGAATTGGGGTTGTATTTGGCGTCTAGTGATGTGGTGTTCACCTTTAATGTGAGCATAGGTTGCCATGCTGTTACTCAGCAGCTCCATGTCCTTCCTCACAGGATTCATGTTGCTTCTGTTGCAGCGTCACACACCCCAGAGCTGCTCGTTACGCCTCGCTGTCCATTACTCACATCACGACTTCATCTTTAGCACCTAGGAAAACACGGGGAGGAAACATTAACGTAGTTGACAATGGGCTTTGTTCAGGATCAAATGCAGAGCCCCAGATACTGCATAAGAGATTTTTAAGGTAAATACAATAATTAGACGAGCTGATTGTGATTATATACAGTTTTGGGTAAAAAGCATCACAGTGGAGAAGTCAAAAATTTACTTTGAAAGGTCTAACATTTTGTCTGGACGGTGAAATCTCTAAAACCCTACTTGGACAGGACTAAATGTACATGTTCAGCCATATCAATGTTTTTCTCACTCCTCCCCTGAGAAAACTACAGGCACAGCCTGAACTGTTGATACAAGGCCGGATGGATCCATGCTTTGATGTTGCTGATGGCAAATTCTGACCCGACCATCTGAATGTAGCAGCAGAAATCCATTTTTCCAATCTTCTATTGTCCAGTTTTGGTGAGCCATGTGAATTGTAGCCTCAGTTTCCTTATCTTAACTGACAGGAGTGGCACCCGGTGTGGTTTTCTGCTGTTGTAGCCCATCTGCTGCAAGGTTTGACGTGTTGTGCATTCAGAGATGCTCTTCTGATGCATATCTCAGTTGAAGCAAGTTATCTGAGTTACTGTTGCCTTTCTATCAGCTCAAACCCATCTCCATTCTCCTCTGATCCTCTGGCATCATCAAGGCGTTCCACCCAGAGTACTGGCCTCACTGGATGTTTTCTCTTTTTCTGACCATTCTCTGTAAACCCTAGAGATGGCGCTGTGTGTGAAAATCCCAGTAGATCAGCAGTTTCTGAAATATTCAGACCAGCCCGTGTAATAGCAACAACCATGCCACGTTCAAAATCACTTAAATCACCTTTCTTCTCCATTCTGATGCTCGGTTTGAACTTCAGCAGCTCGTCTTTATCATGTCTACATACCTAAATGCACTGAGTTGCTGCCATGTGATTGGCTGATTAGATGTTGGCTGATTGGCTGTACAATGTACAGTGGGGGACACCTCCAAGCTTTGCAACAAATACCCAAGGACCAAAGAAAATCAGAGCGCTAACTGTCATGGACTTTCCACCACAGTCACCTCAAAGACAGAGAAAGTTGAGCATTCAATAAAATCACAAGATGCTCTTTGGAATACCGTGGAATCATGCTGGATAAAATGGATCACCAAATAGAGTGGCATTACAGCAAATGGGTGAACATACCAAATACTAATCAGTGTTTTGCTCCTGTTTACACTGATTATATGATTTGTAATGAAAACATCATATTAAATACGAGAAAAATACAAATCTGGAGCATTTTCCATTCAGACTTTTAGCTCTTAGATATGCTACAATGATTCTCCAGACACCATTCAGTGTGAAGACGTATTTTATTAAACAGTAGCATGTGCATGTTCCGAACGCACAGTTGGCTTGGTGTTTTCAGACCTAATCGAACCCCACTTAAGGGACTTCAAAGGGAGGATGCTCACAGAGACCATTTGTAAGGTCATTCCAAGCTGAAGCAAACAACATTAACTTCAAAGAGAAGCTCTGAGCGCTTCAACTCATGGACGTTTCACTCCCGACACCATTTGCGCCATTTTTTTCACTCTAGAATGGAAAAATAGTTTTAACAGGCGGCAGGTTCAGCTGTAAAAGCAGGCAAAACCATGTTCAAGTCTCTGTTTATTGTTATTGTATAAAACAATGAAAGAGCAAAGCAAAGCATCTCCCTGAATAACGTAGTACTGAATAAAAGTGATAATAAGACGGAACCGATTAGGGTAAAGCTGTAGCTAAGAGTAAACCGGATATTAAGTGGTGCCTCGGAACTCATTGATTTCGTTTCTAGGTGCATTTTGACTAGAAAAATTTGTCTCGGTTCTCGGCGTTTGTTCGGCGCACTTGCTTAAACTTGTGTGACTCGTTTCAGCTCAAACTCGATTCACAATTCATGATTCAAGATTCAGTACACAGTGATTCAGATTCACAATAGCTCTTGCTCAGTGCAGATCTCCGCTGTGTTTATCGTGTCTTACTTTGTTTTTACATCTACAGTACTGTATTTTTAGTGCAAATAAATCCTCATGGGTCCTAAAAAGATTAGTTATAAGAGCCAACTGAAAGGAAAACAGGAACTGAATCATCTAGAACACAGACTGCAGTTATCGTTAGCAGCTAGTGCCCTGAGTTCACCAATAGAGTAAGTGTTTTGCTTTTACTTTTCACTTTCAATCTATCACTCACTAAATTACATGAGATTTGTAGACACTTTATTATAATATAAGCTTTATGTTAATGATTTTGGCCAACTGTAGGTTAATGTGTAATTGGTTCCTCTGTGATACAGTATAAACTATATTAAACTCCTCAGTTCATGATCCATTTATCTTATGATGGATTTGTTGAACATATCCCCATCATAAATCAGGGAGCTCCTGTACAATACAGCTCCATTAATGCATATAATGTTATACAGTGTGGATTTTCTGGGGGTCTTGGATGGATTCGTTCAATTTACATTACTCCTTATGGGGAAAAATTTGCTCGGTCACTTGTCATGTTCGGTACTCTACTAGACTTCTGGAACGAATTAAAGACGAGAACCACTGTACCTCAAAAGTCCATCACAACCTTCACTGTCTTCCATTGTCCAAACAACTTTACCACATCTGAATTCTTTTTCCCTTCTGCTGGAATCTGCTGCCAATGAGCTTTTCTTCTCTCACTTCACCGACTGACCTGATATCCCTCTCTATTCTAAACCAAGCAAATCTCTGATGTGCCGTGTGATTCTCAAAGAGACATTAAGGGCTGCAGAGAGAAGGTGCAATGAGTTCAAGCTTGATGCAGATCTTTACTGCTATTGCTTCTCGCTCTTTAATTTCTCAATCATCTGATGTGGTTGCCTCCAAGACATCCTTCTAAGGAACGCTAGAAGCATCTGCCTCTGACTCAGTCAAACTCCATTCGAACTTTTCATCACCTCCGCCTCCTCAAACATCGTCCTTCACTGATGAAAGCTTTGCCACCTTCTTTGATGAGAAAAAGACACGCAACCTCTCAACACCCTACCCTGCTTTTCTCCTGAGCTTCTCTCATCCAGCAATCTCACCACATGTCATCTAGATCCAATCCCAAAGATCGCCCAAGACCTTTTCTCCTTCATCTCTTCAATCATCAACAGCTCCTTATTGTCTGCCCATGTTCTTTCTGCTTTCAAGAGTGTAAGAGTCATTCCTATCTTGGAGAAGCCTACACTCGACATCTTTGTCATCAACAACCACAGATCAGTAAAAAAAGACAGTGTTTCTTAGATTTACTTTGACTTTTATTTCATTGCAGACAGGATGAACCTGACCAACTTCATTCCATTTGTTAATAAACATCCATTCCTGCAATTCAGGCCTGAAACACATTCCAAAAAAAGTTGGGAGGGTAAAGCATTTACCACTTTGTAATGTTGCCATTCCTTTTCACCACACTTAAAAAGACGTTTTGGCACCGAGGTGTTATTTAGGTGTTATTTTGTCCCATTACTGTGTAATAGTATGGGGTTGTTGTCACATTTTTTCTTTTAAAATTCTCCACACATTCTCTATTGGGAACAGGTCAGGACTGCAGGAAGGCCAGTCCAGTACCCGTATCCCCTTCTTCTTCCTCAGCCATGCCTTTGTAATGTGGGCAGCATGTGGTTTTGCATTGTCTTGTTGAAAAATGTATGGCTATCCCTGTGAAAGATGTCGTCTTGAAGGCAGCTTATGTTGCTCTAAAATCTCAGTGTACTTTTCTGCATTAATGCTGCATCACAGAAGTATAAATGATCTTTACCAAGGGCCCTGACCCGACCCCATACCATGACAGAGCCTGGCTTTTGGTCAGGAGCACACAGTGTCCATTTCTTCCAAAAAAGATCTGAAATTACTGATGGGTCTGACCAAAGTACACATTTCCACTGTGTTCCACTTCTGAAGCCCAGAGAAGTCGACGCCGATTCTGGACGTGGTTATAACATAAGGCTTCTTTTTGCACAGTAACATTTTAAGTGGCATTTGTGAATGTAACTCTGTATTGTAGAGCTTCATAAAGGTTTAATCCCTTGCCCATGTGGTTCTATCAGCTAAATGATATTATACACTGTAGAGGGGGAAATATGTCAATCCTTTCAAATATTTCTTTGAGGAGCATTGTTTTAAACATTTCAATAATTTTCTCACACATTTGTTGATAAACTGGAGATTCCCTGCCCATCTTTGCTCCTCAAAGACAGCCTTTTGTGGATACTGCTTTTGTACCAAACATATAATCACCTGTTCACATCACCTCTTTGAGATCACATCATTATTTAGTTTTTATTTCATTACTAGCCCTGTCCCAACTTTTTTGTGTTGCAGGTGAAGTAATTGTAAGACACACTGCTTTTATTACGATAATGTCCAAGCTTTTTCTGATTTGGGGTTGTAGAACGACCCACAGGATCACAACCCGTCTGGCTTCACATCAGCACATCAGCACACTCCACAGAAACTGCACTGGTGGAGTCAACCACAAAAATCCAAATACAGGCATTAGATCAACTACATTTACCCTTATCCAGAGCGACTTACAAGTTATACAGTCTTACAAACCAAGCAATTGTGGGTTAAGCGTCTTGCTCAAGGACCCAACAGTGGCAGCAAGGCAGAGCTTTGAACCCTGGACCTTCTGGTCCATAGTCCAGTACTTTACCCGCTAGGCCACCACAGTCAACTGGCGTCTCTTATGTTTCCTGCAATGGATTGGCACCTAGTTTATGGTTGGTTTTGGATTAAGTGGGTGTAAAGATGATTGTGTGTCATTCTGTGCAATATTGCTGTGCTACTGAGCGTAAATATGTCTGGGCTACAGCTGTGAGCCTGGTTTGTAGCTTTTGGGATTTGGGATTCTGGGCCATTAATCAAAAGCTTTAATAAATGGCTGAATCAAAGTGAAATAATACGGCTTCAAAAAGAGCGTTTAACTCCGAACCAGTCAGGTTTTTACCATTAGTACTAATAAAGTGCATGTGGTACAAAAGATGGCATTTTTAACATGCCGATCCTCACATTTGACCTGTTGCTACAGTATGACTGAGAGAGTGTGTCTGTGTACGGAATTTCCCATTTTTCCCACAGGAACCAATCATCTTGACATGCACTCAGGGGAAAAAGCTAGTATTCCCGTTTATGCCACTCTGTGAGGAGGGCGACAGGATGTGTGGGTGTGTGCGTGCCTGTGTTTGGGGGGTTAGGCTGTCTGTTTTTAAGGCTTGGGGGAAAGAAAAACAGGCAACAAATGAAGCACAGGAAATGAGTTCAAAAACAAACCTCTTGCAACAGACCACTTCTCATGCTCTTGACTCAGATTGGCATTCGCGTGTTTGTGTGGCGTGTCACAAGCTCCCTCACTCGTGTTCCAGAGAAGAGGTTGAACTACAGTTAATTCGCAGCTGTCCGGACAGATGAAACGAACACGTTGTTTGGGGAAGTCTACATAAATACTGTCACAGAATCAACCACAGAGGCTTTTCAGTGACTCGAGGCCTTTGAGTTCATTCAGTTGAATGATTCTTCCGGTTCTGCACAGATTTGAGGCCGATCTTAAACAGAAGCGTCACCACAGTGACCCAGGGTTGAGTCCTGGAGGTGCCTTCTTGCCAGGTTGGGCGTCACCCACAGGCACGATTAGCATGACCTTCAGCAATCCTTGATGATCCTGTGATGGACTGGCATCCCATTCAGGGCATGTTTATGGCTGTGCTCTAAGGCAGTGGCTCCCAACCTGTTTTCCTTGGAAGGAAAGCTCTGCCCCAAAACCTGCCCACACAGAAACCAAAAGGATAAAGTGATTCATTAGAAGTCTTTTTTTTAAATTAAAGCTTCTCCCTTTTCCCTTGGGTTCGGATTTTTTCTTTCATTTTCATTTTGGCTCATTTTCTCTTTTCAATACAGCTAAACATTTAGCTAAAAATCAAACAATAGCTGGGCATTTTTCTTTTAACATCCTAAGAGAGTAGACCTGCACAAACACATCCTCACAAAAGAATAATAGGTTATTTATTATATTGTATTATATTCTACAGTTTTATTTTCTCCGTTTTATTATATTCTCCATTATATTGTATTCCCTATTACCTTTCTTACAGCCTATATTTTATTATATTTTATTTCTAGATTTTTTTTAGCTTCTGTGTATTTAAACTTTTATTATTCATTTATTATTTAGGTAATTTAGTTTAATTTTTGCATATAAAATCTAGGCTGCCCAGGGAGGTTTGGTCTCTTTTTCAGATTGATCACACTCGTCAGACGGACCGGACTTTGACAGATCACCCTTAAGGAGTTTTTCCTTGACTTTTTAAGTCTAGGTCCTCCTTGAGGTTTCTTCCTCATCACATTCAGGAAGTTTTTGGATATTTGTAATGCTGCTTTGAGACAATGCTCCATTGTAAAGGGCGCTATAAAAATGAATTAGACTTTGAGTTCAAGTGGCACCATGCTAGCCCATCACCATGGTGATCCACGTTCAAGTCCCAGTGGTGCCTTCGGATGGGTCAGATGCAATCATGTTTCTGCGTCTGAGAAAGGAGGCTGGTCAGGGAATTATCCCCTGGTTTCTCCCGCTCACTGCTGTGCCCTGTCAGATAAGCGCTGGACCCACTAAACCCATGCAAATCTGGGGTGAGGTTTGATGGTAATGACTGAGAGATTTGCCAATTCAAACATTGCCAGGCTGAGTATTTGAAAGACACAAATCTCAGTTACAGCCAAATGATTCATTGATCTGGCCCTTAAATACCAGGTTCTTGGCTGAGTTGAGTAGCTCTAAATGTGCATGTTGTAAGGACTGTTTGTCGTCGTGATTAGTATCGTCTTTTTCTCAGTGATTTATTTAACAGAAGCCATATATGCCTAATTACATTTCTCTTTTTGGTATTTAGTAACTAAAACTCTATTTAAAATGAGCCACGGCCTATGGAGAATCATCACACCCCTTTAAAATAGTGACTTTTTGTGTCTCACAGTCTGAAACCAAAACAGCCCTTTCACATTTTACCTTACAATGTTCAAGTAATGACAACAAGGACAACAGTTCTGAAACTACAATAACAGCATTGTAAAATAGATCAGTCCCCTGATTTAATTATTTTTGCTTTAATGACAGCCATCAGTTTACTTGAATATGTCTCTACTAGCTTTGTACAGCTGGTTGAGGAACTTTTGTGCATTATTCATTGTAGAATTATTTGAATTCAGTCAGATTTTGTGGGCTGATCTCTTCAAGAACAGATCTACAGGAGGGCTCTGACTTGGCCACTCTAGGTTATTCACCTTCCTTAATGAAGGGCTTTGTGTAATGCTTGTGAGTTTGTTGACACACCACAGACTGACCAATCTCATCTCACCTCATCTCATCTCATCACCTTGCCTTTCTTACCTAGCCACTCCCAGGCCAGGCGGGTCCAGTGGGTCCGGGCCTGCCATAGGTCTCCTCTCAGTTGGCCATGCCTGATCTCGTTCTTTCGGTCATTACACAAAGATCATGACCATAGCTGAGGATGGGGATGTAGACTGACCAGTAATTAGAGAGCTTTGCTTTATGGCTCAGCTTCCTCATCACCACTATGGTTCGGTACAGCCACCCCATCACTGCTGAAGCTGCACCCAACCTACATGTTTTTGTAAATGCACCACCTGACCGTCATGATGTAAGCCCCACTCAGGATTCAAAGCCTGACCCTCAGGAACTGCTGTTATAGGGAACTGGCTCTTACCATTGAGGCATTGATAGTTAAAGCCTCTTCAGAACTTTTTTGTATTGTTCTCCTAACATGTTCCTTTCCACAACTGGAGCCGTTCTCAAACATGCTGAATTCTTTGCGTTACCAATGTACTGCTAGTCCTTTATTCTTGAGTAATCACTACAATTGATAATCTGCAAGGTGATTGGTTACACCTGAGAAAAAAAAGCTGATCACTTATCCAAACCAGGTATTTTACTAATAACCTTTCAATAATTTATCATAAATGTTCAATTTGATGTTGAGGGTTAGATTTCATTTATTTGAATCCCAGAAAGTTGAATCATTTCCTCTAGACACAAGGTTTTGTGGGAGAAACGTCTCATCGCCCATCTAAGTGACGTCTTCAATCTCAGCTAGAAAACTCCTCAATCTTATATACAGCACATTTGCATATTTACATATTTTTGGAACTATGCAGTTGTGTTTTCAGTCTTCACTGAAGACCTCGGTGAAGAGGTGAGTCTTTAGTCGCCACTTGATATCCAGTGGAAGTTCATTCCACCACCTGGGTGCCAGGACGGAGAAGAGCCTCGATGCTTGTCTTCCTTTAATCTTACGTGGAGGATCTAGTCGAGCCAAGCTCGTGTCTCGGAGGGTATGAGGTACAGAGCGTGGTTTGATCAGAGCCTTTAGATAAGAAGGTGCTGCTCCATTGTTGGCTTTGTAAGCGAGCATCAGGGTTTTGAATCTGATGCAGCTACAGGGAGCCAGTGAAGGGAACGCAGCAGTGTGGTGACATGAGAAAACTTGGGTATATTGAAAACCAGACGAGCCGCTGCATTCTGAATCAGTTAGGGGTCTGATTGTACACATCAGAAGACCAGCCAGAAGAGCACTGCAGTAATCTAGTTTTGATACAACAAGAGACTGGACAAGCACCTGGGTGGCTTCCCTGGAGAGGAAGGGTCGAATTCTCAATGGAACAGGTGATCAGTTTGATATGCAGATTGCCATGATTATTAATGACAATGCCCACGTGTGCTGTTCACACAGGTTTGGGGAATAGCTGCAATAACGGCTTTGTAAGATGGTGAGAGGTGTACTCTGAGGCCCCCTCCTCAGTTCAGGGATGGGCGTTCCCTTTTCATATAGATGGCCTCTTTGACTCCCTGTTCAATAGTGCTGGTATCCTTTGTTATGCAAATGTGCTGTATGTATAACTGGCGACATTTCCAACTAGCCGAGACTGAAGAAGTCGCTTAGATGAGTGACGAAACTTTTCTTTCGCAAAAACTTTGCGTCCAGATGAACCGATTCAACTTTCTGTGATTTCCTTACCTGGATTACATACACTACATGGCCAAATGTATGTGGACACCCCTTCTAATTAGTGATCCCTGTTCATTTAGGCAGACTCACTGCTAAAATATTACACTACGGACATGAAATCTACATGGAAATCAGTGGACAAGCACTGGACCCCTTGGTCACTCAAAAATGACGTTCCCACCTAAAACAATCCATAAAGAAATGGTTTGCCAACAGACGAAGAACCTTGTTTGACAGACCCCTGACCTTAAGTCCATTGGACAACTTTGACATGAACTGGAATTATCAGAAGAGTGATGGCTGTTGAGAAGCAAAGGGGAACAAACTCTGTACCAGTTACCCCTGTTTTTGGATGTAAATGATGTGTGTCCACAAAGATTTGGCTGCAACAATCACAAGTGCTCAAATATCGGATCAGGTTCACATTTTCTTGACTTTATGAATGAAGAAATTGATGTTCTTATTGTATCTTGTAGCATTTGACTCCAAACCAGACGATCTATCAGCACTGAATCCCCGGAGGAGAAAGAGAGGCCATACTGCTCTCTTCCTGCCCACTTCCTGTTTGGAGGGTCATAATTACCGGAGAGTGTAATCCACTGAAATGAGACACAGCCGCTCATACTCCCACCCTGATACCTATCAGCTTGTAGTGTGAGCTCGGGTTAAATTTAACTCCGGGTGTGCGTCTCTGTCCATGTGTCAATCCCGAGAGCAGTAAATGTTTGTGTTGTGTTAGACCAGAAGACAAAGGCTGTAAAAAGCTCTGTCATGCAGAGATACCTCATAAACACAGACACTCAAAGACACACACTCATGAGTGCAGAGGAATGTAATAACGGGTCATAGTGTGAAGTCTAACCAAACAGCGTGTTTGTATAGGAAGCCGCAGCATCTTAAAATATCTCTACACACAAGAATTACCTAAATAGAGACAAAACACTGCTGACACACAACAGTTCCCAGCAGCCACATGCTTTCCTGTGTATCTCGACAGGCTCTAACTCGCCACCATCAACACTCCAACTGCACACTCATATACCGTCATACTACACGCTGCTATATACTCAAAAAATATGCAGTTTCTTACTTTTCCTTTGACTTTTATTTCATTGCAGACAGTATGTGATAGGAAGGCAGCTTATGTTGCTTTTAAACCTCAGTGTACTTTTCTGCATTAATGCTGCACCCCAGAAGTGTAAATGATCTTTACCAAAGGCCCTGACCCGACCCCATACCATGACAGAGCCTGGCTTTTGGACTTGTAGCAGGACATGGTTAACATAAGGCTTCTTTTTTGTACAGTAACATTTTAAGTGGCATTTGTGAATGTAACTCTGTATTGTAGAGCTTGATAAAGGTTTGATAAAGTAATCCCTTGTTCATGTGTTTTTGCATTTTTCATACCATTCCAAACTTTTTTTTGATTTGGGGTTGTATACTCATACTACATTCTTCTATAAACTCTCATACTGTGGTGCTTGAAAGTTTGTGAACCCTTTAGAATTTTCTATATTTCTGCATAAATATGACCTAAAACATCATCAGATCATCAGAAGTCCTAAAAGTAGATAAGGAGAACTCAGTTAAACAAATGAGATAAAAATTTTTTATACTTGGTCATTTATTTGTTTAGGAAAATGATCCAATATTACATATTAGTGAGTGGCAAAAGTATGTGAACCTTTGCTTTCAGTATCTGGTGTGACCCCCCTGTGCAGCAATAACTGCAGCTAAACGTTTCCTGTAGCTGTTGATCAGTCCTGCACACCGACTTGGAGGAATTTTAGCCCATTCCTCCGTACAGAACAGCTTCAGCTCTGGGATGTTGGTGGGTTTCCTCACATTAGCTGCTCACTTCAGGTCCTTCCTCAACATTTCCATTGGATTAAGGTCAGGACTTTGACTTGGCCATTCCAAAACATGAACTTTATTCTTCTGTAACCATTCTTTGGTAGAACAGCTTGTGTGCTTAGGGTCGTTGTCTTGCTGCATGACCCACCTTCTCTTGAGATTCAGTTCATGGACAGATGTCCTGGACATTTTCCTTTAGGAATTCTCTGATATCATTCAGAATTCATTGTTCCACCACCATCAATGAATGGCAAGCCGTCCTGCCAGATGCAGCCAAAACAGGCCCAAACCATGATACTACCACCACCATGTTTCACAGATGGGATAAGGGTCTTATGCTGGAATGCAGTGCTTACCTTTCTCCAAACATAAAAAACTAACACTTTTTTTTAAACCAAAAAGTTCTATTTTGGGGTCTCATCCGCCACAAAACATTCTTCCAAAGCCTTCTGGCTCGTCCACGTGATCTTTAGCAAACTGCCAGACGAGCAGCACGTCTTTTTGGAGAGCAGTGGCTTTCTCCTTGCAACCCTGCCATGCACACCATTGTTGTTTCAGTGTTCTTCTGATGGTGGACTCATGGAACCATTAACATTAGCCCAATGAGATAGAGGCCTTCAGTTGCTTAGAAGTTACCCTGGGGTCTTTGTGACCTCACCCTCAACTATTCCATTACACGCCTTGCTCTTGGAGTGATCTTTGTTGGTCGACCAATCCTGGGGAGGTAACAATGGTCCCTTGAATTTCCTCCATTTGTACACAATCTGTCTGTACTGTGGATTGGTGGAGTCCAAAACTCTTTAAAGATGGTTTTGTAACCTTTCCAGCCTCGATGAGCATCAACAACTCTTTTTCTGAGCTCCTCAGAAATCTCCTTTGTCCGTACCATGATACACTTCCACAGACATGTGTTGTGAAGAGCAGACTTTGATAGATCCCTGTTCTTTAAATAAACAGGGTGCCCACTCACACCTGATTGGCATCCCATTGATTGAAACACCTGACTCTAATTCCACCTTCAACTTAACTGCTAATCCTAGAGGTTCACATACTTTTGCCACTCACTAATATATAATATTGGATCATTTTCCTCAATAAATAAATGACCAAGTATAATATTTTTGTCTCATTTGTGTAACTGGGTTCTCTTTATCTACTTTTAGGACTTGTGTGAAAATCTGATGATGTTTTAGGTCATATTTATCCAGAAATATAGAAAATTCTTAAGGGTTCACAAACTTTTAAGCACCACTGTATGCTACCCAATATTATATACTCTCATACTACACACTTATGTACCCTCATAGCCATTTTACATATTGCTATATGCTCTCATACTCATAATACACATCTTCCATCCAGCCATTCACTCATTAATACATTACAGTTTATTTGCTTTGTGATAGAGTTTGATGGTTTTAAAAATATATAGCGTTCATCTTATCCAGTCATCCATTCCTTATTTCATACAGCTCATTTCTTTATTTTTTTCTTCTTTTTCTTTCTTTCATGATTTTTAACATAGCTACCTCCATCTGTTACCTATTTAATAGGCTTCTTTTCTTTTCTTTTTATTTCCTCACTTGTTTAATTTTCAAGCATCCTAACAGCCATTCATCACTTGTTTTATAGCCTCCCTTTCTTTCTTTTATTACTTTCATTCTTTGTTCGCTTTCTTTTTTCTTACCTTCTTTATTTCATCACTCGTTTGGTTTTCATTTTTCTAATTTATTTTTTTGTTTCATCACTTATTCTTGTTTTTCTGCCATTTTTTGTTCTTTTTTTCTCCCTTTTCTTCATCACTCGTTTAATAGCTTTCTGTGTTATATTTATTTCATCTTTTGTTCTTTTAATTTATTTCCTATGCTATTTCATCATGTATTTAATTGCCTTTTTGTAATAGGCTTCCTTCCTTACATCCATCATGTTTAAACTGTGTTAACCATACACACACACACACACACACACACACACACACACACACACACACACACACACACATATATATATATATATATATATATATATATATTTTGCTTCTGATTTCCTTTCTTCCATACAGACATACATAACTTAACAGCTTTCAAAGTAAATGTGTTTAAGGGTTTTATTTATTTTTCGTTCTTAATTTATCTTTGTTTCCTTATTCTTTCATATTTTTCAAGACTGTTTGAATGTATAAAAGATATTAATCCAGTCTTTCTTATATTAATCCATGCATAAATCCTTGACTTTTCCAAAACCTTTAAACTAAGTGCTTGTTTTAAGAATTTATAATCCATTCTTTCTTTCTTTCTTTCTTTCTTTTTCTTTCTTCATCACTTCATTCATTCTAAGCTTTCCTTCCTTCCTTCCTTCCTTCCTTCCATATATATCGTACATACGTCTTTCACTTTCAGCTGTTTAGCAACACTCTACTTTCCTTATCTACACTAGACTGCACCCTGGTGTGGTTTTTAGCAGACGTTATTGTGTAACTGGTGTGTCAGACTTTTGAGTCCAGACACAACATGCATTTCATAGATTCCCATGTCTACTGCAATTAAAGAATACTCGGAATGGAACACATTAATATGCACTGAGAATAAAGAATGCATTAGACTTACCCTTGGCTTAACACTAAATAACACAAACACAAGCGTGCTCACTCACCAGTCATAGGTTTCTGAATGAAGTCTTGCAGTAATGTCCAAAATGTGCAGGGGTGCAGGCAGAGGTATGGGCAGAAGTGTACCGTTTCAGCGTGAGAGGAGAGTGAACAGAGAGAGACTGAGAGGAGGTAGGGAGAGTACACTGGGCAGAACAGAGGCGACTCTGGGAGGTGCTTTTCTTACACACACACACCCCTCCACAGAAGGAGGTAGAATCTGCAACCCTGTATGTTTGGCTGTACTGGTATTTAACCATTGTTATATTAGTAAAATAGCAACTGTAGTGATCATCTACACTCAGTGTCCACTTTTAGCTACACCTGTTCAACTGCCCATTAACACAAACATCTAATCAGCCAATCACGTGGAAGAAAGTAAGTGCATTTATTCATGTAGACATGATCAAGATGAGCTGCTGAAGTTCAAACCGAGCATCAGAATGGGGAAGAAAGGTGATTTAAGTGACTTTGAATAAGGCATGGTTGTTGGCGCTAGGCGGGCTGCTCTGAGTATTTCAGAAACTGCTGATCTACTGGGATTTTCACACACAGCGCCACCTAGGGTTTACAGAGAATGGTCCGAAAAAGAGAAAATATCCAGTGAAATGTCTTATTGATGCCAGAGAGGAAAATGCAGACTGGTTTGAGCTGAAATTACTCAGTAACTCAGTAACAGTAACTCAAGTAACCACTCATTACAACCGAGGTATGTAGAAGAGCATCTCTGGAAAAACACCACATCAAACCTTGAAGCAGATGGGCTACAACAGGGGAAAACGACACCGGATGCCACTCCTGTCAGCTAAGAACAGGCAACTGAGGCTGCAATTCACATGGGCTCAAAACTGGACAACGGAAGATTGGAAAAACGTTGCCTGGTCTGATGAGTCTTGATTTCTCCAACATTCAGATGGTCGGGTCAGAATTTGGCATAAACCTCATAAAAGCATGGGTCCATCCTGAATTGTGTCAACAGTTCAGACTGCTGGTGGTGTAATGGTGTGTGGGATGTTTTCTTGGCACACTTTGGGCCCCTTAATACCAACTGAGCATCGTTTAAACCCCACAGTCTCCATGAGTATTGTTGCTGACCATGTGCACCCCTTTATGAGCACAGTGTACCATCTTCTGATATGTACTTCCAGCAGGATAACACACCATGTCCCAAAGCTCAAATCATCTAAAAACTGGTTTCTTGAACATGATAATGAGTCCACTGTACTTAAATCCTCCACAGTCACCAGATCTCAGTCCAATAGAGCACCCGTGGATGGTGGAACCGGATAGCCGACAAAATCCGCAGTAACTGCGTGACGCTGTTATGTTAATTTGGACCAAAATCTCCGAGGAATGTTTCCAGCACTTTGATGAATCTATGCCATGAAGAATTGAGGCAATTCTGAAGGAAAAAAGCGGTCTAACCTGGTACTAGCATGTGGACTGTGGTAGCCTAGCGGGTAAGGTACTGGACTATGGACCAGAAGGTCCAGGGTTCAAATCCCACCTCTGCCAAGCTGCCACTGTTGGGTCCTTGAGCAAGACCCTTAACCCACAATTGGATTGGATTGGATCTTGGATTGTAAGACTGTATCAATTGTAAGTCGCTCTGGATAAGGGCGTCTGCTAAATGCTGTAAATGTACATGTACTAGCATGGTGTACCACACAAAGTGTATATACAGGGCAATAATCACCGAGTGTAAATGTGTATATGCATTAATTAGTGCATATTATGACAAACAAAGCTTTTCTTTACACTTTTTGTGTCATTTTCTTTAGCATGAAAACATTTACATTTACAGCATTTAGCAGACGCCCTTATCCAGAGCGACTTACAATTGATACAGACTTACAGTCCAAGCAATTGTGGGTTAAGGGCCCAACAGTGGCAGCGGTGGGATTTGAACCCTGGACCTTCTGGTTCATAGTCCAGTACCTTAACCGCTAGGCTACCACAGTCCCACCACAGAAACCAATACAAGCTGCATTGTTTTACTGACATCATGAGGCAAATGACATGATTAAGGAATTTCTTATCCTTTAGAACATTTCTACATCTCACTCTCTACATGTTTTATCTCTTCTTTCTTGTCTTACCTTCTTCCTCCTATAACATTTTCTCCTCATTCGCTCTCTCTGTCTCTCTGTAATTCTTTCTCGCTCTGCTCACTTCTCTTTCCCACTTACTCTCTCTCTCTCCCTGTAATTAGTTTTTTGTCTCATTCTGTCTTTCGCTCTGTGTAATTCTCTTGCCTTTCTTGCGTTGGTGCTTCTCTTTTCTCACTTATTTCCTTCTATCCCACTGTCTCTGTGTGATTTTTCATTTCTCTCTCCCCCCATAATTCTCTGTCTCCTCTCTTACCCTGTAATTCTCTCTGCCTATTCTCTCTTTCTTTCCCATTCTAAGCCAATTAAAGTCTATTCCATTCTATTTGGTTCTATTACGTGTGCTTCTCCCACACAGTACCAGTCAAAAGTTCAGACGCAACTTCTCATCCAGTGTTTTATTTTATTTATTTATTTATTTATTGTTTTGTACATTGGAGATGAATATTGACGACATCAAAACTATGACGGAACACATGAAATTATGTAGGAAACATAAAAAGTGTTAAACAAACCAGAATTTTATGTGTTAGATTCTTCAAATTAGCCACCTTTTGCTTTGATGGCAGCTTTGCACACTCTTGGCGTTCTCTCTGTCTTTTATTTATACTTTATTGTATATTTATACCTCAGTGTCCCTGCTGGACTGGAAATAATCCACTAACTGCTGGTGTGATGATCTGGTTAGCCACCGCATACACAGTCGGTCACCCCTAGTAGTGATACGAGGGACACTAACAACTCAGGGATATGTGCAGGACATAGTGTGGTCACATGTGTTGTCTCTTTTGGCAGGGCTTCCAACTGGCAGGATAATGCTAATAGGAATGTCTCTGCCAGATTGGAACACTTCCTTGGCCTGCCCGGGCACCAGATTTATTGCCAATCGGGCATTTACGTGACCAGCTGGGACACCAGCTTCGGAAACTATGAGTGTGCAGGATCTGCAGGCCCAGCTACAACATCTGTGAGCAAATGTGCCACAGGATACCATACAGAACCTGTTTACCTTCATGCTCAACCGTATCTCATCTTGTATCCAGTCTAGAGGTGGCCCAACAGGGTACTAGTGCCTCGTTTCAATTAATTTTCCCCAGTAAACTTATCCTTTTGCTCTAATACATACATATATATATATATATATATATATATATATAAATAATCTCTCTCTCTCTCTCTCTCTCTCTCTCTCTCTATGTATATATATATATATAAATATATAATCACTTTCAGATATTATCATTACATTCACTCATATAAAGTTTCATTTGATTCCAACAACTCCTTCTTGAGGAGTTATTTTTTATCAATGAGTGTATATATTTTTTATGATAATCACTTTCTGTCTGGCTATTCTGTCACTGAGCTGCCTGTACAGCATTAACTAATCAGTCATTTATCTAGGCTTACAGCATTCTTTAGTTTATGCTATGGTTTTAACGCTATTTATTTTATTCTGGCTTTCGTATTGGACTAAATTTTGGGCACGCTGTAGGGCCATTCTTTCTCTACTGCATGTTAAGGGAGGTTAGTGTGCCTGCTCTACTGTAATTTCCTCCCACACTTTTAATTAACGCTCCACCTCACTTAGTTACCGCCTGCAGTCACTTCGTTACACCCTTTCAGTCCTTGTGTGGGTGCTTTAAAGCGATTTCATTTAAGTGGGCTGCGTGTGCACTTGATCCTCAAACAAAACACACCCAAATTGGTGGATTTTTTCCCTCCGCAACAATAGAGGCTTTCACAGAGCCCTCGCTCGAATATCACACACCCTAGTAAAGCGTACAGCACGCCTGCACTCCTGTTGGAGTAACATCATTTAGCAGCTCAGCTCAGCTTTGCAGTTTAAGATTAAGGGTCCTACATTAGTACCCAGCAGTGGTAGCTTGGCAGAGATGGGCTTTGAACTCACAACCTTCTGATTAGTTCCCAGCCTTAACTGCTGAGCCACACTGATCTCAAACCACGGCAGAAATATCACATTTTTACACTTAAAAAGTACTTTTTTGTACTTTTCTGATTTGACTTTAAGAAGATGGCAAGGTTGCCTCTGCCTTCAATGTGCTTAATATTCCAATCGTAATCAGATTTCTGCAGTTTTCCGATTATTTGTGGTCATGTAAACTCATATTCTGATTTTGGTACTGAAATCAGATTAAGAAATCCGATAAAGAGTAATTTCAATAATCAGATTTCTCAGAGCATGTTCAGTGGTGTGAAAAAGTGTTTTCCCCTTCCTGGTTTCCTATTTCTTTGCATCTTTGTCACTCTCAAGTGTTTTGGAACATCAAACCAATTTAAATATTAGTCAAAGACAACACAAATAAACACAAAATGCAGTTTTTAAATGAAGGTGTTTATTATTAAGGGAGAAAAAAAAATTCAAACCTGCTTTTCTTCAGCCATTCAGAGGTGGACTTGCTGGTGTGTTTTGGATCATTGTCCTGCTGCAGAACCCAAGTTCGTTTCAGCTTGAGGTTCATGAGACAGATGGCCGGACATTCTCCTTTCAGGATTTTTTTTGGTAGACAGCAGAATTCATAGTTTCCATTTATCACAGCAAGTCTGCCAGGTCCTGGAAGCAGCAAAGCAGCCCCAGACCATCACAACATCACAAACTACCACCACCATATTTTAACTGCTGCATAAATGTTCTTTTTCTGAAATGCTGCTGTGTTACTTTTACACCAGATGTAATGGGACACACACCTTCCAAAGAGTTCAACTTTTGTCTGGTCAGTCCACAGAATGTTTTCCCAAAAGTCTTGGGGATCATCAAGATGTGTTCTGGAGAAATTGAGACCAGTTTAATGTTCTTTTTGCTCAGCAGTGGTTTTCGTCTTGGAACTCTGCCATGCAGGCCATTTTTGCCCAGTCTCTTTCTTATGGTGGAGGCATGAACACCGACCTTAACTGAGGCAAGTGAGGCCTGCCGTTCTTTGGATGTTGTTGTGGGGTCTTCTGTGACCTCTTGGATGAGTCATCACTGCGCTCTTGGGGTAATTTTGGTTGGCCGGCCACTCCTGGGAAGGTTCACCACTGTTCCATGTCTTCTCCATTTGTGGATAATGGCTCTCACTGTGGTTCGCTGGAGTCCCAAAGCTTTAGAAATGGCTTTATAACCCTTTCCAGACTGATAGATCTCAATTACTTTCTTTCTCAGTTGTTCCTGAATTTCTTTGGATCTCGGCATGATGTGTAGCTTTTAAGGATCTTTTGGTGTACTTCACTTTCTCAGGCAGGTCCTATTTAAGTGATGTCCTGATTGAGAACAGGTGTGGCAATAATCAGGCCTGGGTGTGGCTAGAGACAGTGAACTCAGGTGTGATACACCACAGTTAGGTTTTAACAAGGTGGGGGAAGGCCTTAAAGTGTTGTTGCTTATTTGGGTTTGCACCCTGATCCTGTCTCTCTCCAATACTCCTGCAAGTTGGTTTTGTTCCAACTAATAAAACAAATAATAATAGATTATTATTATGATTA
This sequence comes from Ancistrus triradiatus, assembly GCA_025084515.1. Classification (NCBI taxonomy): domain Eukaryota; kingdom Metazoa; phylum Chordata; class Actinopteri; order Siluriformes; family Loricariidae; genus Ancistrus; species Ancistrus triradiatus. The sequence goes on along the minus strand of JAJAGP010000196.1, from coordinate 310,917 downwards.
TTTAAACTGGTGAAGTCGTTATTCTCTGAGATTGTAGTGGGTTGTCTGTTTGAGCTTTTTTTTGGAGCCAATTCACTTCTTTTGGGCTTGTTTTGATAGATCTTGTTGGTTCTTTCTCTTGCATGATCTGGCAACCTCAGAATTAAACGCAGCACCTGCAAAATGGCTACAACCCACTTTTTAGGGAGCTCAAGGAAACAAAGAATTTGAGTAAAATAATAATAAAAAAAATAATAAAATAACAATGATTGTGAAGTTTACGTCCCATTCTTCTGAGAGATTAATTTCTGGTTGCAAAATAGAAATTTGATGCTTGCCTGAGTCATGTAAACCCAGAGCTTTAAAAATGGGATTTTCTGCAGCTGTAGGATTATTAAGTGCATGAAAACACGCTCCATGGCTAATATTTAATACAGGAATATCCCAAGCTATAAAGTCTCATTACTTGCAAAGCCATTTCTGGGAGAACAAAGACAGAGTGAAAGAACACAAGGCCCTTCAACCCTCAGAAGGTGATGTAAGCTCACAAATGTTGATATTTTGCTAAACTCCCTCAGTTTGTAAGGAATCAGAGAATAAATTGGAAAAAACACTTTCATTCATTACATTGCACTGTCATTTGTAAATAAGATGCTAATAAGCTTATATGTTTATCGCCTGTTGATAAAAGTTTACAATCTGAATATCAAAAGTAAGAGTCTCTTTCAACCTAAACTTGACCTTTGGTTTTCTAACATTAGCAAACTGTTAGCTCCTCACCAAAGTACTACACTGACAGCATTTATCTTATCCAGAGTGACTTACAGAAGTGCTTTGTATTCTTCTTAGTAGACGTTACCTCATACTACCACAAATAGCCAGCAGCCAAAGAAAACAACAAGCACGGTACTAAAAGAGAGGAACAATATTTTTTTTTAATGAGTAAGTGCAATCTCAGTCTTCATTCGAGTGCTGAATGAAAAGGGTTGCCATTTGAACATCCTGTGGAAGTTCCAACACCACCTGGGTGGCAGTACGGAAAAGAGGCTTGATACTTATCTTCCGGATATCTCCCCCCTCCTCCAGTTGGCTGGGGGCGAAGTGCCATCAAGGACTTTCCTGCTTAGACTCAAGATCCTAGAGTGACTGTGTAGAGTCATTAGTTTAGATAAATTAGTTTCATTCTTACATTTATTATCTAATCTACCAAAGGAGGTTGGGTCCCTTTCTGAGTCTTGATCCTCCCAAGGTTTCTTCCTCATAATGCTTAGGGAGTTTTTCCTTGCCACTGTCGCCCTAGGCTTGCTCAATTTGGAATTGGACGTAGTTATTAGGAGATAATCTAGACTTGTAAAGTTGCTTTGAGACAATGCTCCACTGTAAAAAGTGCTATATAAATAAATCTGACTTGACTTGACTTATCTTCCTTTGTTCTTGAGAGGTTTTGTCCAGTTGAGCCAAGCTCGAGTCTTGATGGGTACGAGGTACAGAGCAGAGTTCGTGTTAGGAACAGAAATTGATTCAAGCAAGATGATATCCATTATTCAGCTCCAAATCCTTGTAACGTGCTAGCAACCTTTCTGTGAAAACAGCTCAAAGCAGCCTGGGAATGTAGTTCCTACCTAAGGCTGTCAGATGTTCAAAATATTTCATTAAGTTAACTGCAAGGCTTTGATTGCGTTAATTGTGATTATTTGCATTGTGAATTGCTTGTATTTGTGAATAAATAAAGTTCTGGAAAAAAATTAAGAGACCACTGCACAATGATCAGCTTCTCTGGTTTTACTATTTGTAGGCGCCCTATGTGTTTGAGTGAAATGGAACATTTTTTGTTATAAATTACTGACAAATTCCAATAAAATGAAATATTAAAACTGATATAATATGACAAAATTATATAATATATTAAAATATTTATTTGCAGCAACAACAAGAGCATTTACTTGCTTAATAATAATAATAATAATAATAATAATAATAATAATAATACAAAGAAAACAAGTTTGTATTTATTTTTTAACACAGGTATGCAACGTTTAATATCCATCCGATCAGCGTCCATTTTTTTACGACAGAGGTCTTAAAAATTTAAATAATTTATAGTAGGACATAAAAATCCGTCTTTAAACTCAGGACATTGCAGCTGTAAACAGCCAATCAATGCTGCGGATCCACAAACAGAGGCAGGACTACAGACTGTATTTAGAGCCTTTTTTCTGTACGTTCCTTGTGTTTGTGTGGATGTTTTTCCTATACTTATTTGTACCAAGCTGTAAATGGTGTTTAAGTGTATATACCTGTCCTATTGTAAGTAGTACTGCTTTGATAGCTGTATATTCTCTCTAAACTACAGTGGGGCAAAAAAGTATTTAGTCAGCCACTGATTGTGCAAGTTCTCCTACTTAGAAAGATGAGAGAGGTCTGTAATTTCCATCATAGCTACACTTCAACTATGAGAGACAAAATGAGAAATAAAATCCAGGAAATCACCCCCCCCCCCCCCCCCCCCCCCCCCCCCCCCCCCGGAAGAGAGGAGCCCCCCCCCCCAAAGAAAAAACCCCCCCCCCCCCCCCCCCCCCCCCCACAATTTTTGTAGGATTTTTTCTAAAGAATTTAATTTTGTAAATCATGGTAGAAAATAAGTATCATTGGTCCAATAACAAAACTTACACAACTCAATACTTTTTGTTAACAAATAACCTTTGTTGGCAATGACAAGAGGTCAAACGTTTCCTTCTGCATAAGTCTTCACCAGGTTGGCAAATACACTGTAGCTGGTATTTTGGCCAATTTCCCTCCCATGCATAGATCTCCCTCTAGAGCAGTGATCGTTTTGGGGCAACAGGACTTCAAACTGTTCAACTCCCCACAAAGTTTTCTATGTGCGATTGAGGTCTGGGAGACCCGGCTAGGCCCACTCCAGGACCTTGAAATAATGCTTTTTACGGAGCCACTCCTTCGTTGATGCGAGCACGGTTGTACGAGGCAGTGAGCGGTGTGTTTAGCAGGTACAAATTGGTCATGACTGGAAGAGACCCCAAGCCACGTTCCATCTTCAAGTTTTCTTCAACTGATGGAAAGGAGGTTTTTGGCTTAAAAGCTCATGATACTGGCCCCCCGTTTCATGTCTTCCCTTAACAACGGATCAGTCGTCCTGTCCCCATCTGCAGAAAAACAGAAACAGCCCCAAAGCATATGATGTTCTCCAACCCCCCATGCGCTTCACACTAGGTAAGGTGTTCTGTGGGATTGCAACTCAAGCGTTCTTTTCTTCCTCCAATCGCAAAACGGAGTTGGAGTTCAACGAGTTGGAGTTTTAAACCAAAACAGTTTCATCTGAAAAAAGTTTCATCTGACCACAATGATCTTCGTATTCACTCCCAATCCTCTTCTGGATCATCCATATATGCTCTCCTGGCAAACCTTCAGACAGACGGGCCTGGACATGTACTGACTTAAGCAGGGGGACACGCCTGGCACTGCAGGATCTGAGTCCCTCTCGGCGTAGTGTGTTACTGATGGTAGCCTTTGTTACTTTGGTCCCAGCTCTCTGCAGATCATTCATCAGGTCCCTCTATGTAGTTCTGGGATTTTTGCTCAAAGTTCTCATGATCATTTTGACCCCACAGGATGAGATCTTGCATGGGGCCCCAGATCGAGGGAGATTATCAATGGTCTTGTATGGCTTCCATTTTCTTACAATTGCTCCCACAGTTGATTTATTCACACCAGCCTGCTTGCCTATTGTAGATTCACTCTTCCCAGCCTGGTGCAGGTCTACAATTTTCTTCCTGGTGTCCTTCGACAGTTTGGAGTCTGACTGTTTGAGGCTGTGGACAGGTGTCTTTTATACAGATAACGATGTCAAACAGGTACCATTAATACAGGTAACGAGTGGAGGAAAAAAAGAGCTTCTTAAATAAAAAGTTACAGGTCTGTGAGAGCCAGAAATCTTGCTTGTTTGTGGGTGACCAAATACTTAATCTCCACCATAATTTACAATTAAATTCTTTAAAAATCCTACAATGTGATTTCCTGGATTTTTTTCTCATTTTGTCTCTCATAGTTGAAGTGTACCTATGATGAAAATTACAGACCTCTCTCATCTTTCTAAGTAGGAGAACTTGCACAATCAGTGGCTGACTAAATTTTTTTTTGCCCCACTGTATAACTATATAAACTGGTTCACCTTCACTCGTTGAGTCTCTTGTTCATCTGGCTGATTTTCTGTGTTGTTCCTAATACTGTCTATCAGTGTAAAAGTATCAGGTCTATCATACCACCTCTTAAGTAACAGTACCTTACTGCGAATTTCCACAAACTAAAAATGTAGTTGGTAGCGTTCCACTTTCAGCCAGTTTTCTTGTGAAAATACCCTTTATATTTACATTACAGCAGCATAGACTATGTGACTGTGGTAATGTCTGGTCAACGTCCATTTGGGTCAACGTCCTGTTTCACAGAACATAATGCGTTAATTAAGCGAAGCATACCTGTAATGCAATCACTGATTGGTTCAAGCAAGATGATTTGAATGATTCAGCACCAAATTCTTGTATCGTGCTAGCAGCCATTTTGGGAATACAGACCAAGGCAGTCTGGGAAACGTAGTACTAACTAGGGCCTCATGTTAAAGGCATGGTGGTTGTTGTGTTCATTTAGATTATTTGCAGATTTTCGATTGCTTAAATTTGACCCTAAATAAATAGTTTCCTTGTTAAAATGTGCTACTGGTCATAAACTTCATGAAGGTGAACACCAGGACTTAACGGGCCAGTAACTGAAAAACAAATCCATAACCAACTCACATCGCCCAAGGCAGGATACGAACCAGAGTGGCTAAGTAGCTAGAACACTGGTTGCCACTGGTTTGTATCCCACCTCTGGTGAGGCAAGGTCTGTAGGTTAAGTCCAGATGTAAGCCTTCATGTGGCCAGGTCCCTGAGTCTCAGAGCTCCTTGAGATGGAAAGAAATCAGCCGCTGTTCTTGTTCTTTGCAGTATAAATTCATCACGGTACGTCTCTGTAGAAAATGAATGCAAGTCCATGTGGGACTCAGGAGAACCGGAGTGTTAGTACTACTTGACCGCACAGTAGCACATGATGAACTGTGTCTAAACACACACTCCTTTTATTCATCACTCTCTGCATAAACAGAGAACCTGAATTTAAGGTTAACATGAGCTGTGCCACAGAATCCTGGGTTTGTAAGGACAACTGAATCTTCTGTCCCCTCTATGTCGACTTCGGCTGGTCCGAGACAGAGTGAGTGAAAGTTCAGCGCCAACATTGAGGGTGGAGCAGGAAATAGCTGTGGAGGTCCACAGTGGGCACACAGCCTGGCTCGGCCGGTAAAAGGACTCTTTGTGCTCAGGTCCGTTACAGGATCACACTTGACGCCCACGCTGAACCTGAGCCTGGTGTTAGAAAAACTGAGATACCGTGCTGTTTTCACTCCACCAAAAATGGTTCTAGCACAGGGCGTGCAAGCTGGAGTTGGGCGTGCTGGACCTAAATGGGCTTTTCTAGCCCACGTGTTAGCTTGTTTACTAGTTTCTAGATTCCTGACTGATAATGTGGATGTTATGAGCATGAATCACACTACAGCAAAACTAATGTGAACCCAAAAACATGAAAGTCATATGGAGAAGGCTTTCAATGAGATTTTTGGACTTGACTGTGAGATGACTTAAAGGTCAGGGCTCTGTGCAAGCCATCCAAGTTGGCAAACCATTTCTTTATGGACTTTCTTTTAGGAAGGTAGAGCAGAAACGTGTTGAACTGACTTGTTGGAGCTGGAAACCTATGAAAAGGTCATGCTGCAGTCAATGGGCTGTTCGGTACGACCCATTCTGCTGCCACTCTTTGTCTGTAGAGATTATGTAGATTTATGTTTCATATTAGGAGCCTCTTAACACTGAATGTGTGAAATAACACATATCACTAATTAGAAAGAGTGTCTACATACATTTGGCAATACAGTGTACAGGTATAAGGTTGTTAATCCTCATTTTTAATGTGAATAACGCTTAACATGGTTTAATGTACTAAAACAATGACCTAGGAAAACCAAACTTCTCTCCATTACTGCTGGTTATAGGTAATCTCTACTGCTGAAATGATGAACCTGTGGTCCAAAAGGAAAGGAATCATTTTAATCTTAAGCATTTTTCTTTCCATTTACACATATTTAAAAGTAAATACAACATAGAAATGAAACACATAAGCAAGGGATTACTTTATTAAACCTTCATCAAGCACTACAATACAGAGTTACATTCACAAATGCCACTTAAAACGTTACTGTACAAAAAAGAAGCCTTATGTTATAACCATGTCCAGAAATGCCGTCGACGTCTCTGTCCAGACTGTTATGAGGAACAAGTCCACAAGCCAGGCTCTATCATGGTATGGGGTCGGGTCAGGGCCCTTGGTAAAGGTCATTTACACTTCTGTGATACAGCATTAATGCAGAAAAGTACACTGAGATTTTAGAGCAGCATAAGCTGCCTTCAGGACCACATCTTTCTCAGGGACATGCATTTATCGACAAGACAATGCAAATCAGAAAACGTTAGGACTGAAATATGCAAATTCCTTCCAGACTTTCTTTGAGGAAGGTTGTTTTTAAACATTTCAATAATTTTCTTACACATTTGTTTCTTATACAAAGACTCAGCCTTTCCTGGATTCCGCTTTTGTCCCAAATCATGATTACAATCACCTGTTGACAGGACCTGTTTGAAATCTCATCATTATTGAGGTCATCACTAGCCCTAAATTTCCCCCGTCCCAACTTTTTTTTGGAATTCAAGTCAAGTCAGATCTATTTATATAGCGCTTTTTACAATGGAGCATTGTCTCAAAGCAACTTTACAAGTTTAGATTATCTCCTAATAACTACGTCCAATCCCAAATTGAGCAAGCTTAGGGTGACAGTGGCAAGGAAAATCTCCCTGAGTGTTATAGGAAGAAACCTTGGGAGGACCAAGACTCAAAAAGGGACCCAACCTCCTTGGGCGGCGTAGATGATAAATCTAAGAGGGAAACTAAAGTCATGGAGTCATAGTTCGAATAAAATGTGAAATATGCACATCAGCATTAAGTGGCCCGGGTATGATGGGACTGGAGCTGATGACGAAAGCAGCTTGAGTGAAGCTGCAGCAGATGAACATCATGTGTGGGGCTGGAACTGCCGGAACACAGCTCGGAGAGAAAACAGAAAACGTAATTAGTTATGGATTAAAGATCACAGGGTCTATTAACTAGCACTGATGCCAAGTGTAGCATGAGACCCCGGCAGCATTAGCTATAGCAGCATAGCTAGAAAGAGGAAAACTGGTAGGTAACACAGCCAAGAGGGATCACATGAGACATTGGCAACCCTACGGGAGGCAGAAGACAGAAACCCAACGTCTCTGATCACCATAAGACTCTGACTATCTGCAATGAATGTGTTGCAGGCCTGAAATGCAAGAATGGATGTTTTTAACAAATGAAATGAAGCTGACCAGTAAAAAGGGGAAAAAACATGACATCTAGGGTTCATACTGTCTGCAATGAAATAATAGTAAACTTAATACACACCGAGTATTTTTTGAATTTGCGTTTTCCATGCCGTCCCAACTTTTTCTGATTTGGGGTTCTACTTTTTAGAAGAGATGGTCAAATTCTTTTTGGATATCTATCTATTCTAGAGGGCTGGAACATGAAATGTCCTTCCAACAATGTAAAGCAGTATTGCGAAAGCTGATAGCGAAACGTGACTTGCCAACCCGAATATGTAAAGAATGGCACTAAATACAGAGGGCAAGGGATTGCGACATAACACAGCAGCATAGTTTGAGATCTTGTTTTGTCCCGTTCCCCAGAATAGCCCTGCTTTCACTGGGCTGTGAGTGTTAAAGCAGATACAGCCACTGTTATTATGTGGTGAGTTCTGTCCAATCAACTCACCCACACCAGCTCTGCGAGCAAAAATACTCGTTTTAAAGGAACTGCGCTTAACCACAAACGCTCGGGGTCAGACAATGGCATGAAGGAGCAGCAATGTCAGAAAACAACAACTTCATCTTCATCTCTGTGAAGGGGGCGGAACTGAAGCACAGCGTGGCATTAGGTCACGGTCTGAGGTGTAAGTATAGGCTCGGTATGTCATCGTACAAAACGTAGAACACATTACTCACTACAACTCTGTCACAGACGTATTGTTTCCTTTCCCTATTTATCACGTTTACCTACTATCTACCTACTATTTATGTTTGTGTTTCCACAGACAGTAGAATAGGTTGTAGTCAAGTGGAACTGTGGTGGCCTAGTAGTTAAGGTACTGGAGTATTTACCAGAAGGTCCAGTGTTCGAATCCCACCAAAGCTGCCACTGTTGGGTCCTTGAGCAACTCTTAACCCACATTTGTTTGGACTGTACATTTGTATCAGCTGCAAGTCGCTCTGGATAAGGGTGTCTGCTAAATGCTATAAATGTCAAAAGTGCTCAGACCTTTACAACGTGCCCCTTTCATGTCATGCCACCCTGCCCTACTAGAGCTGCCTGGACACCTTTTAAGTCCTGTTTTTATAACGAAACCCATCAAAGCAACAACAGGCCCTACTCCACACAAGCTCTCAGTATGGGATGATAGAGTACCGATGCATTCAAGCCATAAGTAATCCTCAAGTGCAGCTGGAGTGCAAACTCCCTGCAACGTCAGCACAAGGGCTGCTCATCAAGAGTTTCATGGATTGAGTTTCCATGGCTGAGCAGCTGTGCACAAGCCTAAGTATACTATTGTGCTGTGCCAGGTGAAAAGCCACCATTAGTCTAGACTGGTTGAAACACGTCCTCTGAAGTGATGAGTAACAACTCACCACCTGGCAATCTGCTGCCTGAATCTGGGTCTACTAAAAGAACTAAAGTCTGGAAGAAGTGTAGAAGAACATACCTGCCTGAATACTAAAGTTCATGAAGGTGGAATAATGGAAAGACTTTCATAAGTTCATTGGTAATACACTGCCTGGCCAAAAAAAGGTCACCACCTGGACACTGATGCAGAGTAGCTTCTCATTTGTTAAACAACCACATCGAAAGACACATCCTGTGGTCGTGGAAAAGATGTTCATCTGTTTCAGAAGGGTCAGATTGTGAAAGACTGGTTCAAGGAGCATGAGACACCATTATCACACATGGATTGTCCACCACAGGGTCCAGAGCTGAACCCCATTGAGAATCTTTTTGGGATGTGCTGGAGAAGACTTTGTGCAGTGGAACAAATCTCCATCATCAATACAAGATCTTGGGGAAAAATGAATGCAGCTCTGGACAGAAATAAATGTAGGGTTTTAGCAGGCAGGTGTTTGTTGCAACATCTCCCAAATAAAATGTGTAGTAGATTAAGTTGTGATATTTCATGATATTCTGTTTTATCCCAACAACTACGTTAATGAGTGAGATGCCATTTATAAACCAAGCAAAACAGACACTAAAAGCTCCATAAACAACAGAGCGGCTCAGACAGGGTTGCCAGATCCTACATAGAATAAAGCAAACCAGGTCTACTAAATGAAAAAAAAAAAAGAAATAGGCCACCTACTACGATATGAGAGAGTGAACACTTGAAAAGTTAAAATAAATACAGTGGTACCTCAGTTATCGATGTTAATTTGTTCTAGAAGGCTTGTCGAGAACCGTCAAAGTTTTTTTCAAGGATGCATGAAGCTGAGGGGAGGTGAACAATGAGAAGCGATGAAGTACTAGTAGTACCAGCAAATTAAATCTACTTTCATCCCTGATTATTACTCCATACTTTTGTATTTCCGACATTGTAGAAACAGTTTACAAAAATACATTCTTGTTTCAGCATGGCCGTGCTCACAAAGTAAAGTGCCTTACTGAAATATTTTGTTTGGTGAAGTCAAGTCAGATTTATTTATATAGCGCTTTTTTCAGTGAAGAATTGTTTCAAACCAACTTTACAAGTTTAGATTATCTTCTAATATCTACATCCAATCCCAAACTGAGCAAGCCTAGGGCGACAGTGGCAAGGAAAAACTCCCTAAGCGTTATGAGGGAAAAACCTTGGGAGGACCAAGACTCAAAAAGGGACCCGACCTCCTTGGGTGGCCTAGATGATAAATGTAAAAAGAGATGTGGTGTAGAAATTAAGTTCTGAGTAGGTCCGGCGTTTCAGCGATAAGTCCTAGGTGGGGCTGAAAACACCAGGCATTAGACTGTCACCCTGTCCAGGGCGTACCTCTGAGTCCTTAGGCTTCAGACCCTCCCTCATAACCATGAACAGGATAAATGGGGGAAAACAGGCTGCTATGCTTTTTCTTTGAACAGTTCTGACCTGCAACGAGCCTTACCTGAACTTCATCCAACACCTTTGGGATGAAGTGACTGTGATGGTGTAGCGGTTAAAGTACTAGACTACCAGCCAGAAGGTCCAGGTCCAAACAGAAGGCTCAGCATTGCCAAGCTGCCATTATTCAGCCTGTGAGAAATGCCGCTGACTCACAATTACTTGGATTGTATTTTAAGATTATATCAGCTGTCAGTCACTCGGGATGATACCATCTGCTAAACCACTAAAATATAAAGCCTTAAAGATGATATTCACCCTTATGGAAGTGTACAGTTTTAGCAGCACCCTTTAAGAGGCACTGCGAGGTTCTTTATGAAGCTTGGCTTGGATATGATGAAGGCAAGGAGGATTAGATGCCAGTCAGTCTGTACCTTTCCTCCTCGCTGCTCTGAGACAGACCAGTCCTGCTGATAACGCTCAAGAAGACACTCTTGAGATTCCTGAGCTTCCTCAAACCCAGTGTACACACCCTCTCTCCATAACAGTCTGCTACACCACGAGAGGGTCGCCATCAAATACTGTCTTTTTGGGTTTTTATGGTGGAGCATACCAAATAACATTACACAAATGATTTCAGGTCGGCATTTATCATTTATGGAATATTCTCCAGCTGCCTAAGCAAGCTGTTGTGTAAAAATGTTATCTTTATCGGCTATGGGCGCGGCACATTTCTTGGCATTGCCTGAGTCATGTAAATCCAGAGCTTTGCCATTATCTGATTACTCAAGTGCATGTAAACTCCTTGATTATGGACAAAAATCTGATTTTCTGCAGTTATTGGATTATTAAATGCATGTAAACACACTCAGTGTGATGACCTTTACCTCAATAGACTGATACCTGGCACTTTTTTACAGTGGTGCATGAAAGTTTGTGAACCCTTTAGGATTTTCTATATTTCTGCATAAATATGACCTAAAACATCATAAGATTTTCACACAAGTCCTAAAAGTAGATAAAGAGAACCCAGTTAAACAAATGAGACAAAAATATTTATACTTGTTCATTTAGTTTATGAGGAAAAATGATCCAATATTACATATTAGTGGGAGTTGGGCAACAAAAGTTATGTGACCCTTGCTTTTCAAGTATATGGTGTGACCCCCTGTGCAGCAAACCAATAAACTGCAGCTATACGTTTCTGTAGGCTGTTGATCCAGTCCTGCAACACCGTTTCGGGAGGAGATTTAGCCCACATTCACTCCGTACAGAACAGCTTCAGCTCTGGGATGTTGGTGGGTTTCCTCACATTAGCTGCTCGCTTCAGGTCCTTCCACAACATTTCCATTGGATTAAGGTCAGGACTTTGACTTGGCCATTCCAAAACATGAACTTTATTCTTCTGTAACCATTCATTGGTAGAACGGCTTGTGTGCTTAGGGTCGTCGTCTTGCTGCATGACCCACCTTCTCTTGAGATTCAGTTCATGGACAGATGTCCTGACATTTTCCTTTAGAATTCTCTGATATAATTATAATTCAGAAGCCTGGCCCAGATGCAGCAAAATAGGCCGTTTCACAGATGGGATAAGGTTCTTATGCTGGAATGCAGTGTTTTCCTTTCTCCAAACATAACGCTTTCCATTTAAACCAAAAAGTTTTATTTTGGTCTCATCCGTCCACAAAACATTCTTCCTCAGTGGCTTTTTCCTTGCAGCCCTGCCATGCACACCATTGTTGTTCAGTGTTCTTCTGATGGTGGACTCATGATCATTAACATTAGCCAATGTGAGAGAGGCCTTCAATTGCTTAGAAGTTACCCTGGGGTCCTTTGTGACCTCACCAACTAATTACACGCCTTGCTCTTGGAGTGATCTTTGTTGGTCGACCACTCCTGGGGAGGGTAACAATGGTCTTGAATTTCCTTCATTTGATTGTCATCCCATTGACTGAAAACACATGACTCAAATACACCTTCAAATTAACTTCTAATCCTAGAGGTTCACATACTTTTGCCACTCACTAATATGTAATATTGGATCATTTTTCTCAATAAATAAATGACCAAGTATAATATGTTTGTCTCATTTCTTTAACTGGGTTCTCTTTATCTACTTTTAGGACTTGTGTGAAAATCTGATGATGTTTTAGGTCATATTTATGCAGAAATATATAACATTCTAAAGGGTTCACAAACTTTCAAGCACCACTGTTATAAGTATAAATAGGGACGGGTGTAGTTTAAATGTTCGACAGCAGTACCGATCTGATACCTTGAATTTGACACAATGCTTTTTTCGTGACCTTCTAACTGTGAGATTAAACAAGACGTGACTTTACCAAAAGCAGCAAAACCAACCACCCATAGCTGGTGTTGCCACCATGAGAGCCTAAACCCGCTTATTTTAATTTTACTGAAGAATCAGGAAGCTATCAGCATTAGTTCTTGTAAGTGTAATCAGTAATATGACAAACCTCAAAGTGGTTAACTTTCTCATAACTTAAGTATGAACGCTGCTCAGTAAACTGATAACTTACCTGCTGTGGACGTGCTGTCGCTAAAAGCCTTGTGTAGTCCGTGAGCAGTGCTGTTCTTTAAGCAGCTCAAACCTTGCAGATTTCTTGACTAAGAATGTTGTTGTTCTTGGCAGCTACTACCACAGTGGATTCATGGGACAGAGAACTGTTGTTGTTTAGTGAAGTCGTACTGTAGACCTCTAAGACTAAGATACAGCTGTAGTTGTTTTTTTTCCCCTTTTTCTGCTGAGAAGTCCTGATAATCCTACAGTTGTCGATTTCCTTGTGTTATTTCTTTTAAAACCCTCATATGATCATAGTGTGCTTTTATTTTCTTCACCTTTTATCACAGGATTGTGGGGGCTCCAGCATCTACACTACTGTTCAAAATTCTTAGGCCACCGTTACAGTTAATATACCACTGTTTAAGCAAAGGTATAATGGGCATATACAATTATTTGTATGTTTCTTTATTAGAATACAGCCATATGCAAATACAGGACATTTGTATGCAGCAGCCGATATTCAAAAACAGTGGGGGAAATACAGAGAAACTTTGTTTTCCTTAGATCTTGCAGCTCATAAACTGGGACTGAGTGACTTAAAAGAAAGAGATGCTGAGATTCAGTGAGGGTGGGGCCATTTATGAGAAGATGAAAACTTTGTTTCCAGCGTTTCAACTTACTGCTCTTACCTGGAACTGGGATTAAACTAAAAAAGATGCCGATACCTCTAGACTCTAACATTGTCTACTTTTTAAGTATTTACACATTTTCATTTTTTTCCCCTAAGAAAGAATGTGATACTGTTATCTGATAATAAATGTTGTAGTTAAGAGCAATATATCCTTTATTTTTTAATTTATAAAAGTGACAGCATGCAAACAGAGACAGCAAGCTTCAATAAAATATTCAAAAATTGTGATATCAGCATTATATATCACCCGATGGTCACCCTGCTCTCTAAATATCGGCATCGGCCATTAAAAAACCCAAATCGGTCGACCACTAGTATGTAGAACGAAAACCTGAAAACAGTTTGTATAGGCTACAGTCGTACGTACTAACTGTGACCTTCTGCAGTCTGAAGAAGCTTGATCAGGAATGGTCTTTTTGGAAGGGTAGCAGCCAAGAAACTACTTTTTCAGAATAGGAACAGGGTGAAAAGGCCAAGATATGCTAAAGCTCACAAAGATTGGAATGAAGATGAATGGAAAAGAGCTTTATTTAGTGATTAATCCAATCATCAATGTCATATATGGAGTGTAATTATGTCCTAAGACTTTTGCACAGCACTGTATTATATTCAGTACCCAACCCGAAGTGCAACCAAACTGTAAAAAAGAAATCACACACGACTGACGTTAAGTCTGGTGGGGTTATTGTATATTTATTCATAATGTATCCTTACACTGATTTGCGAAATTACATCCACTAAAAAAAATAAAAATAAAAAAAGACAGCAAACGAACAACAGTCCTATGTTCAGTCCCGACTTATTTCTTCTTCGTGCTGTACTCTTTCCTGCCTTGTTTGTCGCTGAAGCAGCGCACTCGCCGGATCTTCTCCAGCTGACTCTGTATGGTCTCCGCGATGTCCATGTGGTCCGGGATGTGGACGTATCGCACGTTGCGCCCGGTTACGAACAGGTCGGCCATCTGCGAGACGTTCCCTCGCCTGTCCCTGTACAGGACGTCCTCTAGACGCACGTTCATGAAGGCGTCCACATTGAGGACGCGCCCCCTGGCCGTGCTCTCGTCCCGCAGCTCCACTGTGGTCACCTGACCGTGCAGACCCTGCAGCAGCACCACCAGACTGTTCTCCGAGATCGTACGCTCGGCAATCGACTGAGTCGCCATCGCGTGTCACCTACGACACGGCACAGGGCGAGCCCAGATCAGGACAAATGCAACGACGAGAACATCAGTAAAGGCTTCGGAGACAGGCGGATACTGTGGTGCGTGAAAGTTTGTGAACCCTTTAGAATTTTCTATATTTCTGCATAGATATGACCTAAAATCATCAGATTTTCACACAAGTCCTAAAAGTAGAGAAAGAGAACCCAGTTTAACAAATGAGACAAAAATATTATACTTGGTCATTTATTTATGGAGGAAAATGATCTAATATTACATATTAGTGAGTGGCAAAAGTATGTGAACCTTTGCTTTCAGTACCTGGTGTGCCCCCTGTGCAGCAATAACTGCAGCTAAATGTTTCCTGTAGCTGTTGATCAGTCCTGTTGATGTCCTGACATTTTCCTTTAGAATTCTCTGATATCATTCAGAATTCATTGTTCCATCAATGATAGCAAGCCGTCCTGCCCAGATGCAGCAAAACAGGCCCAAACCATGATACTACCACCCCCATGTTTCACAGATGGGATAAGGTTCTTATGCTGGAATGCAGTGTTTTCCTTTCTCCAAACATAACACTTTTCTTTTAAACCAAAAAGTTCTATTTTGGTCTCATCCAATCCACAAAATTTATAGAAATAAATTTCCTTCCAATAGTCTTCTGGCTCGTCCACCGTGATCTTTTAGCAAACTGCAGAACGAGCAGCAATGTTCTTTTTTGGAGAGCAGTGGCTTTTGTCCTTGTAACCGCTGCCAGTGCAACACCAATTTGTTGTTCCAGTGTTCTTTTCTTCTGATGTGGACGCATGAACATTAACATTAGCCCAATGTGAAGAGAGGCCTTCCAGTGTGCTTAGAAGTTTTACCACTTGGGGGTCCCTTTGTGACCCCTCAACCAACTTATTTACAACACACGCCTTTTTGGCCTCTTGGAGTGTCCTTTTTGTTGGGCGCCCCACTCCTGGGGAGGGTAACAATGGTCCCCTGGAATTCCCTCCCATTTTGTACACAAATCTGTCCCTGACCTGTGGATTGGTGGAGTTCCCCAAAACTTCTTTAGAGAATGGTTTTCCCGCCTGATGAGCATCAAAACCAACCTTTTTTCTGAGAGTCCTTCAGAATCTTCCTTTGGTTCCGTGCCAATGATACAACTTCCACAGACCATGGTGTTGTGAAAGAGCCAGACTTTTGATAGATCCCCCCTGTTCTTTAAATAAAACAGGGTGGCCCCCCTCACACCTGATTGTCCCATCCTCCATTGATTGAAAACACCTGCCTCTAATTTCCTCACCTTAACTGCCTAATATTTCCTAGAAGGTTCACATACTTTTGCCACTCACTAAATATGTAATATTGGGATCTTCTTTCCTCATTAAATAAATGACCAGTATAATATTTTGTGTCTCATTTGTTTAACTGGGTTCTCTTTATCTACTTTTAGGACTTGTGTGAAAATCTGATGATGTTTTAGGTCATATTTATGCAGAAATATAGACAATTCTAAAGGGTTCACAAACTTTCAAGCACCACTGTATATCTAATACACACACCGGCCACTTTATTAGCTACACTTTGTTGGTAATAATCACTTCTCTCACCACATTTATTTTATTTTCACTCATTTTCATAATCCAGTTCAGGGTCATGGGGAGCAAGCCCTGACAGAGCATCAATTCATTGCAAGGCACATAGACTCAAACAGGGATACTTTAGAGACACCAACTGACCTAATGCTGACATAATCTTTGGAACATGGGAGGAAACCAGAGGAAAACCAAACAGACATAGGGAGAATTTTGTTGTTTGGCCATATTTTAAAAAATAATTAAATTATTTCTGTATTTCCTAATGCTGGACTGAACAAGTATTAAATAATAATAGTAAAATCTATTAGCGTAAATAAGAATAGCGAGGATGATTCGTTATTTAGCGCCATCTAACTGTGAAATCTGGACGTAGGATCTTTTTTAAGTAGGTCTAAATAAAATAGCAATAACATGAACGCACTGTTAATTAATTCATTAACTAACTAACTAACTAACTAAATAATTCACGTTCGTTTGTCTGTTGATCCCTATTTGTTCTCGTTTCCCGTCAGCAAAAAGACCTCGACTCATTTCACATAAGCAAGACCTCACGTTGTGGCTTTATCC
Organism: Ancistrus triradiatus; assembly: GCA_025084515.1. Classification (NCBI taxonomy): domain Eukaryota; kingdom Metazoa; phylum Chordata; class Actinopteri; order Siluriformes; family Loricariidae; genus Ancistrus; species Ancistrus triradiatus. The sequence continues at coordinate 294,114 of JAJAGP010000196.1, read as the reverse complement.
AAAATCTCTACTTACTGCCTATAAATGCGCACTACCTACAGAATACAGACCGTACCACACACCCTACATAGTGAACTATACAGCACGCGAGTCACTTGTTTGGTATTTGCCCCAATTCCCGCCCAAAGCAACCGGTAAACAGACGTTGTTTTAGTGAACGAAAAATACACACGCTGTCTTTAATCTGACGGCTGAAGTACCGTTACTTTGTGTTTCCTCTCAGACTAATGAAAACAAATGCAAACGAATGGTAAAACGCTATAAACTGCAAGTTTAAACACGTTACCTGCTTAGCCGGGCTACTCGATGGAGCATGGTTTAGAATTTGACGTGTCCGAAACCGCACCGTATTGACTACATAGTGCACTAGTTAGGAAGCTTTACCAATAGACCCTTTTTTTTTTTTAAAGCAAAATACAGGCTTTCCAGCCACTAATGAAGTCCAGTCTCGAACTACAGTGTAACGCATAAGCTAAAGAATGTATTGTACGCATAACGCACTGTACACTTTGCAGGGAACAGGAACAAATAGCAATTTGGTACACCGCCCTACTATTCTTCTTTATAGGTTGCAGTGACATGAACTGTCTGTGAAGCGCATTGCCACCTCCTAGCGGCAACATGGAGAACTGCACAGGGCTGACCGTCACTTATTTACTAGAATAAGTATTTGTATTCGTATTTGTTTATTATTTTCTTTATTACATTTGGTACATTGAAGTAAAGACATATTTAACGTATATTCAATATATTCAAAAGTCTCTCTTAAACGTTATTGTTTATTTGCTGAATTTAACATATTGGGGGAAAAATGAAACAGTCACTATGTGCAAAAGTATCTATACTTAACGTCTCTTTGGCAGACGTTAGCGTTCAATCTGTTTTTATTATTGGCTGTTTGTTCATTTTGATTTCAGCACAGCATTTTATACAGCGATGAAGTCTTCTCGTTTGACATTTATTAAAACAGTACCAGTTCTAATGGCACTAAAGTGTTATACGTATATATCTATATCTCTTTATATTTCTTCGAAAAATGTTGATTTTCCTTGTCTTGACTGGCATCTCATCCATTCCACTTGCGTGCAGAGACTCCACTCAGACTCACATGTTAGAGACTCAAGACTCAGCTGGAACTTATGTTAGAGACTCAAGTCAGACTCTTTTTTTCCTTTTTCTTCTGTAGTATTTGTTGAGTGTGTTGCCATTATTCTGTATTGACACTGTAACTACCTGTTTACATTTGAATTGCCGTCTCAGTGAGTACATTTGATATATTTCAATATCTGTGATCATGGTTCAGAGTTCATCCATCATGGCCAGCAGGTCGTCTCCCTTGTTGCTGGATCTCTCAGCTTTGTCCTGATCAGCGAATTCTGCTGCAATGCGAGTCAGTTCCGTTTCAGCCTCATGATCCTGAACAGAGAGATGATGAGAGTCAGAGTTATTCTAGAATCACAAGTGCATTTCATTCACATTTTCTGTAATTGAGAGGCCTGATTTTTTATGCTGTGCTAAACTCGACTGCTGTAGTTGGATGGTTACTTTAGTACAACGCAATATCAGTAACTAAGAACAAGCATCGACTCAGACTCGCAAGCTACAGACTCGAATCGGACTCACATTAGAGACTTGACACTTGTCTGGCTCAGAAATGAGAGACTCCAGATTCAACTTGGGCTCTCCCACCAGAAACTCCAGACTCGACTCGACCTTGCACACTAGAGACCTGAGACTCGAATTGGACTCACACACTGGAGATTCAAAACTCGAATTGGACTCACACACTGGAGAATCAGGACTCGAATTGGACTCACACACTGGAGATTCAAGACTCGAATTGGACTCACACACTGGAGATTCAAAACTCGAATTGGACTCACACACTGGAGAATCAGGACTCGAATTGGACTTACACACGGGAGATTCAAGACTCGAATTGGACTCACACACTGGAAATTCAAAACTCGAATTGGACTCACACACTGGAGAATCAGGACTCGAATTGGACTCACACACAGAAGATTCAAGACTCGAATTGGACTCACACACTGGAGATTCAAAACTCGAATTGGACTCACACACTGGAGATTCAAGACTCGAATTGGACTCACACAGCAAAGATTCAAGACTCAAATTGGACTCACACACTGGAGATTCAACACTCGACTTTGGGACTCACACACTGGAGATTCAAGACTCAACTTGACTCCACGCAAAGATTCAAGACCAAAATTGGACATCACACACTGGAGATTCAACAAATCGGAATTGGGACTCACACACACTGGAGAGTCAAGACCGGAAATTGGGACTCACACACTGGAGATTCAAGACTCGAAATTGACTCACACAGCAAAGATTCAAGCTCAAATGGACTCACACACTGGAGATTCAACACTCGAATTGGATCAACACTGGAAATTCAAGGACTCGAAATTGGACTCACACTGGAGAATCAGGCTCAAAATTGGACTCACACCACTGAGAGATTCAAGACTCGAATTGGACTCAAACAGCAGAGATTCAAGACTCGAAATGGACTCACACACTGGAGATAGATTCAAGACTCGAATTGGACTCACACAGCAAAAGATCAAAGACTCAATTGGAACTCACACACTGGAAGATTCACACTCGAATTGGACTCACCAAACTGGGAGATTCAAAAACTCGAATTGGACTCACACACGGAGATTCAAGACTCGAATTGGACTCACACAGCAAGTATTTCAAGACTCAAATTGGACAACACAAACGGAGAGATTCAACACTAGAGTGGACTCACACACTGGAGATTTCAAGACTCGAATTGGACTTCACACAGCAAAAATTCAAGACTCAAATTGGACTCAAACACTGGGATCAAAACACTCGAATTGGACTCACACACTGGAGATTCAAGACTCGAATTGGACTCACACACTGGAATTCAAGACCGGAATTTGGAATCACCAGCAAAGATCAAGACTCAAAATTGGACTACTCACACACTGGAGATCAACACTCGAATTCGGACTCACACACTGGAATCAGACTCCAAATTGGACTCACACACTGGAGAAGGAATCAGGACTCAATTGGAATTACCACACTGGAGATTCAAGACCCGAATTGACTCAAAAAGCAGAGATTCAAGACTCGAAATCACTCACACACTGGAATTCAAGACTCAAATGGACTCACATCGGGAGAGATTCAAGACTTGATTGGACTCACACTGGGAAGGAATCAGGCTCAAAATTGGTCTCACACAATGGAGATTCAAGCTCGAATTGGACTCACACACAGAGATTCAAGATCGACAAAATGGACTCACACATGGAGATTCAAGACTCGAATATGGACTCACACCAGCAAAGATTCAAGCCCTCAAAATGGACTCACACACTGGAGATTTCAACACGCCGAATTGGGACTCACCAACTGGAGATTCAAAACTCGAATTGGGACTCACAACTGGAGATTTTCAAGACTCGAATTGGACTCACACAGCAAAGAGTCAAAGACTCAAAATTGGAACACACACACTGGAGATAGATTCAAACACTCGAGTTGGACTCACACCCACTGGACGATTCAAGGACTCGAATTGACTCACACAGCAAAGATCAAGACTCAAATTGGACTCACCGCTGGAGAGATTCAACACTCGAATTGGACTCACACACTGGAGATTCAAGACTCGAATTGGACTCACACACTGGAGATTCAAGACTCGAATTTGACTCACACAGCAAAGATTCAAGACTCAAATTGGACTCACACACTGGAGATTCAACACTCGAATTGGACTCACACACTGGAAATTCAAGACTCAAATTGGACTCACACACTGGAGAATCAGGACTCAAATTGGACTCACACACTGGAGATTCAAGACTCGAATTGGACTCACACAGCAGAGATTCAAGACTCGAAATGGACTCACACACTGGAGATTCAAGACTCAAATTGGACTCACATCGGAGATTCAAGACTTGAATTTGACTCACACACTGGAGATTGAAGACTCAAATTGGTCTCACACACTGGAGATTCAAAACTTGAATTGAAATCACACACTGGAGATTCAACACTCGAATTGAACTCACACAGCAGAGATTCAAGACTTGAAATGGACTCACACACTGGATATTCAAGACTCGAATTGGACTTAGACACTGGAGAGTCAAGACTTGAATTGGACTCACACACCGGAGACTCAGGACTCGAATTGGACTCACACACTGGAGTTTCAAGACTCAAGTTGGACTCAGACACTGGAGATTCAAGACTTGAATTGGACCCACAGACCTCGAACTCGAGACTCGACTCTGACTCATATATCAAAGCCTTGAGATGGAACTTGGAACACACACACTAGAGAGTCAACATACTAGTCATTTAAGACTTGACTCACACTTTAAAGACTCAAATCAGACTCATGTTAGAGACTCAAGACTCATCTTGGACTCCATCAGAGACTCCAGACTTATTCTCACACCTCAGATGAGACACTCAATACTAACCTCGGACTGACACATCAGAGACATGAGACTGGACTCGCACACTAGCCTTGAGAGCTATTTCAGACTCACATGCCAGACAGTTGAGACTCGACTCAGACTCGCACTCTACAGACTCAAAATCGACTCAGACTAGAGACTTGAGAAATTCAAGATTCAAACTCTGTTTGAGGCTTCTCTCACCGGAGACTCCAGATTCAACCTGCACACTAGAGACTTGAGACTTGATTCAGACTCACGCACTGGAGATTCGAGACTTGAATTGGACTCACATGCCCTGGACACTCAACTCAGACACTCAATACTCAAGCCAGACATTACTCCAGACTGAATTCATTATCAAGCTCTGAACGATACCCAACTCTACAATTGAGTCCAATTCAAGTCTCGAATATCCAGTGTGTGATTCCAAATCACGCCTTGATTCTGTAGAGTGCAAGTCCGGGTCGGGTCTGGAGTCTCTGGTGAGAGAGTCCATGTTGAGACTCAAGTCTCTGGTGAGACAGTCCATGTTTAATCTCAAGTCTCTGGTGAGAGAATCCATGTTTAGACTCAAGTCTCTGGTGAAAAAGTATTTGTTGAGACTTAAGTCTCTGGTGAGTGAGTCTGAGTGTGAGTGAGTGTGAGTTTCAAGTTTCTGACATATAGTGGGGCAAAAACGTATTTAGTCAGTCACTGATTGTGCAAGTTCTCCTACTTAGAAAAATGAGAGAGGTCTGTAATTTTCATCATAGAGACAAAATGAGAAAAAAAAATACAGGAAATCACATTGTAGGATTTTTAAAGAATTTAATTGTATATTATGGTAGAAAATAAGTATTTGGTCACCCACAAACAAGCAAGATTTCTGGCTCTCACAGGCCCTGTAACTTCTTCTTTAAGAAGCTCTTCTGTCCTCCACTCCATTACCTGTATTAATGCCACCTGTTTGACCCTACGTTATCTGTATAAAAGGACACCTGTCCACCAGACTCCTCAAACAGTCAGACTCCAAAACTCAACCATGGCCAATCAGACCAAAGAGCTGTCGGAAGGACAACCAGGAAGAAAATTGTAGACCTGCACCAGGCTGGGAAGACGTGATCTACAATAGGCAAGCAGGTTGGTTGGTGTGAATAAATCAACTGTGGGAGCAACTGTAAGAAAATGGAAGACAACATACAAGACCATTGATAATCTCTCCCTCAATCTGGGACTCCACACAAGATCTCATCCCGTTGGTGTCAAAACGATCATGAGAACGGTGAGCAAAAATCCCAGAAACTACACCACGGAGGGACCTGATTGAATGACCTGCAGAGAGCTGGGGACCAAAGTAAACAAAAGGCGCCAAGAGGGACTTTCCCGATCCTGCAGTGCAGTGCCCGGCGTGCCCCCCTGCTTAAGCCAGTTTACATGTTTTGAGGATTGGGAAAATACCACCATGTCGGTCCAGATGAAACCACCACATAGAACTTTTTTGGTCAAAACTCACTCAACTCGTCGTGTTTAGAGGAAGAAGAATTCTGAGTATTTTTCTGTCATAGGGAGACAGGACGGACTGATCCCGTGTTAAGGGGAAGAATGAGCCTAGGCCATGTCTCGTGAGATTTTAGCCAAAACCACACCCTCCTTCCCATCAGTGAAGAGCATGAAGATAGAGCATGGCACTGGGTCTTCCAGGCCATGACAATGATCCCAAACACAACCGCTCCGGGTCAACAAGGAGTGGCCCCGCTGTCCCCTCCTTAAAAAACATTTCAAGGTCCTGGAGTGGCCTAGCCAGTCTCAAGAACCTGAAAAAGAAAATGTGTGTGGAGGGAGTTGAACAAGTTCCGTGTTTGCCCCAAAACATCACTGCTCTAGAGGAGATCTGAACCTGCATGGAGGAACTGGGCCAAAATACCAGCTACAGTGTGTGCCAAACCTGGTGAAGGACTTACAGGAAACGTTTGATCTTGTCATTGCCAACAAAGGTTTATGTTACAAAGTAGTAATTGAGTTGAAACTTTTGTTTATTGACCAAATACTTATTTTCCACCATAATATACAATTAAATTCATTCTTTAAAAATCCTACAATGTGATTTCCTGGATTTATTTTCTCATTTTGTCTCTCATAGTTGAAGTGTAGATATGATGAAAATTACAGACCTCTCTCATCTTTCTAAGTCGGAGAACTTGCACAATCAATGACTGACTAAATACTTCTTTGCCCCACTGTATGAGTCTGAGTTGAGTTTCGAATTTCTACTCCAAGTCGAGTCTCAAGTCCGGGCATGTCAGTCTAATTCAAGTCTCGAATCTCAAGTCTGTGTGTCCGAATCAAGTCCGAGTTCAGTCTGGAGTCTCTGCTGAGTGAGTCCAAGTGGAATCTTGAGTCCCTAGTGTGTGATCCAGAGTCAAGTCTCAACTCAGACTCGCATGAAGCAGTTTCCTCTTAAGTGTTGCCCTGATCTCGTAGCATTTGTACAATGACAATAAAGGTATTCATACGGTATTCGTATTAGCAGTGGGGTGAAGACTCAAGCCGGGACTTGAACTTAGGTCATCGTGTTCATGGGCGGGTCTATTATTGTTAGTAATCCTGTTTATGTACTAATTATTTTTTATTTTCAAATCATGTGATGTTCTTGATGATTACTCATTTACTGCATGCAGTTCAGCAGTCCACACTGACTGGTTCTGTGTCAGCCAAATGGATTTGACCATAAAGCTTAGGCGGGTTCGCATTTATAGCTAAAACTATAATGGGAATAGGATCCTCAGGGCTTTGCGCTGTTCTATATCACGGCCCTGTGACATTTTAAAGGAAATCAGAGCTCGAAAATGAAATGGGAGGGAATCTGACTTGTGATCCAGTTGATTAGTCACTCTTTAGTTCAAGCCAAGGAACTCCATGTACACACCATAAAACACTCACCTACTCACCTGTCATCATCCAAAAACACGGAAAATATGCAAATCTGAAGGTGTGGCTCATTACCTTTGTAGCCTGAATGTTTACCACGCCAATGGCCTCATCTGGTACCTCTGAGCTTCTCCTGCAAAGACAAGTGTCTGTTGTCAGAGCGCTTTATTTGAAATTGTACCATCATTCCTATTCAGTATGGGGACTAAATACCAATTTTAGCTACAGGCATGGGCTGTCATCTTATTATACTCTTCAGAGTATCAAGTTTACTCAAACATTTTAGTCTACATGTTATTTTAAATATGTTCTAATCTGTTCATATTCGTTTCACTTCTGTTTATTTAAACTATCACTATAAAACTTGTTAATTAGATAACTTAGTTCAATTCTTACATATAACATCTAGGCCGCCCAAGGAGGTTTGGTTCCTTTTTGAGTCTTGGTCCTCCCAAGGTTTCTACCTTTTTTCCTTGCCACTGTCGCCCAAAGCTTGCTCAGTTTGGGACTGGCTTTAGATATTAGAAGATAACAGAAGTTTGTAAAGCTGCTTTGAGACAATGCTACATTGTAAAAAGCACTACAGAAATAAAATAAAAATAAACCTGAGGTTGACCGAAATGGACGTTAACCGGACATTGCCATGGTCACACAGTAGTTTAGATACTTTGCACAGAGTGTTTTATTTTAAACAATTATATTAATTAAAACACAATATGAAACCATTCAGTACAGTAAGGTACTGAACAGTCATTCCTATCTTTTGTGTCTTTTATAAAACTTGAAACGCTTACCAAAAACAAAAACGAGAGTGGGACATACCATGTTTTTCTGCTTTCAAAACTGTGATTCTCTTTTCTGTCAGCAGGTGTCGCAAGAGTTCGCTTGTACTAGTTTTCTGTCATTCAGACGTGAATTAGATGTATATAAGGCAGATTTTTATTTCCTATTATAATTCTTAAGACCTCGGCCATTAAAGTGAATGGTCGTTAAACGGCGCGTACCTATACTTCAGCTCATCCCTATAATATTAAAAAGTCATTTTTATTGATGTTGTTTTTTTAATGGAAGTTTGTCACCAATAAGCTGAAATAATGGTAAAACCGTAGAAAGTACATGGTTTAAAAATAATTTTTTTACATCGAAAATACATCAGTCCCCCATGCATTGCAAATGGTATGATCCAAGTGATGGCTTTGTGACTCACAGGCTCAGCAAAAAGTAAGTTTTCTCAGATTTGATGGTGTCTTTCCATTCAGTGTTCCTACCCAAAAACTCAGATGTTGAATTGACAGTCCAAAATTACAATAAAATGTAAGATGATGTAAAATGTTTTTTTTTAGTAAAATAAGATAAGATGATTAGCTTTTCTGAAGAACCATAAAAGAGTGTCCTGACCTCACGTTCATTATTCAGCTCATATCCAGAACAACTTATGCAAGTGACAAGAACATGGGTGAATTATTGAAAAAAATGTTTTTCATTATATTTTTCCAGACTTACAACTTATACAATCTTACAATCCAAACATGGGTCTCGCTCAAGGACCCAACCTAACTGTAATTAATTGTTCTAAGTTACTTCTACTTTCGGGTCTCTGCAGCAGTGGGATAGCGAATTGCCGTTGCCCCAAATAAGTGCAGCTGTAAATTAGATAATGCTGTAGTTAGCTAGAAAGATATACAGTACTACACAAAAGTCTTAGGCCACAATTAGATTTGTTCTTTAAGCAATGGTATAATGACCGTCTATAACATATTGTCCATGATGGGACCCAAAAATTCAAACTTGGCTTTATCACTCCATAACCCTCTTTTCCACTGATCTTCATTCCAGTCTCTGTGAGCTTTAGCATATCGTATCCTTTTCACCCTGTTCCCCTTATGAAAAAGTGGATTCTTGGCTGCTACCCTTCCAAAAAGAGCATTCTTGATCAAACTTCTTCAGACTGTAGAAAGATCAACTTGGCATTCTGATGAAGCTGCCAAATTCTGCTATTGCTCGATATAAGGGGAGGAAACACTAAATACTTACCACTGTAGCCTACAGAAGCTGTTTTACTGATATCTTTTTCAGTATTTTAACACTGCATACGAATTTCCTGTATTTTCTGGTCGTATTCTAATAAAGACACTGAGAAATAATTATTAATGGTCATTACACCATTGATAAAACAAATCAATATCTAATTTAATGGTGGACTAAAACTTTTGTATAGCGCTGTATGTTACCATTAAAAACTGCTAAACCTTTAAGGATCATTTTGGATTTAACTTGCTGTATTTAATGTTTTGTAGTTCCTTACTCCTCGTCCTCTTGGTTTGAGAGGAACAGGTTCAGTCTGATCTCTCCATCAGCACAGTCCGACACCTCCACCCCTCCCATCAGCTTAGCCAGCAGGTTCAGCTCCTCCATAGCCAGAGGGTTCGGCTCCTCGCTAACCTGTAGATCACACCTACATGTATCTACAGACTCAAGTACAGTCAAAGCCCGCTATCCAAATTGATCTCATTATGGAAAAAGGTTTGCATAATGAATTTTATTCAAAACCAACTTTCAGTGATGTCAGTGTAACATAGTGACACAGGGGACTTTGTGATTGATCTGTTATCTGCAGATTGATCAGGGCTTTGGCTGTCTCACATGAGCATGTTCTTGTTCATTCTTCACACACTAGATTCCTAAACATACTGACTTGAGACTCGAATTGGATTCAGATGCTGGAGACTTGAGAATCGACTCAGACTCTGCCGGAGACTCGACTCAGAGTTGCATGCAAAGACTCAAGACTTGACTTGGAGTTAGGTGCTAGAGACTTGTCACAAACTCAAGCTAGAGATTCAAGACTCAAGAGACCCAACTCCACTTGGCTCAAATTGAGGTTACATTAGAGAATCGGGACTCGACTTGGACGCAGGGACTAGTGACTTGAATTGTACGTAAAAGACTTGAGACTTAACTTAGACTCGCAGACAGGAGACTCAAGTCTTGAGTCAGACTTGCTAGTGTCTAGACTTGGACTAGAGACTCAATTTGCTCCAGCACACCAGAGCCTCAAGACTTAACCTGACTTGCAGGCCAGAGACTTGAGACTTGACCCTGACTTGCATGCTTAAGTCTTGAGTCAGCCTTGCACAATAAAGACTTGAGACTCGACTTGGACTCACACACCAAACACTCGCGACTTGACTTGTACTCGCACACAAAAGACTCCAGATTCGACTTGGCCTTGCACAATACAGACTCGAGACTCGACTTGGACTCGCACACCAAAGACTTGAGACTCGACTAGGACTTTCATGCTGGAGACACAAGACTTGAGTCAGTCTTGCAAAATAAAGACTCGAACCTCGACTTGAACTTGCACACCAAACACTCGCGACTTGACTTGTACTCGCACACGGAAGACTCAAGACTCAACTTGGACTCGCACACCAAAGACTCGAGACTCGACTTGGACTCACACACTAAAGACTTGAGACTCAAAACTCGACTTGGACTCACACACCAAAAACCTGAGACTCGACTTTGACTTGCACACCAAAGACTCGAGACTTGACTTGGACTCACACACTAAAGACTCGAGACTCAAGACTCGTCTTGGACTCGCACAGCAAAAACCTGAGACTCGACTTGGACTTGCACACCAAACACTCGCGACTTGACTTGTACTCGCACACAAAAGACTCGAGACTCAACTTGGACTCGCACACTAAAGCCTCGAGACTCAAGACTCGACTTGGACTCGCACACCAAAGACTTGAGACTTGTCTTGGACTCGCACAACAAAGATTTGAGACTCAACTTGGACTCACACACTAAAGACTCGAGACTCAAGACTCGACTTGGACTCGCACACCAAAGACTTAAGACTTGACTTTGACTCACACACCAAAGACTCGAGACTCGACTTGGACTCGCACACCAAAGACTTGCAACCTGACTCAGACTCGAACAATGAAGACTCAAGACTCAGTTCGACCTTGCACACTAAAGACACGACTCAGACTCGAGAAGAAAATTTTGCAGATCATCCATTTTTATAGTGGATTGATTAGGATAGCACTTTAGGGGACTGAAACATCCCATATGTGACCCCTTCAAGTTATGTATCCATAGGATGACGTGACTCGACTGTACTTATTTTATAAAGATGTGTTGAATGATGTTTGATCAATACCTGTTTGCTTTTACAGAGGTTTTTGGAGGGTGCTGAAGTGGGTGTGTCTTCAGCTGAGTTTACTTTATACCTGTGTACAGCATAGAGTATATATTAACAGTTAATGGGCTGATATATTAACATTTAACTGGCTGGAGGTTGTTTTATTGGTGCTAAATCGGTTTACTGTGTAACATTTTTTGAATTAGAAGCAGCATTTACATGTTAGTTCCCAGGTGTGTCACTCGGTCACCAGCCATGTCAAATGAACCCTCTCTGAGTGCGCTGGTGTAAAAAGCTCCATATGAAAATGTCCGTCTCCTCACTTCTCTGCCCCGTCTGTTGAAATACCTGAGAGGTGGGGGGCAGTTTGTTAATAAATCAATAAATCCTTAACACAGCAGTTTAAGGCAACCAGATCCATAGATGTTTGTCCATAAGCAGTGCATCTACTAATTTTGATCCACTGTAACACACTAGCAATTTACAGTTTGGTTGTTTATTCAGACCATTCATCCAGTGATTACCTGATTAATCCAGGGACATCAGATCCACGGGGCACAGGCCCAGAGGTTGGCAGCACGAAACGTCCATCTGGGTTCTGAAGTTTGTCTTTTAGGAAAGTCGACACCTACAAGAACACATCACAACTACCTGTGTAAACATACTGTATGTATAAAAACTACACTATATAGACAAACGTTTGTGGACACACAAAAGTACATCCAAAAACCTGGGTATTAGTAGAGAGTTTGTCCACCCTGGAGATTCAAGACGTGACTTAGACTCGTGCTCCCGAGACTCATGACTTGACTTGGAGTCACACTCTGGAGACTCAAGACTCGACTTGGACTTGAGATTCGACTCAAACTTATGAGCTCGAGACTCGACTCTGAGTCACACTCTGGATATCAGAACTTGACTCAGACCCCCACTCTGGAAACTCAAGACTCAACTTGGACTTGCATGCTAGACACTCGACACTAAACTGGCACTTGCAAGCCCGAGAATGGACTCATCTCAGACTCACACATCAGAGACTTGAGATTCAACTCAAACTTATGAGTTAGGGACGTGAGACTCAGGCTTGCGTGCTGAAAGCTGACTTGTCTTAGACTTCTACTTAAGACTTTGAGACTTAAGACTCAACTTGGAGTCACACTCTGGAGATCAGAACTTGACTCAGACTCGCACTCCAAACACTCATGACTTGACTCGGACTCACACAGAGTTTTAAGACTTGTCCACGACACGAGTCGTAAGCTAGAGACTTGATTCTCAACTTGTAATTGCATGCTAGAGACACAAGGCTCGCCTCAGATCCGTACTCTGGATACTCCAGGCTGGACTTTGACTCAAACTCTAGAGACTCAAGACTGGACTTGGACTTTCATCCCACAGAGTCGAGACTCAACTGGCACTTGCAAACCTGAGACTGGAGACTCGACTCCGACTCACACCTCAGAGACTTGAGATTTGACTTACAGGATCTTACAAGCTACGGACCTGAGACTCAGACTTGCATGCTAAAGACTGACTTGTTTCAGACTAGCATCTCCGGAGACTTGAGACTTGACTTGGTCTTGCACTCTGACGACCCAATACTTGACTCAAACTCGCCATCCAGAGACTCAGGACTCGACTCAGACTCACACACTAGAGTCTCGAGACTCAGACTTGAAAGCTAGAGACTTGACTCAACTTGGACTCAAATGGTAGCGACTCATGACTCGACTTGGACCTGCATTCTGAAAGCTCATGACTTGAAGGTAGTGTTTTGGTTCAACCTTCTCAGTTTCCTGGTAACACTGGTGTCCATAAAGTCCAGACCTGCTCTTGGCATAGTTTCTGGTCAGTGTTTGAATTCACTGGATTACGTTCTCTATCATCCAGGGTGGTTCCTGATTCCTACTGCACCTCAATGAGGGGGGATGGCCCCAGGGTCGATTCTAGGATCACAGTTTTAGGGATATTTTTTTAAATATTATGTTTTAACCATATGCTTTCTATTACTACTTCTTCAGCTTATCAGAGACAAATCTCTGTTAAAAAACAACAGCAAAAAACGACTTTTTCGGCTCAAACCTGGGTGTCTGAGGCCATAAATTGTCAGCACTAACCACTGTGCCACTGTGCCACCCTCTAACCCAGGGTGGCTATTAGACTGTAACATTGCACTGATAGCATTAGCAGTGACACAAATAACAGAGATCACTCATTAGAAGGCGTGTCCACATACTTCTGGCCATATAGTGTAAACGAAAAATACACAGTACATTTAACCTCATAAATCTCACCCTGACGTGAAAGTCCTGAAACAGAGCAAGGAGGGTTTGCCTTATGAACTGAAACTCGCCGTCTGATAAGGGGGCGAACATCTAAAATGGAATGAGACAAAAAGCAGACAGCAGTCACCCAAGACTAAGAGTGAGAAACGTTGTGCTTGGTGGGTATGCGGCTGTGATGGTACCTCTACGATAAGACGCTGTGCCTCGTCGATCCGGTGAATGAGCCGTGGGTTGTCTCTAACGAGCTCCCGGACCCCGTCCATGTGGTTAAAGGAAACGAGCAGCAAGTCTTTTGGCCGTGGGCAGAGCATGATCTGGTACTTGAATGCCATTATGATCAGGTCATACAGCTGTGAATATTACAGGTGCCAACAACGCGACATGTCACCACAAGAACCTAGGAATACTCACAAGAAAATGAAATGAGATCTGACCTTCATCCAAGCCATTATTATTAGGGGTGTAATGATACGTCACGGCATGATGGCTTGCAACGCAAAAATGTGCGTTCTGTTGATTAAACCAAGTAACGCAATTGAATTTTTTCTCTATTGTTTGCCTATTATTATGACTTGCATGAAGCTCAGACTGAAGTTCATGAGAAACGAATGCAACTCCAAAGCCGTAGTGAGCTTTCCTTGTGAACTGAGCTTCAGCACCTCCGGTATTTTCCCTACCCTTTCCATGCTGGCAGAGTTGAGCCTCATGATGGAGGTGTGAGCCAGTCGTGTAAGTACACAGCACAGAGCTCGGTGTGAGTACAGATCCTGAGGCTTCATCAGCTCCTCCAAAAACTCCTTACTGAACATCGTGCTCACTAGATCATTCAACACTACAGACACGCAGAAGAGGGAGAAGTACAACAAAATATACTCATTGACAAAGATAGAAATGTGGGATTGCTGCAAAACTCGCCATGCAGTTCTGTCTTAGGTAGATAATTAAATGATCACAGACACTGGGTCTTGCCACAAAAGGCCTTGAAAGTGCTTCCCTCGCCGCCCTATAAAAAGGCTCTTGGAGGCTACTTTTGGGTAGTGTACCTCTTGGTGAGAGATCGCTGACTGCTAGACATGCCTCCACGACTTTACACTCAAAGACATTTTTCCCAGTTGACAGACTTTGAGAGCGGGCGATTATTGGACTGAGGAAACCAAGATTTGGCAAATTACCCACCCTCTAGAACATTCTGACCTAGGAGGTGTTGGGAGCAGTGGTTCCATGAGAGCATACACCAGTAGAGAGAATTGTTTGATCCACTGACAAGCATGAACAGCTCCCACAGTTTCGTTATCCACCATCCAGACACAGGTGGCACCTTCACTGCACACCCCTGTCTCTGGAGAAATAAGGAATAGAGACCTGGTAGCGGTACTAGACTGGACTATTGAGCCGTTGATGTTTCAGGTTCCAGCATGTCCAAGCTGCTCCATTTGAGCAAGCCTCTCAATCCTCGGTTCCTCGGATTGAACCTTGTAAGATCGTGTCATTTGTACGTTACTCTGGATAAGTGCATCTGTTAAATTCCATGAGTTTATATGTGAAATGAAATAAATTTGGTAGTCTTAGGTTCCTAAATACCATGCCTGCTGATTTCTGTGGAGCTCCTTATTTGTTGTCTTCACCTTTTCTATTATAGCCTAAAGGTAACACTTACTTATCATTACACAATTTAAATTATATGCTACCTGGTTTAATAACATGGAAGAACAGATCAGGGTAATAACACCCTTCGTGAGCTTTGATTCATACGTAGGGATGGTACTAGAAAGTCTGCTATAAACTATTTCGCAATGCATTAGGTTATATGGGAGCTGAACATTTATAAATCCATTGTTGTTAAACGCTGGGGTGGAAAGATGATGCCTGCTAAAGTCGCTTTGTCAGAATATCTGACATTGATGTCATCCATCATTCCATTACTCTGATATCGTGCCTCTTTGTCGGGTTTCACATCTGATTATCTTGTCTTCTAAATGCACGTCAGCTGGTGTTTGTCGTTTAACTTACAATACAATGCATAAGGACCAGCACTACAACAAAAGATCAGTATCATAACCACTGCATCCTCGACCTCCTAAGGGTCCAAACTAAGTCACTGGGACTGTGGACTGGCCTGTGGACCAGAAGGTCCAGGGTTCAAATCCCACGTCTGCCAAGCTGCCACTGTTGGGTCCTTGAGCAAGACCCTTAACCCACAATTGCTTGGATTGTAAGACTGTACCAATTGTAAGTCGCTCTGGATAAGGGCGTCTGCTAAATGCTGTAAATGTAAAAAGTCAGGGAAGGGAGGATGGGAGAAGGTTAAACCAGCTTACCCCTTTTCCTGGCATCCTCTGACCAACCTTCAAACAGAAAGAGGTAAGAAAGTTTCAATTTAGTTCTCAGCTTGTCAGATCTTGGTGTAACTCAAATATTGGATTGTTTTTCCTCAATAAATAAATGACCAAGTATAATATTTTTGTCTCATTTGTTTAACTGGGATCTCTTCATCTACTTTTAGGACTTGTGTGAAAACCTGATGATGTTTTAGGTCATATTTATGCAGAGATATAGAAAATTCTAAAGGGTTCACAAACTTTCAAGCACCACTGTATGTTGTCTTTTTTTGCCATTTCCAAACCTTGCCGAGGCGTGAGTGCGCAATACGTGACTGATGAAATAATTACTCCAGTTACTATGGTTTTTTTGGAAAGGAGGTTCCACACAAATGAGTACTATTTCATTAAAATTGGCTTATTAATTTTGCTCACTTTCATGATATTTTATATATAAAAATGCACACATGCTGGATCCACACAAACAGGTGCCATGTGCTCCAAATACGAGAGGAACAGATGAAACAGATGTAGACGAGACCACGAGGTACGACTGTATATAAAATATGACTTGTAAAAATTATTATAAATCAATGTTGTTCAGTGGGAGTTCTGGAGTGTCCGCTTGGCCCGATGATGTGAAGGTTACTACATTTTTTTTGCTCGGTGTGAATACGCCTTAAGAGGGAGCTACTGGGACTGTGGTGGCTTAGTGGTTAAAGTACTTTTTTACATTATTTAGCAGACGCCCTTATCCAGAGCGACTTACACCCGATACAACCTTACAATCCAAGCAATTGTGGGTTAAGGGCTTTGCTCAAGGACCCAACAGTGGCAGCTTGGCAGAGGTGGGATTTGAACCCTGGATCTTCTGGTCCAGAGCCCAGTACCTTAACCACTAGGCTACCATAGTCTTGACTGCGGATGAGAATGTCCAGGGTTCAAATCCTACCTCTGCCAAGCTGATACTGTTCATGAGCTCTGGATAAGGCAGTCTGCTAAATGATTAAATGTAAATGTACTTTAATCGTGAATTCACAAGCATGTTCAACAAACGACTCCATCAATCATCACTAGGTGAAAAAGACAATTTCCGATTTGAGCAAATTCAAGCAATCACCATGTGCATGCACCCGAATGAACAAGCCCACCAGATCAGTGAATGTTGTGTTTCGAACACTGGTATATTGTAGAGTTGTAGTATTCGAGACCGAACTCAGGACCATAAACGAGTGCTCTCAGTCTTTTCTTGGTCAATTGTTGTCGAGTCTGTTGCGTCTATCTGAGGTAAGGTTAATTATGAACTGAACTTTTTTTCTATAGTTATTGAATGTCAACAATCCATTCACACACGATAAATCAGTCCTTTCTCCACATGCCTAAATAAACTCTGCACTCTGGTTACTGCTCTTCTTGTTCAGTATCCAATCAATGAACACGTTTTATTTTGAATAGTCTGACTTTAAGACTTGCATTTTCACCCAACTCGCTTTACTTCACCATGTCTGCAAAATCTGGAATGATACTCTTCGGTTATGTGAAGCACTGGGAATTTCTATCCAGGACTTCACTAAAGAAATAAATTCTGCCATATTTAAATAAAAGAGACCCCAGGGACCACGTCTAAAGTGACACTGCCTTAGTTTGACTAAGACTATAATATAATAATAATGATTAATAATTTTATGCTGTATATTATTTAATGTTCTATTTTACAAAATATATGATGAAATTTAATATTATTAATTAATATACAGTCTAACCTTGTTATCTGGCCCCATGTTATCTCGTCAACCTCATCTCTCTCCACCTTGCTGCACTTTACCTCAAAAAGCCGCCAACCTCGGCTCTCGTCCTCGCCAAGCTGAAAATGTGACAAATGTCCTGCCAGTAATGAAATTCTACTCCGCTATGACCGGATGGCCCGCTATGGCCTGCTATGGCCGGATGTCTATTCTCCTGAAGGATTTTTTGGTAGACAGCAAAATTCATAGTTCCATTTATCACAGCAACCCTTCCAGGTCCTGAAGCAGCAAAACAGCCCCAGACCATCACACTACCACTATCATATTTTACTGTTGCTATAATGTTCTTTTTCTGAAATGCTGTGTTACTTTTACACCAGATGTAATGGGACACACACCTTCCAAAGAGTTCAACTTTTGTCTCGTCAGTCCACAGAATGTTTTCCCAAAAATCTTGGGGATCATCAAGATGTGTTCTGGAAAAATTCAGACGAGCTTTAATGTTCTTTTTGCTCAGCAGTGGTTTTCATCTTGCGTGTCTGCCATGCAGGCCATTTTTGCCCAGTAGCTTTCTTATGGTGGAGGCATGAACTCTGACCTTAACTGAGCCAAGTGAGGCCTGCAGTTCTTTGGATGTTGTTGTGGGGTCTTTTGTGACCTCTTTGATGAGTCGTCGCTGCGCTCTTGGGGTAATTTTGGTTGGCTGGCCACTCCTGGGAAGGTTCACCACTGTTCCATGTCTTCTCCATTTGTGGATAATGGCTCTCACTGTGGTTCGCTGGAATCCCAAAGCTTTAGGAATGGCTTTATAGCCCTTTCCAGACTGATAGATCTCAATGACTTTCTTTCTCAGTTGTTCCTGAATTTCTTTGGATCTCGGCATGATGTGTAGCTTTTAAGGATCTTTTGGTGTACTTCACTTTGTCAGGCAGGTCCTATTTAAGTGATGTCCTGATTGAGAACAGGTGTGGCAATATTCAGGCCTGGGTGTGGCTAGAGACAGTGAACTCAGGTGTGATAAACCATAGATATGTTTTAACAAGGGGGAGCAATCACTTGTTCAAACAGGACCATGTAGGTTTGGATTTTTTTCTCCCTTAATAATAAACACCTTCATTTAAAAACTGCATTTTGTGTTTACTTGTGTTATCTTTGACTAATATTTAAATTGGTTTGATGTTCCGAAACACTTAAGTGTGACAAACATGTAAAAAAATAGGAAATCAGGAAAGGGGCAAACACTTTTTCCCACCACTGTATAGGTCTCTCCCCATTCAGCGAGATGGGAGTCTGGTCTTGTATGTCTGGAAATAAATAACCGCCCGTTGGTGTTACCAAGATGGCGGTGGAGTGAACAGTCTGTTATTCATCGCAGACTGGACTCCATGCGCTTTGCATCTCAATAACAATCGTCATTCACGGACTAGAAGCTGTACATGTACGTACATGTTTATGTACATTATAAATGTGATTGTACGATCATGAGGACTGCTCAGTAAAACACATTATGTCAGCAATAGGTATGAAAGTCATTTTACTTATTTTTTTGTAACCTAGCTAAGTCACCAAACTTGCCTCTCGCCAAAACTAGCCATAAAACAGAAGTGGGTGAGATAACGAGTTTATTTATTATGCAGACAACTCAATTATTTTTTTTCCATTTTCTTCTTTTTATTCTTGTATGATGAAAAAATCTTAATCTGATTCCGCCACTCCCGGACTCAGTGTTGATTTGGACTTGACTCTGTATCCCGGGCTTGTTCTTGACCACAACACTAGTATAATGGTCAAATAGCTTTGCCAGCAAGAAAATTCAAATTACCCAGTTAAACCATGGCCAGATCAGCACTAACCAGCATAAACCGACATGGACCAAACATAACACAGCTTGACTTCGCTGGTTTTCTTTACACTAGATGACCAGACTATTTTCTACAGAGGGATTTAGGATCACTAGTCCTTTATAAGGGGAAACTAACACGTTCTAGCATTTAAATACCTTTCTGCACTCTATCATTGGTGTCGTTTTGAGCTCGGAGCCTCTGATCCAGGATATAAAGCATTTCTGCGCCCAGATTAATAATCAGTAAAGGCAGAGTCCTCTGAGACATGGCAGCAAATCTGATTATTACAATCAGCTTAGATTAGTAGGTTATCTCTATCCAAAAAACTCAACACTAGTGTGTATCTGCAGTTAATTTTAAAACCTATTCGGTCTGAAGCGCTTTTTGTGATTGCTCTAGGAATCACAGCCTGATACGGTGAGCGGATAATGATGTTACATTTAGAATCCATCAGGTGGCGCTGTTTTACCAACCGGCTTCTTCTCAGCTTTAATATATAGCGCTTTACTGCTGAAGCGCTTTAGTGCACCCTGCTGTATGGATGGATTTTATGCGTAAATGTTGGTTAAAAAAGAAAACAATTGAGCGAAAATATAAAAAGAAACATCCAAGCAAGCATTAGAAACACAACATTACCAGAGAAAAGTGGTGATAATTTGAGGAAAGATTCTAATTTGTGAAATTACAATAAAAAAGTAATAATGTGCTTTGGTGTATCTATGGATATGTTATCGACCATCTCAGAGACCTGAGTTTGGACTCCAGCAATTCCTCGTCTGGCATCACATGCAGTCATGATTGGCTGTGGAAACCGAACAGGGATCAGCTTTTGCTGCTGCAATAACAATGGCCCTGCCCAGCTCTGTGACAGATGAAAAAAAGTTTATTTTGAGCTCAGTTTTTTTATTTCTAAGCAGCAGATAGTGAAGACTTTGGATGAAGACTTTGGATCTCTCCTTAAAATCAAGGGGAAATGCGTGGGATTACCGGAGTCTTTTTGCTTAGGAATAAAAACTTAAGGAAAACTCCAGTTTTTCTTCCCGTTTGATCTGACTGTTTTCTAAGGGAAAGTACAGAGGTATTAAGAAGATCTTTTAGCGATTTTCTCTTCCTGTGGGGATACACGCACCGATAAAAATTTGGATATATGTCTGCTCAGTGAAACCTGGCAAATACTCAGTGACTTCTGCACCTGATCTTGCTTACTCCGGATGGCTGCAGATATCTGCCTAAGCCCTGTCTTAAGGCTAGGGTTGGTAACTATCTGTCGCAGTTATTTCAAAGTCTCTGTTACTGAGCTTCATGATGTAACATCAATCGAATACATGACTCTTAAAGTTCGTAGTACCACACCTATGTATGTAATACTAATTGCCATGGTCGTACCCTCAACCTCGTCTGTTCTTCTGGACCAGACACAATCTCTGTCCTCGGCTCTCAAATTGATATTTCTTACTGTATCATTATTGAATACTGTTTTAATCTTCCTCTTCCTAAGTTGAATCACAAAGCTACTGCTCTTTGCTATCACAACTTGAAAGCAAACTTGAAGCCTTAACATCTATTTATGCCTTAACTTCCAGAGGCAATGCCATCCACTCCTATCCGTTTGGAATATTTGCAAAGCTTGCAAACAATTCAGTATTTTCTATGTTTCTGCATGAATGTGACATAAGACGTAGTCTTAAAAATAAAAAAAAGTATTTCTTACATTTACTTTGACTTTTATTACATTGCAGACAGTATACTTCTGAGATCCTGAGATACTTCATGTTTTCATTTGGTCATTGTATTTTCATTTGTTAATAAACATCCTTTACTGCATTTCAGAACTGCAACACATTCCAAACCACAGTTGGGATGCTAAAGCATTTACCACTTTATAATGTTGCCATTCCTGCTCACAACACTGAATAGATGTTTAGGCACCGAGGATACCAAGTGATGAAGTGTTTCAGGCATTATTTTGTACCATTCTTCCTGCAAACACGTCTTAAGGTGTCACATTTTCCATTTCAAACTTGCCCACACATTCTCTACTGGGGACAGGTCAGGACTGTAGGTAGCCCAGTCCAGTACCCGTACCCTCTTCTTAAATATCCATGCCTTGGTAATGTGTGCAGCATGTGTTTTTGCATTGCTTTGTTAAAAAATGCATGGACGTCCCTGGAAAAGATGTTGTCTTGAAGGCAGCTTATGTTGCTCTAAAATCTCAGTGTACTTTTCTGCATTAATGCTGCATCACAGAAGTGTAAATGACCTTTACCAAAGGCCCTGACCCGACCCCATAACATGACAGAGCCTGGATTTTGGACTTGTTCCTCATAACAGTCTGGATGGTCTTTTTTCGTCTTTGATCCAGAGCACATGGCATCCATTTCTTCCAAAAAAGATCTGTTATACTGATGTGTCTGAGGACAATCCCCGGTTCCACTGTGTGATGGTCCATCCCAGATGCCTCCGAGCCCAGAGAAGTCGACGCCGCATGGTTATAACATAAGGCTTCTCTTTTTGCACAGTAAAGTTTCAAGTGGCATTTGTGAATGTAACTCTGTATTGTAGAGCTTGATAAAGGTTTGATAAAGTAATCCCTTGCTCATGTGGTTCTATCAGCTATTGATGAATGACGGTTCTTGATGCAGTGCCGACGGAGGGATCAGAGATCACCCCTCTTCAGTTAAGGCTTGTGCTCTTACCCTTTACGTACTGAAATTCCTCGAAGATTCCTTGAATTGTTGAATGATATTATGCACTGTAGAGGGAGAAATATGGAAATTCCTTCCAGTGTTTACTTGAGAAACATTGTTTTTAAACATTTCAAGAATTTTCTCAAACATTAGTTGACAAACTAGAGATCCTCTACCTTTTGTGGATACTGCTTACAATCACCTGTTTGAAATCACATCATTATTTAATTTTTTTTTTACTCATTACTAGCCCTAAATTGCCCCTATCCCAATGTTTTTGGAATGTGTTGCAGGAATTGACCAGAAAGAAACATAAAATATCTCAGGTCCATACTATCTGCAATGAAATAAAAGTTAAAGGAAATGAAAGACACAATGCATTTTGTTTTATTTGTTTGTTTGTTTTTTGGATTTTCCATACCATCCCAAATTTTTCTGATTTGGGGGTTTTATTTATTGAGGAAAATGATCCAATATTACATATCTGTGAGTGTCAAAAGTATTTGAATTAGGAGATAATTTGAAAGTGAAAGAAGAAGATGATAATCAGTTGTGAGCTGGCACACTGTTGCATTTAAAGGACAGAGATTTATCAGAGTCTGAACTTCAAAATACAAATTGGTGGTGTCATGTGACGTACAGAGAAGATTTCTGAGATCCTCTGAAAAAACCTGTTGCTTATCAGGCTGGAAAAGGTTACAAAAACATCTAAGTGTTTGGACCCCACCAATCAGTCAGTCGAAGCAATTGTGGTTTTAGGGCCTTGCTTAAGGACCCAATGGCACCTTGGCCAAGGTAGGATTGAACCTTGGACCTTCGAGTCCATAGTACCTTAACCACTAAGCCACCATGTCTCTCAGCTCATTCCTCCTGCTTCTCTTCAGTGATCTGCAGGTCTATGATTATGTTTGACACAACAAACAATATGAATTAACGTTCTGCTGTGATCAAGGTCTCTCCTGAGCCACCTGCTCCCCAGCTTTCTAGATTTGCTTCTACAAGCTATCAAGGACATAATTTTGAGGTCAAGCTGCCTCTACTTTTCTTATCTCCATCCTTTGCTCAGTTTAAAGTATGCACAGACTCTAATTCATGGCCTTATAACTTCAAGTCTGTTTCATGGCTATTTTTGGTGAGAGGTGAGTTTGGTGACTTTTTTTGGTAGTGACAAACATACTTGATACTGATAAAATGTGTTTTACTCAGCAGCCCTCATGATCATACGATCACATTTATAATGTACATAAACATGTACGTACATGTACAGTTTCTATTCATTTACACAAATTTGAGAAATAGTCCGTGATTGATGATTGTTTCTGTGACGCGAAGCGCTGGAAGTCCAGTCTGCGATGAGTAACAGACTCTGATTGTTCAAAATAGCGCATCAGTGTTTAGGCCAACTAAAAGACTGATGATGAGATTAACACATCAACAGACCAATAACAATTAGCAGAAAGCCATCAGTGGAGTCAGCAGGGTCAAGATTCACCGGTAACATGAGCTCTGAGCTGAGGAGAGAGCCGGGAAGGTGATCCTGTCAGTAGGATTATTGTGACACCTACTGACCAGTCTGAAAACTTGGAGGCTTAACAGGGTAGAATTTCATTGCTGGAAAGATATTAGTCACATTTCAGGAATGGCGAGGGCGAGAGATGAGATTGGCGGCTTTTCGAGGTAAAGTGCTTGGAGGGAAATCCGTCCTGCCATCAGAGGTGGCAAGAGATGAGTTTGGCAAGGTCGTTTTGATGAATTTCCTGCCATCTAGACCATTCTGATCTAGCCGTTAGGAGGTGTTTGGAGCAGTGGTTCCATGAGGGCACAAACACACAGCGAACAGGCTCTAGACGGGCCAGACAGACCACCAGTAGAGAGGATGGTTTGATCCACTGACAAGCATGAGCAGCTCCAACAGTTTTGTTGTCCACCATCCAGACATAGGTGGCACCTTCACTACACACCCCTGTTTCTGTCCTTTATAAAAAAAACGTTGCTATATAATTAAAATGTATTATTATTATTATTATTATTATTATTTTTTTTTTTTTTAATTTTATTATTACACAGTATATTCATCTGTTGTTTTACTAAGAAGCCAGTTGGAAGACTGGTGAATTTCATTAAGATGCTGCACCACAGTTCCTGCCAGGACTGTTCCTGGCACATCCTCCTTGGTGGAGGCCTGGAGACAGGAAAAACCCAGAACCTGCTGACGTGTTTTATTGCACAGTTGGTTTTAGATTGTCTGGGAAACCCCCAGGAGGTGTTGGAAACTGCAGCGAGGGATAGAGATCTGGGCTGACCCTCTCTGATTAATACCACTGAGCCGCTCACAAGAACTCAAAATGGTTTTGTCAGCAGCTGGGCCTAGCGGGAGATGATGTTTGTGGTAAAATAAAAGAAAATACTTTTTTGGAACATCTTCCAAATAGATTATTGGCATAGAGGTGGATTTAATTGTAGATTTAGAAACTTGGTCACCGCAAAACACCCTCTTTACTGAGTGTGGAGGCAAATACATTTGCATCCTCTTCCAAGCAGCTTCATTACAGCACAGCTGAATAGCCACACTCACTGCCCATTAGGTATGCCATGCTAGTACCAGGCTGCCTTAATTCTTCCTGGCATAGATTCAACAAGGTGCTGGAAACATTGCTCAGAGATTTTGGTCCATATTGACATAATAGCATCACACAGTTGCTGCAGGTTTGTCGGCTGCACATCCATGATGTGAATCTCCCGTTCCACCACATCCCAAAGGTGCTGTATTGGATTGAGATCTGGAGACTGTGGAGGCCGTTTTGAGTACAGTGAACTCATTATCATGTTCAAGAAACCAGTTTGAGATGATTTGAGCTTTGACATATGGTGTGTTATTCTTCTGGATGTAGAAATCAGAAGATGGTACACTGTGCTCATAAAAGGATGCACATGGTCAGCAACAATACCCAGGTAGGCTGTGGGGTTTAAACAGTGTGAAATGGGTATTAAGAGGTCCAAGGTTTGCCAAGAAAATATCCCCCACACCATTACACCACCAGCAGCCTGAACCGCTGATACAAGGCAGGATGGATCCACACTTTCATGTTGTTTACATACCCCTGTCTCTGTCTGGACCATTTCTAGGTGCTTAGCAAAGGAAATTTGTGGGCATCCATTATGTGTCCTGCCGTTGACAGCCAGGCTTCGTCACCTTTGTTTGCAGTGGTGTCATGAACAAGAAACCTGAACAGCTATGGACTGGAACCATATCGTCTTTAGCAACGAATCCAGGTTCTGTTTGGGATCAGATGACGGTCAAGTTCAATGGTGACCGCTTCAATCCTGCCTTTGCTGTGGCGCGACACACTGCCTCAACTGCTGGTGTGGTGGATGAGGATCTACAGGTCCAGCAGCAACATCTGTGAGCAAATGTGCCACAGGATACCATATGGAAGCTGTATGCTTCCAGGCCCAACCGTATCTCATCTTGTGTCCAGGCTAGAGGCGGCCTTAACAGGGTAACTAGAGCCTCCTTTCAATAGTACACTTTTCTCCAATAAACTTATCCTTTCATTCTAATATCATAAGAACTTACATATGTCATCATTACATTCATACATATAAAGTTTCGTTCGATTCCAACTACTCCTTCATGGTGATGTATTTTTTTGTCATATACAGGCATATAAACAGGTATATCATTATGAATTACTGGGAAGAACCCAAACTGACTAAAATCTGTATGTGGTTAGATGCAAGGGGGGAAAAACTTTTATATTGAAACAGACTTGCGTATAACAAAGACACACCTGTGTTTTGGGGGGAAAAAACACCACACGCTTAGGTTCAAGAGGTAAAAAAAGTTCAGTCTAATTAAATCTGTGAGAATCTGTAAGAAGAGAATTCTTCCCACGATTAATATCAGTTGTTTCTCTTAGATGTTGCTTCGCTTGCGTTTGAGCTGTGACTCTTCCTGTCAAATTTCACAGTGATTGTATCATTTTAAACAGTATTATCTATCCAATGCTTTGACTTTAAAATCTGATTAAGAGCATAAACAGTGTACCTCTAAAAAGAGAGGGGAAACAAAACTTACATTACTGCACAGTATGAAAATTAAATACATAATTTACAGCTAAAATATGCAATTCGTTCTAGGCTTGGCATGGAACGTCTTTTGGCCCCAATGTACAGTGCATTTAAAAAGTCTTCAGACCCTTTCACTTTTTTAACATTTTATGTTCAGCCCTTGTCCTAAAATAAAAAAAAATCAAGTTGTCCCCATTCTGAACTCGAAACCCCATAATGAGAAAGATAAAACTAATATTTAGAAATGTTTGCAAATTTATTAAAAAGCAAAAACAAAAATTTCACATGGATATAAGTTGTCACACCCTTTGCTATGACAATTGAATTTAGCTCTGGAGGCCTCCCATTTCCCTTGATCATCTTTCTGATGTTTCTACACTTTGTGTTTTTAAATTCAGCTGACTGGACGTGATTTGGAAAGACATACACCTGTCTATAAGATATCTCACAGCTTAACTGCATATCAGAGCAACAAACAAACCATGAGGAGGAAAGAACTGCCTGTACAGCTCAGAGACAGGATTGTGTGGAGACACATATCTGCAGAAGGCTACAAAAAATCTGCTGAAAGTTCCAAAGAGCACAGTGGCCTCAATAATTCTTAATTTGAAGAAGTTTGGCACAACCAGAACTCTTCCTAGAGCGCTTCGCCCCACCAAACTAAGTAATCAGGGCCCTGGTAAGAGAGGTGACCAAGAATCAGCGTGCAGAAATTTACAGAAGGTCAACCATCACTTCAGCACTCCACCAGCCTGGGCTTTATGGCAGAGTGACCAGACAAGAGACTTTCCTCAGTAAACGACACAAAAAAGCCCACCTGGAGTTTGCACAATAAAGTACCTAAAGGACTCTCAGACTGTCATAAACAAGATTCTTTGATCTGATGAAACCAGGTTTTAACTTTTTGGTCTCAATTCTAAGCGTCATGTCTGGAGGAAACCAGGCACTGCTCATAACCTGCCCAATACCATCATTACAGTGAAGCATGTTATTGGCAGCATCATGCTGTTGGGGTGTTTTTCAGCGGATGGGACAGGGAGACTGGTCAGGGTTGAGAGAAAGCTGAATGGGGCAAAGTTCAGATATATTCTTAATGGAAACCCAATCCAGAGCACTCAGGACCTCAGACTGGGCCAAAGGTTCACCTTCCAGCAAGACAATGACCCTAAAAAAGCCAAGACAACACAGGAATGGCTTAGGGGTAGCTATGAATGTCCTCGAGTGACCCCAATTGAACATCTCTGGAAAGACCTGAACATGGCCATCCACCAACTGTCCCCATCCATCCTGACAATGCTTTGAGAGGATCTGCAGAAAAGAATGGCAGAAATGGCACACCTTGTGGCATCAAATCCAAGAAGACTGGAGGCTGTAATCGCTGCCAAAGCTGCTTCAACTAGGTACTGAGTAAAGGGTCTGAATACTTATGGCAATGTAACATTTTAGTTTTTCCTTTTCAATAAATTTGCAAAAAATACTAAAATTTTGTTTTCACTATCATTAAAGGTTTCTGAGTGCAGAATGATGGGGGAAAACAAAATGTGAAAAAAGTGAAAGGGTCTGGAGACTTTCCGAATGCATTGTATTTATCTGCATTGTTATGTTGCACATTATTTGCAAGAAACCAATTTATTCTGTATTTTATTTTATGTAAAATGGGAAGCAAAAGGGATGTAGTATCCTTTATTATAATACTTATTGTTCTGTCTCTATTTTGTTGACTACTGGAACAGTCCAATTTCCCATCAGGGATTAATATAGAGCTATATTTAATTATTGTTAATATCATATGTTTTATTTGCACTGTACTTCCAAGCAACTTTAAGCTGAAGTCTAAATTAAAATGGTTCCATTTTCCTTTTTTCCTGTTGCCATAGTGCAGCTGTTTATTTAGTTTGGGTCTCGGCTCAGTCCAGTTCCCCTGATAAACCAGTCGGCGTTTGCTTGACGCACTACAGAACACTATAGATAAACACTGCTTGTGGTTGAGATTCGTAGAGATGTACACATAGACTCCTCTGCGAGTCTACACAAGCTACAATTACCCACAAACCTCATCTCTGCTTCTGTAGGCAAATCCGCTTACGTGCCTTTTTGGATGGGATTTTTTTCTTATCAGCGAGTAATAATATGTGAAAAATTCTTGATACACTTGCAATCAGAAATATTCAACCCCCCCAAAGAAAGTAAGTATTATAATAACTTTAAACAGTTCAGCAGGGCCAGATCTTTATCAGTTGAATAATACAGCAAATGAACAAAGAAAATGAATGAGGTAATATTACAAAATATGATAAATAGCATGATATTTGGTTAATATTGCCATGTCACAATTATTTAACCCCTATTTATGCTCATTGACAGAAGAAGGAGCTTTTGGAATTGAATGAAACTTTATATGTATGAATGTAATGATGATATATGTAAGTGATTACAATATTATAAAGTTAAAGGATACGTTTATTGGGGAAAACTGAAAGGAGGCTTTAGTACCCTGTTATGTGCCTCTAGCCTGGATACAAAATGAGATATGGTTGGGCATTGGAGGCATACAGGATCCGTATGTTATCCTGTGGCACATTTGCCCACAGATCCTACAAACTTGTAGGTTGCCAAAGCTGGCGTCCCAACTGGTTCCATAAATGCTTGATTGGAAATAAATCTGGCAACCGGGCAGGCCAAGGAAGTGTTGCAATCTGGTGGAGACATTCCTGTTAAACCCTTGGTGTGATTGGGTTATCCTGCTGAAAAAGGCCAATTGGAAGCCCTGCCACGAGAGGCAACACATGGTTGCAGAATGTCCTGCACATATCACTGAGTTATTAGTGTCCCTCATATCACTACTAGGGATGACCGACTGTTGTATGCAATGGCTCCTCAGATCATCACACCAGCAGTTGGGGCAGTGTGTTGCTCCAAAGCAAAGGTAGGATTGAAGGGCTCACCACGAGGCCTCCATACTCGAACCCGATCGTCGTCAGATCATAAACAGAACCTGGATTTTCACTAATGACACCACTGCAAACGAAGGCAGCAGTCCGACATATCTATCTGGGTGGGTATTTTTTTTGTCAATGAATGTGATATTGCTATATAAAATTACAGCTAGTCGATTTAACCTGAAGTTGGGTTAAAACCTGAGTAACCTATTGGGAACTCAATTACGACCCTTAATTATTAGCTTATTAATTAGGTAACTTGTTCCTCCCAAGGTTTCTTCCTTATAACATTTAGGGAGTTTTCCCTTGCCTCTCTCACCCTAGCGTTGCTCAATTTGGGATTCGCCTTAAATAATAGAAGACAAATCTGCTTTGAGACAGTGCTCCATAGTAAAAAGAGCTATAACACATATATAGAACACGGCATTTAGAGCGCAAGTGGAGACATAGTAAATTGGAGGTGTTTAAGATTGCTTGGAGGGACAGCATGGCAGAGTATAAGCATGCCCTCAATAAAGCTAAAGCTGCATACTTCTCTTCAATCATAGAGAAAAATAAGAATAATCCCAAGATTTCTCTTTAATACAGTCTCCAAATTAACAAAAAAACCCCACAGAAAGTGACTCTCCCGTTCTGTGTAATTTTAACAGTAATGATTTCATGACTTTCTTAATGATAAGATAGAAAATATTAGGCATAAAACTCAATGCTCATCACATCACCAAACTGTTCAGCAACCTTTCCAGATGCAGCACTAGTGAAGACATCTGTTTTTAATGAGCTGTAAATCAAGATTAGAATCTTTTAACCCCCAATTTACTAATACTGAACTATCCGCACTGGTCAGCTCTTCTAAGTTATCAAACATGTTTATTAGATCCAAATTCCTACACGTTTACTCAAACAAGTATTTACCTAGTGTTATAGAGCCAGTGTTTAGCTATTTTAAATTCATCCCTTACCTCTGGTTATGTGCCCAAATCCTTTAAGTCTGCCGTTATCAAACCACTGATTAAAAAAGCCAATCTTTGACCCTTGTGTGATATCTAATTATAGGACCAATTTCAAATCTACCCGTTTCTGGTCCAAAATCTTAGAAAAAGCTGTCTATCAGCAGCTCTATGTAGTCACCTCCAAAGGAATGGTATTTATGAAACATTTCAGTCTGGCTTCAGGCCCCATCATAGTACTGAAACAGCATTAATTAGGGTACTAAATGACTTGTTAATGTCCTCAGATAAAGGATGTGTTTATTTTGTTGTTCTGTTAGATTTAAGTGCAGAATTTGACCACACTATAGATCATGATGTTTTACTAAAACAAACTAGAAAATTACTGTAGGTATTAAGGGATCAGTACATATCAGCCAAACCTAATGACAGCCTTACAATCAACAAAATCGAGGACTGTGTAAAGGAAATAAAAGATTGGATGTTATTTAATTTTCTCTTACTTAACTCAGATAAAACTGAGGTGCTATTAGTGGGGACCCAAGGCTGTGAGAGACAGGTTAGCTACATCTATTCTAAATCTAGATGGCTGTCCAGTATTGCCCAGTCGTCTGTAAAAAAACTTAGGGGTCACATTTGATTTCAGATCTCTCCTTGGATGCGCACATTAGCAGCATCAATCACTCGAATTGCTTTCTTTCAATTACGTAATATCGCTAAAACTTAGAAATATCCTCTCTTTTTAATGATGCAGAGAAAAACTTGTTTTCATGCGTTTTTATAACCTCAAGGTTGGATTACTGTAATGCTTACTTACTGGATGCTCTAGTAAATCTATAAATATAAACTTCAGTTAGTTCAGAATGCATCTGCCGAGTGCTAACTCGAACTAGAAAAATTTGATCATATCACTCCTGTTCTATCATCACTGCACTGGTTACCAGTTAAATTCCGCATTGATTACAAAATACTTCTTATAACTTATAAAGCTCTACATGGCCTGGCCCCACATTATCTGAGTGAACTCTTAGAGTTTTACAATCCAACTCATCTACTTCGTTCGCAGGGTGCAGGACTTCTTTTAGTTCCTAGAATTAAAAAAGTCACAGCCGGGGGGAAAGGCTTTCTCATACATGGCCCCCAAACTATGGAATAAACTAAGCCCACTTCGTCGTCGAAATTCAGACACTCTCCAAA
Source organism: Ancistrus triradiatus (assembly GCA_025084515.1). Lineage (NCBI taxonomy): Eukaryota > Metazoa > Chordata > Actinopteri > Siluriformes > Loricariidae > Ancistrus > Ancistrus triradiatus. The sequence goes on along the minus strand of JAJAGP010000196.1, from coordinate 262,519 downwards.
GTTTTAAGTCTAGGCTAAAGATATACCTATTTTACACAGCTTTTGACTAGATTTAGACCAGGATGCATGGCTTGGGTCAACTGGGGCCGGAGTCTGAAGTCATGTCTAGCCCTGCCTGCCTTGTCCGCTAGCCAGGAGTGTCGAGTGGGCGGTCTGGCTGAACGGGGCTTCGGTCCCTCGTGATCTTGACTCATGCATCTTTGCCTTAGAATAAGGGCAGAGCTGGGGTTTCATAGTTCAAAGAGTCTTATGGTGATCAGAGACGTTGGGTTGCTGTCTTCTGCCTCCCGTGGGGTTGCCAATGTCTCATGTGATCCCTCTGGCTGTGTGTTTCCTACCAGTTCTCCTCTTTCTAGCTATGCTGCTATAGCTAATGCTGCCGGGGTCTCATGCTACACTTGGCATCAGTGATTGACATGGCATCAGTGATTGTTAATAGACACTGTGCTCTTAATCAATAAACCTAATTACATTTTCTGTTTCTCTCCGAGCTGCTGTTCCGGCAGTTCCAGCCCCACACATGATGTTCATCTGCTGTAGCTCCATTCAAGCTGCTTCCGTCATCACCTCCAGCCCATCATACCCGGGCCACTTAATGTCGATGTGCATACTTCACATTTTATTCGAACTTTGACTCCATGACTTTAGTTTCGCTCTTAGATTTATCATCTACGCCGCCCAAGGAGGTTGGGTCCCTTTTTGAGTCTTGGTCCTCCCAAGGTTTCTTCCTAGAACTAGGGAGTTTTTCCTTGCCTAGGCTTGTTGAATTTGGGATTGGACGTAGTTATCAGGAGATAATCTAAACTTGTAAAGTTGCTTTGAGACAATGCTCCATTGTAAAAAGTGCTATATAAATAAATCTGACTTGACTTGACTTGACTATAAACATAAAGCTGGTTTTGACTTCATCTTGACCGTGTGGCTGGCATCATGGATTTACAGAAATTAAAAACCATTTTGAGGAGGTATGTTTTGCCTTCTGTGGTGAACTTAAGCCTTGGTGATAATTGCGCACTCCAGCAAGACAATGATCCCAAGCACACTTCCAATTCAACCAAAGCTTGGTTAAGGAATCAGTCCTGGAATATCCTGGTTTGGCTTGCTCAGTCTCCAGATTTAAATTCCAAAGAAAATCTTTGGTGGGATTTAAGTAAAGCCACTGCAGGACGGAAACCATCCAACCTCAATTAGCTGGAAGCTTTTGCATGAGTAGAATGGGCGAGGATTCCACAAGAGAGATGTGTAAAAAGCAGGTCTGCACTTATCAAAATTGCTTATTAGAGGTTTTCAAAACGAAAGAGATGCTCCAACAAGTACTCAAGACGGGGTTTGAATTACAATGCACATAGACAATTGTGAAGACCAGTTTTTCATTTAAACTCAAAATTAGGACAGTGTATGTTATCAAAATTGCTTCTGTGTAAAAACATATTTGTACTTTGTTTACTGAGACATAGTGTTGCACTATATATTTTCATTAAATTCTATAGACATCACCATAATGCCTTTTAAGGTGAGGAGGGGATGAATATTTCAGATTGCAAGCATATGTCAATATGACAATCATACCATAAAATTAAATACATCATGTAAAGAGTTACAAAAAAACCCTAAAATATATTAATTGAGAAAAAAAAAACGCAGCCAGATAGAAATGTCGAATTGCTGCAAAACTCGGCATGCAGTTCAGTCTCAGGCAGATGATTACAGGTGTTGTCTGATTTGACACTGGGTCTTGCTCCAGCTGCCCTGTAAAAAGGCTTTCAGATGCTACTTTTGGGTAGTGTACCTCTTGGTGAGAGATCGATGACTGCTAGACATGCCTCTACAACACACTCGAAGACATTTTGCCCAGTTGACAGACTTTGAGAGGGGACACATCACTGGACTGAGAGAAGCAGGTCGGTCATTTTCACAAATTGTCCACCATCTAGACTGTTCTGATCTGGCTGTTAGGAGGTGTTGAGAGCAGTGGTTTTATGGGAGCACACACACACACGGTGAACAGGCTCCAGATGGCCCTGACAGACCACCCATAGAGAGGATCGTTTGATCCACCGACAAGCACGAGCAGCTCCTACAGTTTCGATGTCCACCATCTAGACACTGGTGGCACCTTGACTACACACCCCTGTCTCAGCCCGGACCATTTCCAGATGCTTAGCAGAAGGAAATTTGTTGTCACGGCACCCATTACATTTCCTGCCAACCGTCGCCTTCATTTTCAGGGCTGTCATGAACGAGAAAACTGAACTGCTATGGACTAGAACCATATCGTATTTAGAAGGTTCTGTTTGGGACCCGATGACAGTTTGGTTTAAGTTTGTGAGCCTCGTGGTGAGCGCTTCAATCCTGCCTTTGCTGTGGAGCGACACACTGCCCCAACTGCTGATGTGATGATCTGAGGAGCCTTCGCATACGACAGTTGGTCAGCCCTAGTAGTGATACGAGGGACACTAACAACTCAGCAATATGTGCAGGACATCCTGCGGCCACATGTATCGCCTCTCATGGCAGAGCTTCCAACTGGCATTTTTCAGCAAGATGATGCTCACCCACACACAGCAAGGGTTTCCCAGAACTGTCTCCACCAGATTGCAACCTTATACTACGGTAAAACCATGGTAGAGACACCTTAGTAACCATTCGGAAATTTCAGGGGCAGCATGGTGCTGCGGTTAGTTACTGTGCTCGCCTCACAGCCCAGAGATACAAGGTTAGATCCCAGACTCTGCCTGTATGGAGTTTGTACCGCATATTGATGTAAACCTGTTCCTGTAGAGAATAGCTGCTGATCAAACTAAATAAACCCAATGGAAAAAAAGCGTTTCTTAAAATCTACTTTTCTATGACTGAGGAGAAATAGAGCATTTCTTAATTTTATGTTAATAAAGGGTTACCCATTTCTGAATTATTTCTCCTAAACCCCCCTTAGGAGAAAAACCTAAGCATTTCTTTTAAAGATGTTCTAGAGACAAATGAGAAAAGCCTACAGTGAATGGGGCCATGTATTGTGAGATTTTAAGCCAAAACCTCCTTCTATCAGTGAGAGCATTGAAGATGGAACGTGGCTGGGTCTTCCAGCATGACGATGATCCCAAACACACCACTCAGGCAACGAAGGAGTGGCTCGGTAAAAAGCATTTCAAGGTCCTGGAGTGGCCTAGCCAGTCTCCAGACCTCAACCCCATAGAACATTTGTGGAGGAAGTTGAAAGTCCGTGTTGCCCCAAAACATCACTGCTCTAGAGGAGATCTGCATGGAGGAATGGGCCAAAATACCAGCTACAGTGTGTGCCAACCTGGTGAAGACTTACAGGAAACGTTTGGCCTCTGTCGTTGCCAACAAAGGTTATTTTACAAAGTATTGAGTTGAACTTTTGTTATTGACCAAATACTTATTTTCCACCATAATTTACAATTAAATCCTTTAAAAATCCTACAATGTGATTTCCTGGATTTTTTTTTCTCATTTTGTCTCTCATAGTTGAAGTGTAGCTATGATGACAATTACAGACCTCTCTCATCTTTCTAAGTAGGAGAACTTGCACAATCAGTGGCTGACTAAATACTTTTTTTGCCCCACTGTATGATCTCTTTCAACACTGATAGACTGCTGAATGATTTCTTAAATGTTTCTCCTATATGAACCTTTAAAGAGAACAAGCTTATATTTAGACATAAGAGAGATCCAAGTAAAAAACATAAGACACCACTGAGATCTTAATTTAAACTGGGTGAAATCTTATTTATTTATTACCCATGGATAGCTGAAAGGTATATTACTAATATCTGGAGAAACTCCTAAGACATAGTTAATTATGAGGAGATGCAGTTGGTACATACTTTTTTATTGTATAAAGAGAATTAGTGAAACTGAATTGTGAACACTGTACATTGCATAACACAAAACTGCACACAAAACATAAAAAGCAATGTTATGTAATGCAAAAAACAATACTTACCAACGTAGTAAATGTACTATCTAAATTACGTCCACATAGTAAATAGAAAAAACTGCACAACAACGTGAACACTAAGAGACAACAGTTCTTAGAGTGGAACGCCACCACATTTTCAATGCATAATTGGTATAGTGCACAGTGGTTTGATATAAATTGCTTAATTCTAGAGAAAGTCAAAATTGTGGTGTTGATAGGAATTAGACGCCCACCTCTAAAAGTCAAACTCAACTTTGTCACAACTGCAATATGTACAAGACATAAAGACGATTGAAATTTCGTTACTCTCAGACCCAAGGTGCACCAATGAACATTAAACATATAAATGAACACTAAGTCACCAATGGCAATATTAAAAAAAAAATAACGATACTATATAAATTATATAACACAGCACTATGTATTTATAGAGATAAAAAACTATTTGAATGAAAGGTCCCTGACATTGGCATCAGAAGTAAAGTGATTGACAAAGAAGACGTTCAGCTCATTCAGCATCGAGGTGGTCAAAAAACAGAAACTTACTGCAGCTGATGAAAGACACCTCATGCTTACTTCCCGTAAAAACTGGAAAATGTCCAGCAGTGCCATCAGCTCAGAAGTGGCAGAAACCAGTGGGCCCAGGTACACCCATTGACTGTTCTGAGACGTCTGGCCAGAAGTGGTCTTCATGGTAGAAATGTCGCTAAAAAGCCATGACCCCAAACATACAGCCAATATCACTAAGAACTATCTTAGTGACTAAGAACAAGGAGTCCTGGAAGTGAGAATATGGACACCACAGAGCTCTGATCTCCACATCATTGAATTTTAGGCAAGGATTTAGGCAAGGCTACATCCACAGAAGATCTGTGGTTAGTTCTCCAGGATGTTTGGAAAAACCTCCCTTCCAAGTTCCTTCATAAACTGTGTATGAGTTGAACCTAGAAAAAATGACGGCAAAGGGTGGTCACACCAAATACTAATTTGATTCAGATTTCTCTTTTATTCATTCACTTTGCATTTTGTTAACTGCCAAAAAAACTATTACCACTTCAATGTTTGAAAGCATTATTACTTTGCAGGATTTTTCTACACCTGCCTAAAACTTTACACAGTACTGACTATGAGGAAAAAATCTAATAAAGGTGGTATAAATCAGAATATAGAATTTATTTTTATTTTATGTATCAAGTCCATTCTCAACAACATACAACATAAAAACAAAGTTCATGAAACAGGGCAAAAGAAGCACTGCAGTCAAGTCAAATTTATTTATATAGCGCTTTTTACAACACAGTATTGTCTCAAAGCAGCTTTATATATATTTACATTTACATTTACAGCATTTAGAAGACGCCCTTATCCAGAGCGACTTACAATTGATACCATCTTACAATCCGAGCAATTGTGGGTTAAGGGCCTTGCTCAAGGACGCAACAGTGGCAGCTTGGCAGAGGTGGGATTTGAACCCTGGACAATGTGATCCATAGTCCAGTACCTTACCCACTAGGCTACCACAGTCCCAATATATATATTATTATCCCAATATATATATTATTATAGTTGAGCAAGCCTGAGGTGACAGTGGCAAGGAAAAACTCCCCAAACTCTACATGGAAGAAACCTTGAGAGGACCAAAACTCAAATAGGGACCCATCTTCCTTGGGCAGTGAGCGTGCTGAAAAAAACTTCAAGCTCATTCCACACTTTATTCCTATAGATTTAAAGGAAAAACCCTTAATACAGTCATGCTTTTTTGTCATGACAGGCTAACTACTAACATTACCTGAAAGTCTGCAGATAGCTAGGTCCCCAAATACGCATGCTAACTTTAGCCTGCAAAATACTAATAAAAACACATACAGTTCCATACAAATCAAACTCCTATACATTTGGCAGATTTAACACATTGTAACATGAATTAAGATTTAAACTCTGGTTTCTATGATAATTCATGATCTTTCCCCTATCCAGTTCTAAACCTCTCTATTTTGCTTGCACTTTCTGTTGACCTAAAACTCACTCAAACCAAATGCAGACTCATTCAAATAAATTCACAGCCTAAAATTCAAATAAGGTATAATTTATTATAAAACAACGTCACATGCTTACAATTGCTATGGGTTTTCAGATGGCATATCAGGTGCTAACATTCAGTACAGTTGAAAAAGTATATGTTAATTTAACATAGATCCTCTTTTAGAGTGGCTCTATGAGCCAAGTTATGGGCAAAGGAAACACTGACAAACATCACCAATTACCAACATTATCAGCAACTAGCAAAGCATTCAGTGTGCACACTACAACAAAGTTTAAATTACCACATAAACGAAGGAAATATTTAGTAATAATAATTTAAAAAATAATTACCAAATTACCGCCGTGAGGAGAATGAAAATCTGTGGCAGCAGCGGTTCACTCCATGGGTTAACATCTCGCTCTCATTGTTACCTGAACCGTTAACTAAGCGCGCGCACCGGAGTTCAAAAACGCGCGCGAAATTCAAAAAAGTTAACCACAACAATGTCCTTTATCGTAAACTATGTACGTATTTAAAACAGAATGTTTACCGATACAGTTTAGGAGAGTATATGAAGTATTTAATTAATTAATTAACGTAATGAATAACTACAAAAATTGATTTCCCACACCGGCCGTAATGTCCACCATGTTTGTTATCACAGTATGCTAATTAGATGGTTTTAACCAATAGCCAAACAAGCGTCAGACGCTCCGTGTTGTCTCTAGTTTAGCCCATTAAGATTAAAGCTTGCCCGTTCGTTGTACGGACTGACATCAGCTCCAGCCCCATCATACCCGGGCATACTCATTTTATTTGAACTATGACTCCATGACTTTAGTTTTGTTCTTAGATTTATCATCTACGCCGCCCAAAGAGGTTGTGTCCCTTTTTGAGTCTTGGTCCTCCCAAGGTTTCTTCCTATAACACTCAGGGAGTTTTTCCTTGCCACTGTCGCCCTAGGCTTGCTCAATTTGGGATTGGACGTAGTTATTAGGAGATAATCTAGACTTGTAAAGTTGCTTTGAGACAATGCTCCATTGTAAAAAGCGCTATATAAATAAATCTGACTTAACTTGACTTGACTTGTTTGATTATAAATAGAATAATTTTAATGAGTCCATCATACTGTCAGGGAACACAGTGTCAGTTTTACCTTTTATTCTTGAACGTTTTATAATATGACTAAGAACACAAACATGAAGAGTAACAGAATGGAATTACCCCTGATAGAACATGGAATTTATTTATTTTTTCAGTTTTTGGATACTTTTATTGTTGCCTTTTCTGCATCTGTAAATGAAAAGTAACTTGTGCAGAAAATAAACGTATGTACCTTAACGTACACATATGGGGATTTGAATAGTAATTTCATTTAGCATTCATTTCTCAAAATAAATATACTTCAGTATTGGTGATGACAGATAAGTTTATCGAGATTTATTCATAAAATTGGGAATTCACTGTTTCTTACTGATTTATTGTTAGTAGTCAACAATAGGAAACTATAACTTGCTAGAAGAGACATAAAAAAGCCAATTATGTTACATTACAATTATGTAAATAATTCTTAAGTAAATAGTATCATAAGCCTTGGATGAGATACAAAAGAGTTCAGTCTTCTGTGAGACAACTAGGTTTGAATTTTGGATCTCATCTTTTTCTCATATTTTAGCATGATAGACAAATGTGTGGTGAGATGAACTTAATATAAACTTAAGAAGAATTTAAGAGCTTATATTTTGAAAAGTCAAGTGTTGTTTCTCAAGAGTCAATTTCAGAACCAGGAAAAAAAAAAGCTTAAATCTCACATTGATTTCAAACCTGTCTTAATTATGTCTAGGTGGAGTAAAGGAGATAAAGTCAAATCAAGTCAGATTTATTTATATAGAGCTTTTTACAGTGGAGCATTGTCTCAATGCAACTTTACAATTTTAGCTTATCTTCTAATATCTACGTCCAATCCCAAACTGAGCAAGCCTAGGGCGACAGTGGCAAGGAAAACCCCCCTAAGCGTTATGAGGAAAATCCTTGGGAGGACCTCTTTGGGTTGCGTAGATGATAAATGTAAGAATGAAACCAATTTATCTAAACAAGTAAGTCTTATGGTGATAGTTCAAATAAAATGTAAAATACACATAGTCACTCCTGGATCTTGAGTCTAAGCAGGAAAGTCCTTGGCGGCACTTTGTCCCCATCCAACCGAAGGAGCCATGGTGTTACTGCCCTCTGGTGTGGCCCGGGTATGGTAGGGCTGGAGCAGATGACGGAAAAAAACTTGAGTGAAGCTGAAGAGGATGAACATCTTCATCTGTGGGGCTGGAACTGCTACTGGAACATAAGATCTTATTTAGAGAATTTCTTTCCTCTGGGAAGAAACAAAATTAAATTCGTAGTTTTCTTTTCTCCAAAAACCGTAGTAAAACCCTGGTACAACTACCACAGTAACCATGTCATAGTTTTCTTTCTGCCAAAAAAACCAAAAAACCAAAAAACAAAACCGGATTCCCTGCCATGGTTAATTTTTCGTAAGGGGTTTGAGCATGTCCATAGGGGAAGTAAGGCTCTGGTGCATAGGACTGTCAGCTATGAACCCTGGACCTTAATCTTTAGTCCAGTACATTAGCTACTGCCATAGTCCCCACAGAATGGTAGATAGAAACGTGTGTGTGTGTGTTTTCGTTCCTTATACACGTCATCAGAGGATGTTACTTGAGGGCGGAGTTTGAGACAGCGCCCAACTCTGTCCAAGTCCATAAAAAGTTGAATAAGGTAGTGTTAAAGCAGCGGACGGCTGTGAGAGCTCAGGTGGTGGTGGAATAAGACTGTATGTGTGTCTGCCGTCAAAACGTTTTGAATTTCGGCTTAATACTACAGAGAGTGAAGTTTGTCGTGGTTAAGACTTGGCTGTAAGTTTAACAGGTAAGTGCCGCTACACCGTACAGTATTAGTTACTGTTACCTGTATGTGTTGTTTTAATGTCTTACCGGTTGTAATTCCGAGTGATAGTTAAATTAATTTTTAAATCGTTTTGTTTATCTTCCTTGTACAATCACACTTACTCGGTCAGAGTATAAATACTGTTATATGTTACAGTTAAAATTAATGATAGTTAAAAAATGTTCGCTAAAAGCCTGCTTTTCAAAACGACTGATTTTCAAAACATTAAAAGCCTATTATTCGAAATATAGTTATGTGTTAATAAAATAAAATAAAGCTTGACATCGTTACCTAGGTAACCAATGTACTAAATAAGATAACTAATGTTTAGTGTTAGTTTTTCTAGTCGTTTTTATTTTTAGATAAAAAATTAATTACTGTGCATATTTCATCAAATATGCAACTTGTACAAATGTGTGTGTATATATATATATATATATATATATATATATATATATATATATATATATATCATTGTACAAGTTGTATAGTTTATATATATTTATATAATATTTATAGCATAATTTATATATATATATATATATATATATATATATATATATATATATGCATACATTTGTTACAATGTAGTATACTTTGTAAACTAGCACAGTGTTTATATTTCGCATGTTTACTTTTGGTTGTAGATTAAGCATAATTTGTATATAATAATTACATATTATATATTTTAGGAAACTCGTATGCCATTAGAATGCCTTAAATATATTATATATGTTTACTGAACAAAAAGTACTGTATGCAGGCTGTTTGTTTATTCCCTGTTTATTTAGGTTGTTGTTTTGTACAATTGTATTTTACAGATTTAATTAAAATTACATAAATGTAACTATATATATGAAACTATATATAAATTTGAACAATATATTCTTCGTATTATCCTCGTCTTATTTAACAATGTCATTTGGTACTAGATTTCTAAAGAAATAAACATTTTATTTTATTGTTAAATTGCTTAGGTTAACATTAGCAGTGGTTTGTTAAAATGTTAACTCATAACTGCATTTCCAAACGCTAGAAGCTTATTGTATCGTTATATAAGTCTTTAGTAAAGTCATATTACTAGCATAAATTGCATAAATATGCTTATACCATTTTAACGCTAGTAAATCCACGTGTCTTTTATAAATTCAGTCTATACAATGCTTTAGTTATATGAACTGTACAACACTTTAAGCCTATTTGATGTCATTTACGTAGTTAGAAAGTCATATTCTGTTAGCATATCTTAAATATGCCAGTTCAATTACCTACAGTGGAGCTTGAAGGTTTGTGAACGTTTTCTCTAAATTCCTCTGAATTCGTCGGATTTACACACAAGCAAATGAGAAAACAATATAATTCAACCCCAAAACAGAAACAGTTGGGTGAGACTACAGTGAGTCTTGGGTTTACATTGACTTTTATTTCACTACAGAAAGTATGAACCTGAGATATGTAATGTTTTATCTGGTCAACTTCGTTTCCTTTGTTAATGAATATCCATTCTGGCATTTCACGTCTGTAACACATTCCAAAAAACATTGGGATGGGGCACATTAGAGCTAGTATGGAGGTAAAACTAATTGATGTGATTTCAGACAGATGATGTCAGTATGTGATTGGAATAATGATTTGGTACAAAAGCAGTGTCTTAGAGGAGAAAATATGGGTGGAGGATCTCCAGTTTGTAAACAAATGCATAAGAAAATTATTGAAATGTTTAAAACAATGTTCCTCAAAGAAAGATTGGAAGGGATTTTAAACAATTCAAGGAATCTGGAGGAATTTCAGTGCATAAAGGGCAAGCCTAAACTGAACTCCTGTGATCTCCGATCCCTCTTGACGGCACTGCATCAAGGACTCATATAACCACATGGTCAAGGGATTACTTTGTCAAACCTTTATCAACCACTTCAATACAGAGTTACATTCACAAATGCCAGTTTTTTGGAGAGAAAGCCATTGCTGTCCAAAAAGAACATTGCTGCCCATTACGATGGTTGAGACCAAACTATAACTTCTAACTGAGCAGGGTTATATCTGAAGGAGATAGAAAAACACTACATTCTAGCATTAGAACATTATCTCATCTGTACCATGCCGATGGCTTGTTCTGCCTCATCTGGGCCAGGACTGCTTGAAACTATTGATTTTTGGTAAAATGTCTCTATACTGTATCTCTGTTGTGGTTGGGTCATGGCTGGACAATTGTCCATAGTACACAACGACCACAGAATCAACATTTACAGCATTTCACAGCTCCACTACCCAGAACAACCTACAATAGCTCAAGGGACCAACAGTAGGAGCTTGGACTTGAACCATTGTGGTCAAGAGATCTACTAAGCTGGTTCCTTAACCACTGTGCCACCACAGCCCATAGGATCATCCCATTCTCCTAATCTACAGTACACTCAATTCTAACCATGTGTGGTGAGCTGAGATCTTAGATGCCATGCTCTGTATCTCGCCCCAATCTCATCAAATGTTACAGGCTTAGATTCAGTGCTATTTTGTTAGCGAAGGGATGTTGCACAACGCAGGCGTGCTAATAACTGTGATCTATGTTACGCAGCTGTGGCACATTGCACAATGCAGGGGTACCAATAATTTTGACATGTGTTGCTTCTTTTTTTTCTTCCAAAGACTCCATAAAACTTCAGATATATTCACTGATAACCTGAGATTAAGCTGATTCAGCAAAACGGCACTTGCCGTAAGCCTTTTTAATCAGTCTTTAGCAAGGGTTTCCGGATCTACAGTGGTGCTTGAAAGTTTGAGAATCTTTTAGAATTTGCAATATTTCTGCATAAATATGACCTAAAATATCACCAGTAGTCTTAAAAAGTCTTAAAAAGTAGATAAAGAGAACCCAGTTAAACAAATGAGACAAAAATATTATACTTGGTCATTTGTTTATTGAGGAAAATGATCCAATATTACATATTAGTGAGTGGCAAAAGTATGTGACCCTTTGCTTTCAGTATCTGATTGTGACCCCCCTGTGCAGCAATAACTGCAGCTAAACATTTCCTGTAGCTGTTGACAGTCAGTCTGCAAACCGGCTGGAGGGACTTTTAGCCCATTCCTCCGTACAGAACCGCGCTTCAGCTCTGGGATGTTGGTGGGTTTCCTCACATTAGCTGCTCACTTCAGGTCCTCCACAGCATTTCGATTGGATTAAGGTCAGGACTTTGACTTGGCCATTCCAAAACATGAACTCTATTCTTCTGTAATCATTCTTTGGTAGAACGACTTGTGTGCTTAGGGTCGTTGTCTTACTGCATGAACCACCTTCTCTTGAAATTCAGTTCATGGACAGATGTCCTGACATTTTCCTTTAGAATTCTCTGATATAATTAAGAATTCATAGTTCCATCAATGATGGCAAGCCGTCCTGGCCCAGATGCAGCAAAACAGGCCCAAACCAGGTTTCACAGATGGGATAAGGTTTTTATGCTGGAGTGCAGTGTTTTCCTTTGTCCAAACATAACGCTTTTCTTTTAAACCAAAAAGTTCTATTTCGGTCTCAATCCGTCCACAAAACATTCTTCCAATAGCCTTCTGGCTCGTCCACGTGATCTCTTAGCAAACTGCAGACGAGCAGCAATGTTCTTTTGGAGAGCAGTGGCTTTCTCCTTGCAGGCCCTGCCCATGCACACCATTGTTGTTCAGTGTTCTTTGATGGTGGACTCATGAAACATTACATAGCCGATGTGAGAGAGGCCTTCAGTTTGCTTAGAAGTTTACCTGGGAATCCTTTGTGACCCTCGCCAACTATTACACACCTTGCTCTTGGAGTGATCTTTTTTGGTCGACCACTCCTGTGGAGGGTAACAATGGTCTTGACTTCCCTCCATTTGTACACAATCTGTCTGACTGTGGATTGGTAGAGTCCAAACTCTTTAGAGATGGGGTTGTAACCTTTTCCAGCCTGATGAGCATCAACAACTCTCTCGGAGGTCCTCAGAAATTTTGGTCCTTAGTTTGTGCCATGATACACTTCCACAAACATGTGTTGTGAAGAGCAGACTTTGATAGATCCCTGTTCTTTAAATAAAACAGGGGACCCACTCACACCTGATTGTCATCCCATTGTTTGAAAACACCTGACTCTAATTTCACCTTCAAATTAACTGCTAATCCTAGAGGTTCACATACTTTTTCCACTCACTAATATGTAATATTGGATCATTTTCTTCCATAAATAAATGACCAAGTATATTATTTTTGTCTCATTTGTTTAACTGGGTTCTCTTTATCTACTTTTAGGACTTGTGTGAAAATCTGATGATGTTTTAGATCATTTATGCAGAAATATAGAAAATTCTAAAGGGGTTCACAAACTTTCAAGCACCACTGTAACTGTAAAATGTACAGCAGAGCAGCTGTTTTACGTGCTGTGCGTCTGCGATCTGTTTTGCACTGTTATTTTGGGGTGTAACGATACACTGTACTCACAATTCGAGTCGATTCACGATACCGAGTTCACATTTGTATTTTCTTATGATTATAGATTTTACATTCGATAACAGGTGTTCCTTTTTATTTCCGAAATAAAAAAATGAAAGGTTTAAAACTATAAACAAAGTGCTCTGTGGTATCTTCACCATATCTTAAATAACCGAGTGAAAACGTTTCCTTTTTCATTTCTGAAGAATAAAAATTCTAAATAATGTCTACCTTTCTAGAACAAAATTAATCTGTAATCCCCTGTAGTTAAAGAAATGAGAATGGGATACGCGTCTGTTTGCATGATGTGTGACTGCGCCCTCTGGTGTTTAAAAAAATGCAGTTGCATCAGATGGCGCAATAAACAAGCATAAACAACATAGCTTAAATATGCCAGTTCAATTACCTACAGTGGAGCTTGAAGGTTTGTGAACGTTTTCTCTAAATTCCTCTGAATTCGTCGGATTTACACACAAGCAAATGAGAAAATAATATAATTCAACCCCAAAACAGAAAAAGTTGGGGCACTATAGTGTATCTTACTTTTACATTGACTTTTATTTCACTGCAGAAAGTATGAATCTGAGATATACATAATAAACATCCATTCCAGCATTTCATGCCTGTAACACATTCTAAAAAAGTTGGGACGAGGCACTTTATTGCTAGTAAAACCGAGTGAAAACATTCCTTTTTTTATTTCTGAAGAATAACAATTCAAAATAATGTCTACCTTTATAGTATAAAGATTTAAACAAAATGAATCTGTAATCCCCTGCAGTTAAAGAAATTAGGAATATCAGCGAGCACCGGATATGCGTCTATTTGCATGATGTGTGCCCTCTGGTGTTCAAAAAATGCAGTTGCATCAGATGGCGTAATAAACAAGAACGCATAATCCAACTCGACGATCCACATGGTCCCATTTATGCATCGTGACACCCCTATTATTCCGAAACACTGCAGTTTCCCACAGCATCCCAGTTCACAGAATGTATCATGCATATCAGACATGAGTCTTCATGTCTTCCCCGTGTCTGCGTGGGTTTACTCCGGGTACTCCAGTGTCCTCCCACAGTCCAAAAACATGGGTGTTAGGTTAGTTGGTGTCTCAAAAGTGCCCCTAGTGTGGGCACTTTTCTATGCCACCACCCACACACAGAATGTGAGAAGGAGAAGGTATTGCATGTATTAAGCATGTTAATAACCTTACGTCATGCAGCGCATACCTGGTTAATACAATACATGTGCAGTCTGAACAGCATTTGTGTATGGGTTAGATTCAGTCATGTGACTCCACAGGTCAGACTGGTTTTGATGTGAAGTCATTTCAGTGCTGGGTGCTTATCAATGTCAGAAATTAGTGACATCAGCAGTAACCTGTTTAAGCATTGACATGATATATTACTACAGCCTGGAGCATGGGAACATGAAGGCCAGGCAACAGTGCCAACATAAAAGAACAGGATTACAATTAAATGATTAGAATTTAATAATTGAAAGAAAAATGTTAATAGCTGCGGTACTTGTAACCCATTGTGGAGCCTGCGTTTTTACATGTAACTGGCCCACGCTACCCAGCACAGACATGCCTGTGTACTGAGCGCAGCAACGAATCCGCATACGTCAGTGAACATGACTAGTCAAGTCAAATCAAGTTTATTTCTACAGTGCTTTTTTTTTTGAGCATCATCTCAAAGCAGCTTTACAAATATCTAGACCCACACCCCTATTTTAGGAAGCCTAGGGTGACAGTGGCTCCCTAAATGTTATAAGGAAGAAACCGTGGGAGGACCAAGACTAAATAATAGAATAAATAATAGTGGTATTTAAGTACCAGGTTTAGCTTTTGTGGACTGTGGTGGCTCAGCGGTTAAGCTGCTGGATTGTGGACCACAAGGTGAAGGTTTCAAGCCCCAGCACTGCTAACACTATTGGACCTTTGACAAAAGGCCTTAACCCACAATTTCCTCGACCTGTACATTGTAACGCAATCAGTCGCAAGTCGCTCTGGATAAGGGCGTCTGCTAAATGACTAATTGTGTATAAAGGAAAGCGTTAAGTAGGCGTGCGTAGGCTTATTCAACTGTAAGTCGACTTGATAGAAGTCTTCCATGCTACTGTCATTTCAGCCTCAGAATATCATGCCAGTAGTCTATAGTGAGTCACAAGGTGGGAATTAAACATGAAGCCAGTTTGGATGACGCATGCAGGATTCAGGATTCAAGGAATCAACACGTTATTGCCGTATCCGTACTTGACTGAGAGGAATTTGTTACAGTGCAGCTCAAAACAGACACCAACATCCATCCGCAGTTAATACAAAAATGCAATAATGTACACCATTATGGTAATGGAGAGGAATTTAAATCAGATTTTCACACAAGTCCTAAAAGTAGATAAAGAGAACCCAGTTAAACAAATGAGGCCCAACCCGTTATATTATATATTAGTAAAGCTTCTATCAAGCCATCAGTAAGAACCCTTTACACTTGTTTATCTGCATGGGACCTTTCACAGCTTCAGTCTTCCCATTCGAAACATACTAATTCAGTTCTGCAAACAGAAAGTCCTTATTACAGCCACGAGTCACGTAATATTCATGAGAGTTCCTAAAAATGCATACTGGCATAATCGTCTATTACTTGAAATGACACAGGCTGTCAAGAGTGACGCCACATGTGCCTGTTTCACTTCTTCACAGGTGTTTGCAGCGAGAACAGGACCTCACTTGAGGAAATGAGTACAAGAGTCGGTCATATCCCCGAATTCTTGCCGTCAGTTCTAAATACCTACTCTCGACCTGACTGTCACAGCACCGTGCTGGCCGCCTCCTCGATCCACGCTGACTCCTTCGCATGGGGATCCGGACCCGGTGTTAAAATGGAGCACAATCCCTCGGACGAGCGAGCAGATCCGAGCTCGAGCTCCGAGTTCCTCACTCAGTTAGAGCTGTTTCGGAAGCTGGGCTTCCCCGAGACGCAAGTGCGAGCCGTCCTGCTCAAGTTGGGCCTTCAGACAGACACCAACCGGGTTCTGGGAGAGCTGATGCAGGCAGGAGTGGAGGGGACGGAGGCGAGAGACGATTCTCTCAACCCTCCAGGGCCCATTCAACACGGAGAAGGCGTGAGCAAAGGTCACATCGTCACAACTTTACAGGCAGAGCAAGAGGAGACGGAGGACAAGGATGAACTTCGACCCATTGTGATAGACGGCAGCAATGTAGCCATGAGGTAAGCGATCCTCACAAACTGCTCTGTAAGATATTTACTGGGGCCAGCAGGGAACGGAACCCGAGAGAGCAGATTGGAATGAGTGAGATCTCCAATTGTATCATTCCGTGGGTCCTGTAGCACTCTCGCTGGGTTTACGCTCCTTGTCGGGTTCCATCCTAGGCCTGGGTCCTGTCCCGGGTTCTTGTTGTCTGCGTACGTATATCGCGCCTCGCCGCGGGGTCTTCCCGAGTTTGAGAGTTCCTCCAGGTCAAATGGTCTGGGTCTGTGACAGCGCAAGTGGACCAGGGGTGTCCCTGCTTGACACCATACTTGTAAATACTTGAAACTCGTCTAATTCAGTTCTGGATGCATGTTGACTAGAAAATTTGTGTTGGCTCTCGTTGTTTGCTCGGTACTCGGCGCACTTGCTTAAAATGCTCGATTCATGATTCACAATTCACGATTCAGTACACAGTGATTCAGATTCACAATAGCTCTTGCTCAGTGCAGATCTGCGCTGTTTATCGTGTTTTTCTTCATTTTCACATCTACAGTACTGTATTCTTCGTGCAAATAAATCTCCATAGGTCCTAAAATAGTTAGTTATAACAGACAACTGAAAGGAAAACAGGGATTGAGTCCTCTGGATCACGTTCAGGCTGCAGTTAGGTTAGCAGCTATGCTAGCACCATGAGTTCACCAATAGAGTAAGTGTTTTGCTTTTACCTTTCAGTTTCAATCCATTCCTCACTAAATTACATGAGATTTTTCAACACTTTATTATAAAATAAGCTTTGTGTTAATGAGTTATGATGGATTTGTTGAACATATCCCCATCATAAATCAGGGAGCTCCTGTACAGTACAACTCCATTAATGCATATAATGTTATACAGTGTAGATTTTCTGGGGTCTGGAACAGATTCATTCAATTTACATCAGTCCTTATGGGACAAATTTGCTCGGTACTCGAGGACCGAGGTACCACTGTACACATGTAGTGATAGAGTGAACCGATGAACAAAAGCCTTACATTACATGAACATTATAAGTGTGTATGCAGTCCTGGGAAACAATAACATAGCTTTAGAGATGTTTTAAAGCCTTGAGATAATGAAGCTTTTGTCAGAGTATGGAAAGTTTAATTCAGACTGGTGCAACTGGTTCGTTCAGAAGGATGAGACATTATTAGAGAAATGACTGCATCTCTACCACATTAAAACGTGGATGAAGAGGTGATATGGTGTGAGGAGGTTTTTTAGCTGCTGGTACTGATGAGCTGCTTCACTGTGAAACATCATGCTTTGGTGTACAGGAGAAAGGCTTCCTACAGCTTGTTTTCTAAAGTGGAACAACCAGACGTTATAGTTCAACAAGACAACATTGCTTGCACTGCAAAGATTTGGCATGAGAAGTCTCTGAGGTTAAGACCTGGTCAGAGTCCAAATTTAAACCCTACAGGCAGTATTTGGTCTCACATTAAACACAAACTAGCCAGGACTGTTTTAACAACTCATTAACTCATAAATAAGCCATCAGCGTTGAGTGGTTTCTGTAAAAAAACTAAATTTACACACACACAAACATTTAAAGAAATCAAAGTTAAAAGCAATCACATACCAGGTTTCTTACTAGTGAGTTTTTGTTAAGACCAGTAAAAGTTAATTAAATTCTAAGAAAAAGTTGGGAACCACTGAATTGTTTATTTGGATTTAATAATCAGGTTCTTAAACTCAATGATGTGATTTCAAACAGGTGATGTCAACAGCTGATTGTAATCATAATTTGGTACAAAAGCAGCATCCATGAGTCTTTGAGAAGTATTTGTGTGCTCCAGACCAGTGACGAAACGGACCATCCAGACTGTTATCAGCAACAAGTCCAAAACCCAGGCTCTGTCATGGTATGGGGTCAGGTCAGGGCCCTTGGTAAGGGTCATTTACACTTCTGTGATGCAGAAAAGTACACTGAGATTTTGGAGCAGCATTAATTCTTTCAAAACGACATCTTTTCCAGGGACGTCAATGCATTTTTCAACAAGACAATGCAAAACAAGTCAAAACAGAAAAAGTTAGGACTGAAATATGTAAATCCCTTCCAGTCTTTCTTTGAGGAACATTGCTTTTGAACATTTCAATCATTGTCTTACACATTCGTTGACAAACTGGAGATCCTCTGCCCATCTTTACTCGGCAAAGACTCAGCCTTTCATGGGTACTGCTTTTGTACCAAATCATGATTATAATCACCTGTTGACATCACATCTGTTTGAATCACATCATAGACGTACTTTTTGTCTTTACCTCTTACTAAATACAATGAAGTTGGTTCAACATTAAATATATTGGGTTCCTACTGTCTGCAGTGAAGTGAAAGTACATGTAAGGATAAACATACTTATGACCATCATCAAACCATCATCAGATTTTCACACGCAAGTCCTAAAAGTAGATAACGAGAACATAATTAAACAAATAAGACAAACATATTACACTTGGTTATTTACTGATTGGGGAAAATGATCCGATATGACATTATCTGTGAGTTAGAACTGCACGGCTGATAGACTTCACCTCAGCAGACACAGGATCCAAACCACAAAGGCTCATCACTCGTCAGTCTTTGCCATGCCCGCTGAGTCATCTTGTAAATGGTTTTAAAATTCAAAATAGCACTAGTAAAAACAAGTAGTCTGTGTACCTTCCTTAGCTCATTACTACTTACTGGCTACAGTTCCGCACAGCCCGAGGCAGCGTTATAATCGCTCATTTGCTTATTTTAGTTTACATGTTTCTATTTGATATGCAATATCTTGTGAAATTGTGGCTGGCGAATACATGGATAAACTGTGACTTGTGGTTGGTTTTTTTACACCTGGCTTTAGCATTCAGGAATTTAGGTCAACCACAGTGTGTCTCATGATTAGTCTCATGTTTGGTTGTGACCATCTACCATGAAAGTTCCCTGTAACATTTTTTCCCTTCCTCCTTTCCTTTGCCTGCTCTCTACCCAGCCATGGGCACAAGGAAGTCTTCTCCTGCCTGGGAATTCAGTTGGCTGTGAAGTATTTCCTCGACCGGGGCCATACAGACGTGACAGTGTTTGTGCCTTCGTGGAGGCGGGAGCAGCCAAGGCCGGATGTGCCCATCACGGGTGAGACATAGGGAAAGTGCAAATTGTTTCGCTTCCTGTTTATGTTTCCGGGGAATGATCTACATTTCCCTTTAAATGTCAGGTTGAAGTTTAACACACAGCTTGTGAGTTAGAAAACGTCTTTGTATTAACTTAGTCCAAAGTGGATTATGAGGCGAGTCACAAAAACACTTGCACAAGAATGAGGTTTGGTTCTGATTTGTGTAATGGGACGCTGTAGGCCTTAACACACTTTCATACGACAGCGTAACACTGACATAACATATCTTTTTGTGTGTGTATAATACATAGACGTGCAACAAAATTTCAGCCACTGAAAGAAAAGTGCATGTAAGACTGGGGAAGGAGGAGCCAAATGCAGTGTATGGTGTTCAGTAGTATCCTTGTACCTGCTTGTCTGTTCCATGCTTTCAAATGCCTTTCTGTCAAGTCAAGTCAGATTTATTTCTATAGTGCTTTATACAATGGAGCATTGTCTCAAAGCAGCTTTACAATTTTAGATTATCTTCTAACATCTAAAACCAATCCCAAATTGAGCAAGCCTAGGGCGACAGTGGCAAGGAAAAACTCCCTAAACGTTATAAGGAAGAAACCTTAGGAGGACCAAGACTCAAAAAGGGACCCAACCTCCTTGGGTGGTGTAGATGATAAATGTAAGAATGAATCTAATTTATCCAGTCAAATAAATCTATAGTAATAATTCAAAAAACAGTGTAAAAATATTCATATTGGCATTATTTAGTCTGATACACCTGTGCTCATGAAGTTTCTGTGCTGGTGGAGTTTATGTCTTGTCCCAGTCCTCATCTCAACCCCATCCAAGACCTACCAAACCTCTAGGGTTCACAGAGAATGGTCTGAAAAAGAGAAAACATCCAGTGAGGGCAGATCTCTGGGTGAAAATGCCTTGATGATGCCAAATGGCATAGGAGAATGCAGACTGGTTCGAGCTGATTGAAAGGTATGCAGAAGAGCATCTCAGAATGCAGATGATGTCCAGCCTTGAAGCAAATGGTGGACTGTGGTAGCCTAGCGGTAAGGTACTGGACTATGGACCAGAAGGTCCAGGCTTCAAATCCCACCTCTGCCAAGCTGCCACTCTTGAGCAAGGCCCTTAACCCACAATTGTAAGACTGTATCAATTGTAAGTAGCTCTGGATGAGGGCATCTGCTAAATGCTGTAAATGTAAATGTAAACGTAAATTGGCTGCAGCAGAAGCTCACGCCAGGTGCCACTCCTGTCTTCTAAGGACTGGGAACTGAGGCTGCAATTCACACGGGCTCACCAAAATGGAACAACAGAAGATTGGAAAAACGTTGCCTGATCTGATGAGTCTCGATTTCTGCTGCTACATTCAGGTGGTCGGGTCAGACTTTGGTGTAAACAACATGAAAGCATGGATCCATCCTGCCTGTGTCAACAGTTCAGACTGCTGGTGGTGTAATGGTGTGATGGATGTTTTCTTGGCACACTTTGAGCCCCTTAATACTTAATTTCAACCCCACAGTCTACCTGAGTATTGTTGCTGACCATGTGCACCCCTTTATAATCACAGTGTACCATCTTCTGATATCTCCTTCCAGCAGGATAACGCACCATGTTACAAAGCTCAAATCACCTAAAACTGGTTTCTTGAACATGATAATGAGTTCACTGTACTTAAATCCTCCACAGTCACCAGATCTCAATCCAATAGAGCACCTTTGGAATGTGGTGGAACAATATGTCAATATGGACCAATATCTCTGAGGAAAACCTCCTTGAATCTATGCCATGCATAATTAAGACTGTTCTGAAGCCTAAAACTGGTACCAGCAAGGTGTATGTAATAAAGTGTCCGCTGAGTGTATGTGCATTTTTAACAGCACAGCTAGACAAAGCGTTGTTGTTCATGTGAGCTGGTTGATAACAACCATGCATTCTGTAGTGCTTTCTAGTCTTTGTTCTGTAATTTGCATATCAGTGAAAATGTAAACAATGCACCAGTCCCCACCTGGACACCTAATTCCCTTTTTGTTTAGTTTGACTGTAATTACAGTCTGTTAGGCAACATTTTTTCAAAATGAGCTCCCACCCTGAGTGGCAGCTCACAGGGGTTCGCTTGTTTGGATTCCTTCTATTGAGTTAATGAGAAACTGGTTTGTGGGAAATTTTACTGTTGAGTTTGAATCACCACAGTGTTGGTGTGAAGGCCTTTTCACACCGATTTCTGCGTTGTTCGGATGCGTTAAAATCAGGCTGACCAACCAGAGCTTGGTTGACAGGCAGAACAGCTCATCAAGAGCTTCTAGGACGAGCAACAGGCTTACCATAAAAACAAGGGTATTCAAGAAAAGATCTGGCTTAATATAGCTGAAAGGAACTATGATTCAGGCAGTTTCCTGTCCAAACAGCACACTTCAACAGCAGGTCAGTTACTCCTCAACTATAATCAGTCTAAAGGTCCGGGAATTATTATTTTTTTCCATGTGGTTTGGAAAAGGCAGTAGACAGTTAATGTACACTGCCTGGCCAAAAAAAGGGTCACCAACTGGATTTAAGTAAGCAAATAGTTAAATACTTAAAAAAAGAGTATCCCATCGGATAATTACTACATTGGTGCTTATCTTTCAGCTGGGAACAAGTTCTTTAACACTTATTGATGCAGTGAGGAGCTTCTCATTTGTTCAACAACCATGTCAAAGACACATCCTGTGGTCGTGGAAAAGATGTTCATCTGTTTCATAAGGGTCAGATTGTGAAAGAGTGGTTCAGTGGTTCATCATTTCCACACATGTATTGTCCACCGCAGAGTCCAGAGCTGAACCCCATTGAGAATCTTTGGGATGTGCTGGAGGAGACTTTGCACAGTGGAACAAATCTCCATCATCAATACAATTTCTTGGGGGAAAATGAATGCAGCTCTGGACGGAAATAAATCTTGTGACATTGCAGAAGCTTGTGGAGACGATGCTCGAGTGAATGCGTGCCGTAATCAAAGCTAAAGGCGGTCCGACTAAATATTAGAGTGTGTGACCATTTTTTTGGGGAAGCAGTGTGTATCTGGAAGCACTAGGACTGCAGTTTCCATTACACTATGCAAATTAGTCTGTAAATATGCTGAACATCACAAGCATCTTTCAAAACAAATATTCCACTGAATAGGAGTCAAGACATATGAATGTATGAGGAAAAACAACCTAATTTGTTTGATTATTGTTTATTGGTTATATCTAGACTAGACATATGTATACACACTCAAGTCAATGCCAATTTAGAGTAACCAATTAACCTAACACACATATCTTTGGACTGTGGGAGGAACCCGGAGTACCCGGAGTAATCCCATGCCGAGGACATGCAGACTCCACACAGAAAGGACCCAGGCCGCTCCACTCTGGGACTGAACCCAGAACCTTCTCGCTGTGAAGCCACCGTCCTGCCCAAAAACAACCTACTAAAATAATAGTGACTCTACTGACAGGACTGATTTATAGTGAAAGGCACTGAGGCTTGATGGGTACAGAGGCCACGCTTCCATGACCGACATGTACAGACATTGAGCAGACATTAATTGGTAGATCAAGGCTGTGACATCTTTGACTAAACGTCATAAAAATATGAAATAGCAGACACTTAAATAAATAAGAAATTAAATTAATAAATAAGGACATACTGTATTTTCGTTTTTTACTGATTTGGCCTTCTATCACAGATCAGCATATTCTGCGTGAGCTGGAGAGGAAAAAGGTCCTGGTTTTCACTCCATCGAGACGAGTGGCGGGTAAGCGGGTGGTCTGCTATGACGACCGCTTCATTGTCAGGCTGGCATACGAGTCGGATGGCATCATCGTGTCCAACGATACCTACCGTGACCTTCAGGGGGAAAAGCCTGAGTGGAAACGCTTCATAGAGGAGAGACTGCTCATGTACTCCTTCGTCAGTGACAAGTAGGTCACCCTGCAAAGCATGCTGAGATGTGTTTATGGAGAAGTGATTCATTTTTTAAGCAGATCACTTATACTCTACAGATTGCTTATACCCTGTCGATTACTTGTACAGATCACTTATATAAATATATATTATGTAAATCACATTGTAGGATTTTTAAAGAATTTAATTGTAAATTATGGTGGAAAATAAGTATTTGGTGAATAACAAAAGTTCAACTCAATACTTTGTAACATAACCTTTGCAAAGACAGAGGTCAAACGTTTCCTGTAAGTCTTCACCAGGTTGGCACACACTGTAGCTGGTATTTTGGCCCATTCCTCCATGCAGATCTCCTCTAGAGCAGTGATGTTTTGGGGCAACACGGACTTTCAACTCCCTCCACACATTTTCCATAGGGCTGAGGTCTGGACACTGGCTAGGCCACTGCAGGACCTTGAAATACTTTTTACGGAGCCACTCCTTCTTTGCCCGAGCGGTGTGTTTGGGATCATTGTCATGCTGGAACCCCCAGCCACGTTCCATCTTCAGTGCTCTCACTGATGGAAGGAGGTTTTGGCTTAAAATCTCACGATACATGGCCCCATTCATTCTTCCCTTACCACGGATCAGTCGTCCTGTCCCCTCTGCAGAAAAACAGCCCCAAAGCATGATGTTTCCACCCCCATGCTTCACAGTAGGCGTGGTGTTCTTGGGATGCAACTCAGCGTTCTTCTTCCTCCAAACACGACGAGTTGATCCTCTTCTGGATCATCCATATGCTCTCTGGCAAACTTCAGATGGGCCTGGACATGTACTGGCTTAAGCAGGGGGGCACACCTGGCACTGCAGAATCCAAGTCCCTCTCGGCGTAGTGTGTTACTGATGGTAGCCTTTGTTACTTTGGTCCCAGCTCTCTGCAGGTCATTCATCAGGTTCTGGGATTTTTGCTCACTGTTCTCATGATCATTTTGACCCCACGGGATGAGATCTGGCATGAGCTCCAGATCGAGGGAGGTTATCAATGGTCGTTGTATGTCTTCCATTTTCTTACAATTGCTCCCACAGTTGATTTATTACACACCACACCAACCTGCTTGCCTATTGTAGATTCACTCTTCCCAGCCTGGTGCAGGTCTACAATTTTCCTTCCTGGTGTCCTTTGACAGCTCTTTGGTCTTGGCCATGGGTTGAGTTTGGAGTCTGACTGTTTGAGGCTGTGGACAGGTGGCTTTTATAAAGATAACGAGGTCAAACAGGTGGCATTAATACAGGTAAACGAGTGGAGGACAGAAGAGCTTCTTAAAGAATAGTTACAGGTCTGTGAGAGCCAGAAATCTGCTTGTTTGTTGTGACCAAATACTTTATTTTCCACCATAATTTACAATTAATTCTTTAAAAATCCCACAATGTGATTTCCTGGATTTTTTTTTCTCATTTTGTCTCTCATAGTTGAAGTGTAGCTATGATGAAAATTACAGACCTCTCTCATCTTTCTAAGTAGGAGAACTTGCACAATCAGTGACTGACTAAATACTTTTTTGCCCCGCTGTATACTTCACATAGTTCACTTATACACTGCAGAAATCACTTCTATATCACAGATCACTTTTGCACACCAGGGATCGATCATGAGCTCAATTGTACATTGCAAAAATGACTTGTATACCGCATATGACTTACACACTTCAGGCATCACTTATGCATCACAGAGATCACATTCACACCATGAGATCACAGAGATCACCTCAGGTCACGTATGCACTGCAGTTACCTTGTACACTTATAAGCTGCAGGGATTAATAATACATTGCAGAGATTACTTTTTCACCGCTGGTCGCTGTTTGAAACAGTGTGTTGGCAGAACATTAGTTACTGTGATGATATCGGTATGGGATAATGAGTTTACTTCATATTCTGTTATTAGATTCATGCTCCCTGATGATCCCCTGGGGAGACATGGCCCTACTCTTGAGAATTTTCTGCGCAAGACTCCACGGGCTCCCAGGAAGCTGCCGTGCCCTTACGGTGAGTCTTCTTGTCTCTGCTTGTTTCCTTGCAGCAACACACACCCAATATGCAAATTCTGTGATTCTGTACAGCATGTTTGTTTGGCATTAAAGTAGGTTCAGATAATTCCTCTTTCGCACAGAGTGAACGGGTCAGCAAGCACGCTGAATCTGGTTTTTGATCTTTCGATGGTCTAAAAAGTTCAGAAACTATTTTGGATAGTTTCGTTCAAATAGGTCTTTCATAGTATTGTCTTTGTAGATTTTTTTCCTCGTATGTCATTTGCAAGGCAATCTATGAGGATATGCTTTATTGTTAGTTGTGACAAACAGTTCCGGCAGGATCGCACGTCCTGTGCAGCATGTTCCTGCAAGTGCAAATGTGTGTATAAATCCTTAAGAGCGTGTCTGGGTATGTGAAGAACGCTGCTGTTGTGATGCCTGGCTTGGAACTGTTGTCAGAAATGACATGATTTTCGCAATTAAAACAAGTTGAACAGAAAATGCAGAAAACTCAGCTAGTCCCAACATTTTTGGTGTGTGATGTGCACTGATTAACGTTGCACTGGAGCTACCAGGATGTTTAACAGTCCATACACACGCTTGAAATCACTTGCTGTCCTTAGCTAACCTTTTGTCCATGACAAATGCAATCTTCATTCTTTTGCACGCCCTCTTCCGGTTCATGAACCACAAGCAGACACAAATCACATATCCCAAACCTCACAGCCCTGTTTGGCCTCACAAAATTGTTGCTGCGAAACCAAAGCAAAAATATACACTCATCGGCCACATTATTAGGTACACCTTGCTAGTACCGGGTTGGATCCCCTTTTGCCTTCAGAACTGCCATCGTTCTTCGTGGCATGGATTCAACAAGGTTCTGGAAACATTCCAGATTTTGGTCCATGTTGACATAGCATCACACAGTCACTGTAGGTTTGTCACCTGCACATCCATGTTGTCAATCTCCGGTTCCACCACATCCCAAAGGTGCTCTGTTGGATTGAGATCTGGTGACTGTGGAGGATTTAAGTACAGTGAGCTCATTATCATGTTCAAGAAACCAGTTTGAGATGATTTGAGCTTTGTGATATGGAGTGTTATCCTGCTGGAAGTAGATATCAGAAGATACAGTGTGCTCAAAAAGGGAGGCACATGGTCAGCAAGAATACTCAGGTTGGCTGTTGGGTTTAAACCATGCTCAGTTGGTCTTAACTGTGACTGGAGGGTGATAAACATGTATAAGAACAGACGGGCTACAGTCAGTAGTTGTATACCTACAACACCAAAACAGAAATTGTTGGCACGGTATGGAAAATACAAATAAAGAATGAAGCGTGTCTTACATTTCCTTTGTCTTTTATTCCATCGCAGATAGTATGAACCCGAGATATTTCATGTTTTTCTGGTTAACTTCATTTCATATTCATATTACTTCATATTTCATCACTTCAAATTAATATGCATCCATTCCTGCATTTCAGGCCTGCAACACATTCCAAAAAAGCTGGTAAAGGGGCAATTTATGGCTAGAAATTAGGTAAATAAAAGTGGGACTGTGGTAGCCTAGTGGGTAAGGTACTGGACTATGGACCACAAGGTCCAGGGTTCAAATCCCATCTCTGCCAAGCTGCCACTGTTGGGTCCTTAACCCACAATTGCTTGGATTGTAAGACTGTATCAATTGTAAGTCGCTCTGGATGAGGGCGTCTGCTAAATGCTGTAAATGTAAAAAAAAAAACTAAATAATGATGTTTCAAACAGGTGATGTCAACAGGTGATTATAATCATGCAGCGTCAACAAATGCGTGAAAAAACTATTGAAATGTTTAAAAGCAATGAAAGATTGGAAGGGATTTCCATATTTCTTCAGTACATAAAAGGTAAGGGCACAAGCCTAAACTGAAGAGGGGTGATCTCTGATCCCTCAGACGGCACTGCATCAAGAACCGACATTCATCAGTAACTGATAGAACCACATGGACAAGGGATTACTTCATCAAACCTTTACCAAGCTCTACAATACAGAGTTACATTCACAAATGCCGCTTAAAACGTTACTGTACAAAAAGAAGCCTTATGTTATAACCATGTCAAGAAGTTTTTTTTTTTTAGCTTTTTTTGAAGTTGACCAGAAAAAACATGAAATATCTTATGTTCATACTGTCTGATTTTCCCATGCTGTTCCAACTATTTCTGATTTGGAGTTGTGTGAAGTGCATTTGTGTTGTAGATTGCCTTACAGCTCCAGTGCAAAACCTAAAAAAACTAGATAGCAAATGTCATCCAGTACATAACATAATCAAGTTTGAATAAATAAATAATAATACTAATAATAATCCCTTTCTTGGCATTAGGTAAGAAGTGCACCTACGGGATCAAATGCAAGTTCAGCCACCCGGAACGCGCAAAGCAGTCTCATCGCTCTTTGGCGGACGAGTTGCGCGAGAAAGCGAAGATGCCCTCCTGCCCTCTTAAACCGTCACAGACAGGCTCGGGCTCTGCCCATGGCCCCTCTCTAGAGGAAGTCATGGAGCAGAAACTCGTGTTGGATCAGAGTGGACCTCTAAAGAAGCTTCCCACTAGCGAAAATGTTCTGGTGATTAAAAATGTGCCGCCTTCCCCTTCTAGGAAAGCCATTTCAAAGCGCGACAGACCCAGCCGTTACTCCCCGACAAGTTCGGACTCCATCTCTGCGTGTTCTCAGGAGTACTTGGACTCTGGCCTGGGCTCGTATGAGCCCCAGTGCGACCAAAAAGGTGGAGAAAACAGGAAGCCCAAGCCGCACCCAGATGGAGTGTACAGATACCCACCGTCTTGCAGCTGCTCTGTACAGTCGGCGAGCTCCAGTCCATCGTACCATCGCCACAATATGTGTACGGCTGCATCACAAACGCCGAGAGGTATGCAATATTCTCATCCTCAGTATCATACCTACGGAGGATATGTGAACGTTCCCCCGTACAGCGTACCCCATAATTACCACCACGCCAGCATGCCTCCCCCTCACAGTGGTTACTGGTCCGAACCGTACAGACGTTATTCCCATTCCTCTCCAGGCCTGGTGCAAGGTGAGACCGGCCAGGGGGGCCTGCCACATGCGGACAGGGAGCAGGTTAGGAAGAAGCTGTGTGCTGTTTTTAACACTCGTCTGGTGGACAGAGCCATGGAAATGTTCCCAACCATGATGAATCCACAGAAACTGGCAGTGGAGATTGTCAACCTCCAATCGTACGAAGGGGTTTTGTAAGTTTCGCTGGTCAGTGATGTGCAGAAGAAGACGAGAAGGTGTTATAAATAAGTGCGTTGCATATTAGAGGCTCAAGTGTCAAGGCTTTCCGTTTTTGTTTGTTGGGCAGAGTTTCTAGACCAGCAAGCAAACAGGTTTAACAGATTAAGGTGCAGCAGCACAATAATCTCAGTTTCCCGAAAGATTAAGTTTACAGCGTTTAGCAGACACCCTTATCCAGAGGGTATTCTTCCTAGCAGACATTACATCATGCTGGCAAAAATAGCCACCAGCCCAAGAATACCAGCCAAGAAAAATGTCAGGATTTGATGTAGATATAAACAACAAACACAGGAATATCTGTCTATCTATCTATCTATCTATCTATCTATCTATCTATCTATCCATATATCCATCTATCCGTCTATCTGCTTATCTGTCTGTCTTTCTTTCTATTTATGTAGCTAGCTGTCTGTCAAAATGGATCTGCTTTTTATTTGGCTGTCTATATGAGTAGCTGGTCATGTGCTGTTTTCCCAGTATTTGATAGCAAACTTGGCCAACTCGGCACTCTCAAACAGTAAATGGCACAAATTTATGAAGATATTTATACCTATAATCAAGCCTCACAACTGCATGTTTACAGTTTAACTACCTATCATTAAATTCATCTGTCTTTCCATCCATCCATCCATCCATCCATCTATCCATCCATCCATATATCTCTATATCTAGCTAGCTATCTGCCAAACATTGTTCTGGAAAAAAAAACTACTTGCTAATGAAAAATGTCCATCAAAATGAGTCTGCTTTCTATTTGGCAGGTTTAGCAGATTAAGGTGCAGCAGCACAATAATCTCAGTTTCCTGAAAGATTAAGTTTACAACATTTAGCAGACACCTTTATCCAGAGGGACTTACAGTAGTGCATTGTATTCTTCTTAGCAGACATTACATCATGCTGGCAAAAATTGTCACCAACCCAAGAATACCAGCCAAGAAAACCATAGGATTTGATGTAGATATAAACAGCAAACACAGCAATAACAGAAATATCTATAAATAGATATCTATCTATCTATCTATCTATCTGTCTATCTATCTATCGATCGATCTATCTGCAATCAAGTAGGGCTGCAACTAACGATTATTTTAATAATCGATTAATCGGTCGATTATTTTTTCGTTTAATCGATGAATCGGATTTAAAAAAAAATAATTCCATGTCTTTATTCAGAAATATAACATTGAATAACAGAGCAAATAAGTGATAATTGAATAATAATAAATTTAATTTATTAATAAATTGAAATAACAAATTCAATAATAGTGTGTATACTTGTATTTTTTCTGTTTCTTCCTTCTTGGTGCCGTAACAAGATAATTTCCCCCTGTGGGATAATAAAAGGCTATCTTATCTTATCTTAATAAAGAAGAATTAAATGCATCTCTGATGCAAACACTACATACAAACTCAGTCACGCTCTTTCTTTAGGAACTTTGCATTGCAATGCAAAAATGTTAGCATGTCAACATGCTCCTGGCTAAAGCTGGCTTTCTTTTTAGAGACTATATTTCCTGCCGCAGAGAACAGACGCTCAGACAGTGTTGCATGTTACACATTTAGTTGTGTGAAGGACTTAAGCTGAACCTTCTTCACTGCGTCGGTCATGTTTCATTTGTAGAATTTATTTCATTCTTAATTAGGGTTGCCAACTTCTTCAACCCCCAATCAGGGACACTTTCCTCCAGGTGTGTTCGCATGTGTGTGCTTACCCCTAGCAGCTATATATATATTTATTTATTTATTTATTTATATAATATTTATAAATTTTACGCATTTTCAGAAAATGAATTGTGAAAGCTTTCACAAATTTGAAAATGCCTAAAAGTCACAAATATTATATAAATAAATGCTTTTTATACTAAATTTTATCTGTGAACGCTTTCATAAATCAGATTATGCCTAAAAATAATAAATCACATCATAATAAATATTTATTAGACAAATTTATATATGTGAAAGTTTTAACAAGTCAGATTATGCCTAAAAGTAATAAATAATATCATTACAGCAATTTATTAGACAAAGTTATATCTGTGAAAGCTTTCACAAATCAGAAAATGCCTACACATAATACACAGTATGTAAATAACTGCCTATTAGACACAATTATATCTGTGATAGTTTTCGGGACTGATGGAGGGTAACTTTAACCTGTGTTGATTCTCTATATGATCAGTTTTTGAGGTTCTATGGCCTGCTTGGACGGTTTATGGGGAGTTAAATTAAAGGCTTAATTATTTCGTGTTGTCATTTTCCGTCCTCACGGTTTATACGAGCCACGTACAGACAGAAATAAGACTGTGAGAAGTTACACAAATCAGCCTGGTCACTTTACTGCAGGTGTCAGTAATCTAATGGTCACCTTTAGAAGTTATAAGCTTTTGAAAATAAAGCCCTAAAATGTAATACCGAATGATTTCGGCTTACATGATGACGTCACCTGAATTCGCAAATCAAGACGATCCAAATGTAGGATTAATCACAGTTTAAGGTGACTTCATCACGGAATGCAAGATGAAAAAAGCTCCGAATCGCAACCGCAAGCCAGGTTTACTGCGGTACCCGCTCTTTTTTATAGTTGCAAAGTCTTTTTTTCTTTACAGGGTCACTGCTCATTTAGACAGCATAAGGCTCCGCCCACAGCACAGCACTCACAGGCCTGTCACTGACGTAGCTACTACACCCGGGAGTTTGTATCAGTTTGGCGCGTTATTGGCCAATGAGGCTGTGGGGACAAATCAAAATTGCCCATAAATCGTGATGTCCCGGACAATACGGGACGGTTGGCAACCCTATTCTTAACGCTAACTTACTTTGAATGCTCCGCCTCGGTCCGTTCAATCGCTCGCAAGTCACGTAAGCGGAAATGACAAGGGGAGGGACATATAAGTCATGCGACACAACGAATCGATAATGAAATTCGTTGTCGACACTTTTAGTAATCGATTATTATCGATTTTATCGATTCGTTGTTGCAGCCCTACAATCAAGCATTAAATTCATTTCTCCATCCATCCATCCATCCAACAAACATTGTTCCTTGAAAAAGGCACTGGTCAGGCACTGCTTGCTCATGATTTGATTACAAACTAAGCCAACTCAGCACTGATAAATGCTAAACATTTACAAATATATTTACACAAACCTGTATAATCGAGCATCACAACTGCATTTTTACAAAACTGTCTGTAGTCTCATTTTGGTAATAAAGCACAACGTGCCACTTTTATAAAGAACCCCAAAACAATTGAATTAAATACAAATATATGTGTTATTAATAACATTGACTATAATGAACTCTTCTGCAATGTAACATTGGGGCAGATCTTTTTTCTCAGCACAACATATTTCTATAATTTCTTATTCTGTGACATCTCTTTCCTTCTTCTGATTCAGACCACCTCGTTACAGAATCCGTCTGCTGTCAATCTACTGAGTAAATCCATCCTGACCTCTAAAGGTCATATTTGTAATGTTCTGTAGTCGGTTATCGGTTATATGACGACTTCGAGCATGGCTTAGCCCATCAGCTTTTAGCACCTGCACCATCTGGTTTATGATATTGTATAAAATGTACACAATCAGATGAGTGCTTCCTCTATCTTTGGATGTGCTGTGTACTCTGAGGGACTGCTCTTTAGAGTTTATAGCAGAGCCGCTCTGATATCGGCCAGCGATGCGAAGCTTCATTTGCATATTTTATTGGCAACCGTACGTTGGCATGTAAAAACCCAGTCGATCTTAGTAGAGAACATTTTAATGATTGTATGTTTATTTGATGCACGCTGCAAACCTGTTTGGCCAACATTTCCAGATAGTGAGTGTTACTTGAGGTTCGGTTGTAGCAAATCAAAAGTTTTCGTGAGGGAAAATCTGGTCTGATCGCTAAAACACTATGTACTGGACATTTTAATTTGCATAAAGCTGAACGCATGCTCCACCCTCTCTGGCTACAGAGAGCGCTCTGTAAACAAGAATAGGACACATGCCAAATATTCCTTATGCAGTGTTATTAAGCAGCTACATCCCCAATTACACAATGTAATGAGTTCACCTGTCGTAAATGCATTAAAGAGAAACAGCAAGAGAGAAACAGTTAAAGTCCCAGCACTGCCAGGCTGCCACGATTGACCCACAATTGTTCAGATTGTACATTGTGAGAGTGTATCAGTGAGTAAGAGCAATGTAAATATCAGTCACGCATTATTTCACATGTTCCAGTACCTGGACTCTGCAACCTGCTGGTGGAAATAAGTGGTCAGAGGCCATGAGTTGTATGGTTCCAGCCCTCTGCGACCCTGACCAGGAATATACAGAGTTAGAACTTGAAATATTATTTCAATAAAGGCACCTAATCCATAAACAATAACAAACAGACTTTCTCACCTGAGGCTTTTCCATTCGGAATTCAAATATTGGCACCTTAAACAGTTTAGACTTGGTTATGTCTGTATTCAGATCTCCATATTGCGTCAAAATGTATGTTATATATAAGGGAAAAGTAGAAAATGTCCATATACAGTACTGTGCAAAAGTCTTAGGCCACCATTAGATTAGATATACCATTGTTTATATATGAAGATTTCCAGGTCTATTTATTAGAATACAATGAAAAATATAGGAAAGTTGTATGCAGTATTAAATCAGTATTGATCAGGAATGGTCTTTTTGGAAGGGTAGAAGCCAAGAGGCCACTTTTTTGGAAGCTAAAGCTCAGAAAGATTGGAATGAAGCTCAGTGGAAAAGAGGTTTAGGGAGCGACGAATGCGAGTTTTTGAGTCCAGTCGTTGACAATGCAATATATGGTCATTATAGCATTGCTGAAACAACAAATCGAATGGTGTCCTTTTGCACTGTACTGTAAGGCATAAATAATAGAACCAGGCACAACATAAATGTTCCGTACTTTGTGGCTGGGATTAATGCTGAAATTTCTCTCAGTGTTTTTGGTGTTCGTTACCCACTACTTGTGGCAGCCGGTGATGTTTCTAGACATTTCTAGAACGCTCTCTCTGATTTACACAGGCTCATTGAGTTCTGGATCAGTCTAAAGCATTAACATATTGAATTTTGGAATGATGTACTATTATTGACTTGACGTGCTGTTATTTCACTACCTTATTATACTTCTTTGTTTTTTATTTATATGTAAACTTTATGGATTGTAACTACTTCGACCACTGCTTCTACTGTACTTCTTCTAATGTACTTGTGTATTTATAAAGTGTAATAGCATTGAAGTGACTTATATGGTGACGCCGTGTGATCTGTTGGCACCGTGTGCCTCAAATACCAGTCACAATCTAGAAACTACCTAAAACAGGTAGAAGAGTGTACGCCCTGTGGGTTCTGGGTATGTTCTTGTTTGACACATTATGTAATTATCATAGTTCACGTGTTAAAGCTTACAGAACCGGATGAGAAGCATGCTCATGCAAATCATGAGGACACCATTCCTCCCTTGCTATGTGTGCTTGACAAATGCACAGGTGAGACTTTATTGACCGATGTAACGTGAAAACACATTTGGAATGCAATAAAGGCAAATTCAGCAGCCGGAAGATTTGTGTTCATTTTTTGATGGCGTATTCAAACACATTGTTGAAATCTGTTCTGTTTGCTGCTGTCTAAATAAAGCCAAGTGTTTGGTGATCGTCGAACATTGACGTGGAAGATTATTTATAAGGGTTCCACATGACTGCTTGAGCTTTTGTATGGAAATAATAAGTCGAGATGGTTTGGACTCAAGCTGCAAAATCAAGCTGCAGTGTTACCTCAGTACCGAGTGAATAATCCGCTGCAGACTCCCAGAAATGCTCACTGTAATTGTTGCATTATATGCATTAATGGAGTTGTATTGTACAGGTGCTCCCTGATTTACTATGGGGATATGTCCAACAAACCCATCATAAGTTTAATGTAATCTGAACCAATGAGTTTAATATAGTCCATACTCCAGCATACACTGGTCCTTCTAAAAAAATTAGCATATTGTGATAAAGTTAATTCTTTTCCGTAATGTAATGATAAAAATTAAACTTTCATATATTTTAGATTCATTGCACACCAACTGAAATATTTCAAGTCTTTTATTGTTTTAATACTGATGATTTTGGCATACAGCTCATGAAAACCCAAAATTCTCACAATCTCACAAAATTAGCATATCATGAAAAGGTTCTCTAAACGAGCTATTAACCTAATCATCTGAATCAACGAATTAACTCTAAACACCTGCAAAAGATTCCTGAGGCTTTTGAAAACTCCCAGCCTGGTTCATTACTCAAAACCGCAATCATGGGTAAGACTGCCGACCTGACTGCTGTCCAGAAGGCTATCATTGACACCTTCAAGCAAGAGGGTAAGACACAGAAAGAAATTTCTGAACGAATAGGCTGTTCCCAGAGTGCTGTATCAAGGCACCTCAGTGGGAAGTCTGTGGGAAGGAAAAAGTGTGGCAGAAAAACGCTGCACAAACGAGAAGAGGTGAACCGGACCCTGAGAAGGATTGTGGAGAAGGGCCGATTTCCAGAGCCACCGTGCACAGACGTGTGCAGGAAATGGGCTCAGGTGCCGCATTCCCAAGTCAAAAAGCGACTTTTGAACCAGAAATGGCGGCAGAAGCGCCTGACCTGGGCTACAAGAGAAGCAGCACTGGACTGTTGCTCATGGTCCCAAAGTACTTTTTTTTTTCGGATGAAAGCAAAGTTTGCATGTCATTCGGAAATCAAGGTGCCAGAGTCTGGAGGAAGACTGGGGGAGAAAAAATGCAAAATGTCTGAAGCCCAGTGTCAAGTACCCACAGTCAGTGATGGTCTGGGGTGCCATGTCAGCTGCTGGTGTTGGTCCACTGTGTTGTTTTATCAAGGGCAGGGTCAATGCATCCTAGCTATCAGGAGATTTTGGAGCACTTCATGCTTCCATCTGCTGAAGAGCTTTTAATGGAGATGAAGAGTTTTCATTTTTCAGCACGACCTGGCACCTGCTCACAGTGCCAAAACCACTGGTAAATGGTTTACTGACCATGGTATTACTGTGCTCAATTGGCCTGCCAACTCTCCTGACCTGAACCCGATAGAGGATCTGTGGGATATTGTGAAGAGAAAGTTGAGAGACGCAAGACCCAACACTCTGGATGAGCTTAAGGCCGCTATCGAAGCATCCTGGGCCTCCATAACACCTCAGCAGTGCCACAGGCTGATTGCCTCCATGCCAGGCCGCATTGAAGCAGTCATTTCTGCAAAAGGAATGTGCAGGAAATGGGCTACAGGTGCCGCATTCCCGAGGTCAAGCCACTTTTGGTCTTGAATTTCCTCGATTTGTACACAGTCTGTCTGACTGTGGATTGGTGGAGTCCAAACTTTTTAGAGATGGTATTGTAACCTTTTCCAGCCTGATGAGCATCAACAATTCTTTTCAGAGGTCCTCAGAAATTTTGGTCCTTTGTTCGTACCATGATACACTTCCACAACCATGTTGTGAACAGCAGACTTTGATAGATCCCTGTTCTTTAAATAAAACAGGGTGCCCACTCACACCTGATTGTCATCCCATTGAGTGAAAACACCTGACTCTAATTTCACCTTCAAATTAACTGCTAATCCTAGAGATTCACATACATTTGCCACTCACTAATATGTAATATTGGATCATTTTCCTCGATAAATAAATGACCAAGTATAATATTTTTGTCTCATTTGTTTAACTGGTTTCTCTTTATCTACTTTTAGGACTGATGATGTTTAGGTCATATTTATGCAGAAATATAGACAATTCTAAAGGGTTCACAAACTTTCAAGCACCACTGTATGTGGAAGGATATCATAATGTGCAGTTCTCACCCATGGAGATTTATTTGCACTAAAAATGCAGTACTGTAGAAGTAAAAATAAAGAGAAACACGATAAACACAACGCAGATCTGTACTGAGCAACAGCTATTGTGAATCTGAATCACTGAATCACTGTGTACTGAATCATGAATCGTGTTTTGGCTGAAACGGCTCGACTTGTACAAGTTTAAGCAAGTTCGGAGAGTACCGAGCAAACGACGAGAACCGAGACCAACTGTTCTAGTCAAAATGCATCAAGAACCGAATTCCACAGGTTTTGAGGTGGTCGAGAACCGATGTACCGCTTTATACATAAATATATGTGTGGTTGTTCCCTTTAGAGCTTGGATTTACATTCTATCACCATGTTATCTCTGTGCGGTGCTTAACCCACCAATACCCAAGTGCTGGACACAGATTAGATCTGTGTGGTGTTTACACCAGCCATGAGTAGACAAGAACTGGTGATAGATTTAATGTGTGTGGGAACATTTTCCAGCGATGATTTTAGTACTGGGTTCAGAGCAGATATTATCTGTGTGGTATTTAACTCCCTGATGTGAAAAAAACACCCACTGTGAGTGTGTGTGGTTTAACCCAGTGATCCTCAAATACTGGGCACGGGCTTTATTTTTTATTCAGTCAAACCTAAATAATTATGGGTGGATTTAGGCTGTTCTTTTGTTTTTGAAACTGGTTTCTGTTTTATGTGTTGTTTCTTCTACTGATATTTTTCTTATTATTTATTTACTGTTATCTTTAATTTTCTAAAAGCACTTTGATCTGCTTTTTGTGCTAAGTCTTGCTTTACAGGCCCACGGTGCAACACACAAGAAGTAATTACAGTGGTGCTTGAAAGTTTGTGAACCCTTTCTATATTTCTGCATGAATATGACCTAAAAAATCTTCAGATTTTCACACAAGTCCTAAAAGTAGATAAAGAGAACCAGTTAAACAAATGAGCCAAAAATATTATACTTGGTCATTTATTTATTGAGGAAAATGATCCAGTATTACATATTAGTGAGTGGCAAAAGTATGTGACCCTCTAGGATTAGCAGTTAATTTGAAGGTGAAATTAGAGTCAGGTATTTTAATCAATGGGATGACAATCAGGTGTGAGTGGGAACCCTGTTTTATTTAAAGAACAGGGATCTATCAAAGTCTGCTGTTCACAACACATTAATGCATACAATGCCTTATGCAGTGTGGAATTTCTGGGGGTCTGGAACCGATTCATTCAATTTACATCATTATTCCTTATGGTACTGTTTTTCTATTCTGTTCTTATTACACAGTAAAATAATAGACATGAAATTAAAGACTGTGTAAAATCTATATACAATCAATCTGTTCTGCGATGATACAAAGCAGCCCGGGTGTGGTTTATTACAGTCCTTTAGTAAAGCACACAGGAACAAAACATCCTGATATGACTCACACCATGACCCATGCAATACAATAAAGATCATTCATTCCAAGAATTAATAGTCATTCTTAACGTTAACTGAGAGTGACTGTTAAGCTCAATTGAAACGAAGTGAATCTGTGTGTTGATAAAACAGCACCAGTTCGAATGAAACTTAGAAATATCTGAACAAAAGCGTGTTACTATTATTATTAGCATTATTTTAAAAAATCAGAGAAGCAGCCAGACTGAAGCAGATGCTCCACATAGATAAAATCACGCAGGGTTTGTGTTTGTGACAGAAGCAAGTATCAACAAGAGGATGTGGTGCAAGCTCTCTCAGCAGCATCAGCTTCAGAACAGGATCATCACTGATAAGCCAACAATAAGATCATCATGGCACTCACAACTATAGGCGATTAGCTTTTACAATTTCACCACCTGAATTTTTATGTCACGACTCATGTACAGTGTCTGAAATCCTGAGATTGGCAACTAGTGAGCTGCTCATATGTACGCCATATTAATGCAGCATATCAGCTAAAAACCTTTGAATTTTTACGCTTAATTGTCTGGAAAGTCCCACTGACACCTAATTATAGCCAGCAAAACAAACTGGTATTTTACACCTAAAAGGCAGCAAACCACAGTTTCATTATTAAAGGCCCCTTCCCACCCTCAGTGACCTTTATAACCAGAGATTTCAAACCCACACTATTCTGACTCTGCCATATCTGCAGGGGGTTTTACTATACACTTATGTGGTTTGGTGCGTAACCAAATGTGTGCTTAAGCTGATATGTGAACCATAAATGAGTTGGAACAGTAGAGAAAAAGCAAATGTGTTTCTCACATTTACTGTGACTCTTAATTCACTGTAGACGATATGAACCCAAGATATTTTTTTTTTCTGGTCAACTTTATTTTATTTGTTAGTAAACATCCATTCCTGCATTTCAGGCGTGCAATGTATGGCCAAAAAAGGGGTAATTTTGAGCTAGTAATGAGGTAAACAATTAAATAACGATGTGATGTTAACAGGCGATTATAATGATGATTTGGTACAAAAGCAGTATACAGGAAAGTATACAAGAAGAGTCATGAGGAGCAAAGATGGGCAGACGATCTCCAGTTTATCAACAAATGTGTAAGAAAATGAATGAAATCTTTAAAAACAATGTTCCTCAAAGAAAGACTGGAAGAGATACAGTCTACAATATGTACTATCCATAATATAACAATTCAATGAATCTGGAGGAATTTCAGTACATAAAGGGTAAGGCCACAAGCCTAAACTGAAGAGGGGTGATCTCTGCTCCCTCAGACGGCACTGCATCAAGAACCGACATTCATCAATAGCTGATAGAACCACATGGACAAGGGATTACTTCTTCAAACCTTCATCAAGCTCTACAATACAGAGTTACATTCACAAATGCCACTTAAAACGTTACTGTACAAAAAAGAAGCCTTATGTTATAACCATGTCCAGAAGCGGTGCCGACTTCTCTGGGCTCGGAGGCATCTGGGATGGACCATCACACAGCGGGAACATGGATTGTGCTCAGACCTATCAATATAACAGGTCTTTTTTGGAAGAAATGCACGATATGTGCTCAGTTCTGTCCTTAACGTTAGTATATTCTGACAGGGAGTTTAAAGTCCCTTTCAGGACCAAACAAACAATTCTAGGCAAACCTGACATTATTACTTAATTAGAAACCTATTAAAGTTGCTAATCAACCACACATGATCGATACAAATACTGTGCATATGTGTAGGGCTCAACAAAATCCTCTAGTCATTTAGCACAGTTAGAAGCATAAGACGTCTGCTAAATGACTAAATGTAAAACTAAATTCGTAAATGTTTGATGCATTGTCTGACCAGGCTGGCCCAGTTACAGAAAAAAAGCTCCTACATTGTCACATGGGCTTCAGAATTTCTAAGATTCTTCCCAGGTGCCTCCACAAGACACAAGTATGGGAAATATACACTTACCGGCCCCTTTGTTAGTTAAACCTACTCAGCAGCTCATTTACGCAAATATCTAAAGAGTCAGTTACATGGCGGCAACTCTGAGCATTTAGGAATGTAGACATTTATATTTACAGCATTTAGCAGACACCCTTATCCAAGCGACTTACAATTGGTACAATCTTACAATCCAAGCAATTGTGGGTTAAGGGTCTTGCTCAAGGACCCAACAGGAGCTTGGTAGAGGTGGGATTTGAACCCTGGAACCCTTGAACCCTTCTGGGCCAGAGTTCAGTACCTTAACCGTTAGGCTACCACAGTCTCTAGACATGATCAAGACGACCTTCTGAAGTTCAAACCGAGCATCAGAATGGGGAAGAAAGGTGATTCAATTGACTTTTAACGTGGAACCGTTGTCGTTCTGAGAATTTCAGAAACTGCTGATCCACTGGGTTTTCCCACAAAGTGCCATCTCTAGGGTTTGCCATTCAGATAATTTTCCGAAAAAGAGAAAACATAGAACTAGAAAAGTAACAGTAATCAATAGAATACTGGAAAAACGTTACCTGGTCTGAAGAGTCTCGATTTCTCTTTGGACACATTTTATTATACTCTTCTTAATATTACATTTTCTCTAAATTATTAGTCTACATATTATTATATATTATTTGTATTGTAATATTCTTAATATGTTCTCCCTCTTAATATTTCTTTAGATTATCTTTATTTATTTAAACTATTATCATAAACATATTACTTACGTCACAGTTCAAAGCTTACATATATCATCTAACCCACCCAATTAGGTTGGGTCCATTTTTGGGTCTTGGTCCTCCAAAGGGTTTCTTCCTTATAACTTTTATTGGTCTTAGATATTAGAGGACTTGACTTGACATTTGGATGGTAGGGTCAGAATTTGGC
The DNA here is from genome assembly GCA_025084515.1 of Ancistrus triradiatus. Lineage (NCBI taxonomy): Eukaryota > Metazoa > Chordata > Actinopteri > Siluriformes > Loricariidae > Ancistrus > Ancistrus triradiatus. The sequence goes on along the minus strand of JAJAGP010000196.1, from coordinate 221,443 downwards.
GTAAACAACATGAAAGCATGGATCCATCCTGCCCTGTATCCATAGTTCAGCCTGCTGGTGGTGTAATGGTGTGAGGGATATTTCCATGGCACACTTTGGGCCCCTAAATACCAATTAAGCATCATTTAAACACCACAGCCTACCTGAGTATTGTTGCTGACCATGTGCTTCTCTACATTGGACCATTGACTAGATTGTACCATCTTCTATGCTCCATGTCAAAAAGCTCAAATCGTCTCAAACTGGTTTTGAACATGATAATGAGCTCACTGTACTTAAACGGCCTCCACAGTCACCAGATCTCTATCCAATAGAGCACTTCCAAGTTTAGTATAATCTTCTTCTTCTAGTGAATTAGTATTACTAGGCTCTTTGCAAGTTGTTCCAGGTCAAATCAGACCTTCATCATCCTGTCCCTTACATTAGTACAGTTTCACTAAAGGGATGAATACAAGGAAGGGCAACAGATTACCTGTGAACAGTCTCACTGTTACTTTTCTTGTGTGCTGTTTTGACATCGCTGGAAGTTTGCCAAGGCAAATATAAGGAAAGGCACGTCTCACAATTGGCTCCTTCCTTAAATAAGGCCAGTACAGCTCAGAATGAGACCACTTCATGAGCAAGCAAAACCAGACTTACGAGTACTATAAGTCACACAGTTTGTGCTATATGTGCAGAGGTTGGAATTAGATGTCTGCAAAAGATAAACAGCTGATTGTAATGATAATGTAACCTTTGCTATGCAAATGTTTCACACCTCTGCTCTAAACTGCAAGAAACAAACTTAAATATGACTTAAATATATTTAATGACCCACTGACAAACGAACTGAGTTTGAAGATCTTAGAAAATCACAATTGGATTGTCTGGAAAGGTTCCCAAAACAAGTTTTGTCAGCATATAAAGTCAAGTCAAGTCAAGTCAGATCTATTTATATAGCACTTTTTACAATGGAGCATTGTCTCAAAGCAACTTTACAAGTTTAGATTATCTTCTAATAACTACGTCCAACCCCAAACTGAGCAAGCCTAGGGCGACAGTGGCAAGGAAAAACTCCCTAAGCGTTATGAGGAAGAAACCTTGGGAGGACCATGACTCAAAAAGGGACCCAACCTCCTTGGGTGGTGTAGATGATAAATCTAAGAATGAAATTAAAGTCATGGAGTCATAGTTCAAATAAAATGGGAAATATGCACATCGGCATTCAGTAGTCCGATACACAGAGTCACTCTATAATCCTGAGCTTAAGTAGGAAAGTCCTGTGGGGCTGGAGCTGATGAAGGAAGCAGCTTGAGTGAAGCTGCAGTGGATGAACATCATGTGTGGGGCTGGAACTGGTACAGGAACACAGCTCGGAGAGAAAACAGAAACTGTAATTAGTTATTGATTAAGAGCACAGAGTCTATTAACAATCACTGATGCCATGTGTAGCATGAGACCCCGGCAGCATTAGCTATAGCAGCATAGCTAGAAAGAGGAGAACTGGTAGGTAACACAGCCAAGAGGGATCACATGAGACATTGGCAACCCCACAGGAGGCAGAAGACAGCAACCCAACGTCTCTGATCACCATAAGACTCTTTGACTATGAACCCCCAGCTCTGCCCTTATTCTAAGACAAGGATGCACAAGTCAAGATCAAGATCCCAGTCTAAATCTAGTCAAATGCCCGCCTAAATAAGTATGTCTTTAGCCTAGACTTAAAACTTTGGAGAGTGTCTGAGTCTCGAACCAAAGTGGGAAGTTTATTCCATAGTTGGGGGGCCATGTATGAGAAAACCTTTCCCCCTGCTGTGACTTTTTTAATTCTAGGAACTAAAAGAAGTCCTGCACCCTGCGAACAAAGTAGACAAGCTGGACTGTAAGACTCCAAGAGTTCAGTCAGTTAATGTGGGGCCAGGCCATGTAGAGCTTTATAAGAAGTATTTTGTAATCCATGCGGAATTTAACTGGTAACCAGTGCAGTGATGATAGAACAGGACTGATATGATAAAATTTTCTAGTTTGAGTTAGCACTCGGGCAGCTGCGTTCTGAACTAACTGACTAACAACTAAGTGAAGTTTTATTTATAGATTTACTAGAGCATCCAGTAAGTAAGGCGTTACAGTAATCCAACCTTGAGGTTATAAATGCATGAATGCATGAACCAGTTTCTCCGCATCATTAAATAAGAGGATATTTAAAAAATTCCACATTGATTACAAAATACTTCTTATAACTTATAAAGCTCTACATTACAGTGAGGCAAAAAGTATTTAGTCAGCCACTGATTGTGCAAGTTCTCCTACTTAGAAAGATGAGAGAGGTCTGTAATTTCAGGTAGACTTCAACTATGAGAGACAAAATGAAAAATAAATTCGAAGAAATCATATTGTACGATTTTTAAATAATTTGATTGTAAATTAAGGTGGAAAATAAGTATTTGGTCAATAAATAACAAAAGTTCTTCACCAGGTTGGCACACACTGTAGCAGGTATTTTGGCCCATTCCTCCATGCAGATCTCCTCTAGAGCAGTGATGTTTTAAGGCAACACAGACTTTCAACTCCCTCCACAAATTTTCTATGGGGTTGAGGTCTGGAGACTGGCTAGGCCACTCCAATACCTTGAAATGCTTTTTATGGAGCCACTCCTTCGTTGCCTGAGCAGTGTGTTTGGGATCATTGTCATGCTGGAAGACCCAGCCATGTTCCATCTTCAATGCTCTCACTGATGGAAGAAGGTTTTGGCTTAAAATCTCACGATACATGGCCCCGTTCATTCTTCCCTTAACACGGATCAGTCGTCCTGTCCCCTTTGCAGAAAAACAGCCCCAAAGCATGAGGTTTCCACCCCCATGCTTCACAGTAGGTATGGTGTTCTTGGCATTCTTCTTCCTCCAAACACGATGAGTTGAGTTTTTCCCAAAAAGTTCTATTTGGTTTCATCTGACCACATGATATTCTCCCAATCCTCTTCTGGATCATCCATATGCATGTACTGGCTTAAGCAGGAGGACATGCCTGGCACTGCAGGATCTGAGTCCCTCTCGGTGTAGTGTGTTACTGATGGTAGCCTTTGTTACTTTGGTCCCAGCTCTCTGCAGGTCATTCATCAGGTCCCTCCGTGTAGTTCTGGGATTTCTGCTCACCGTTTTCATGATCATTTTGACCCCACGGGATGAGATCTTATGTGGGGCCCCAGATCGCGGGATATTTTCAATGGTCTTGTATGTCTTCCATTTTCTTACAATTGCTTCAACAGTTGATTTATTCACACCAACCTGCTTGCCTATTGTAGATTCACTCTTCCCAGCCTGGTGCAGGTCTACAATTTTCTTCCTGTCCTTCGACAGCTCTTTGGTCTTGGCCATAGTTCAGTTTGGAGTCTGGAGGTCAAACAGGTGCCATTAATACAGGTGGAGGACAGAAGAGCTTCTTAAAGAAAAAATTGCAGGTCTGTGAGAGCCAGAAATCTTGCTTGTTTGTGGGTGACCAAATACTTAATTTCCACCATGATTTACAATTAAATTCTTTAAAAATCCTACAATGTGATTTCCTGGATTTTTTTCCTCATTTTGTCTGTCATAGTTGAAGTGTACCTATGATGAAAATTACAGACCTCTCTTATCTTTCTAAGTAGGAGAACTTGCACAATCAGTTGCTGACTAAATACTTTTTTGTCCCACTGTATCTGAGTGAACTCTTAGTCTTACAATCCAGCACGTCTACTTCATTCACAGGGTGAAGGACTTGCTTTAGTTCCTAGAATTATGAAAGTCACAACAGGGGGAAAGGCTTTCTCATACATGGCCCCACAACTATGGAATAAACTTCCCACTTTCGTTCGAGACTCAGACACTCTCCAAATTTAAGTCTAGGCTAAAGATATACTTTTTTACGCAGGCTTTTGACTAGATTTAGACCGGGATGCATGGCTTGGGTCACTGGGGCCGGAGTCTGAAGTCATGTCTGGCCTGCCTGCCTTGTCCGTTAGCCGCGAGTGTCTGGTGGGCGGTCTGGTTGAACTGGGCTTCAGTCCTCTTGATCTTGACCTGTGCATCCTTGCCTTAGACTGAGGGCAGAGCTGGGGGTTCATAGTCAAAGAGTCTTATGGTGATCAGAGACGTTGGGTTGCTGTCTTCTGCCTCCCGTGGTTTGCCGATGTCTCATATGATCCCTCTTGGCTGTGTTACCTTCTGGTTCTCCTCTTTCTAGCTATGCTGCTATAGCTAATGCTGCCAGGGTCTCATGCTACGCATGGCATCAGTGATTGTTAATAGACACTGTGCTCTTAATCAATAGCTAATTACATTTCCTGGTTTCTCTCTGAGATGTGTTCCGGTACCAGTTCCTGCCCCACACATGATGTTCATCCACTGCAGCTTCACTCAAGCTGCTTCCGTCATCAGCTCCAGTCCCACCATACCCGTGCCACACCAGAGGGCAGTAACTCTCTCCCTCCTCTGGTTGGCTGGGGGCAAAGTGCCACCAACAACTTTCCTGCTTAGACTTAGGATCCTGGAGTGACTCTGTGTATCATACTACTTAATGCCGATGTGCATATTTTACATTTTATTTGAACTATGACTCCATGACTTATTAGTTTAGATAAATTAGTTTCATTCTTACATATATCATCTTGCTCAATTGCTGATTGGATGTAGATATTAGAAGATAATCTAAAATTGTAAAGTTGCTTTGAGACAATGCTTCATTGTAAAAAGCACTATATAAATAAATCTGACTTGACTTGTCACACATGAGCATGAGACACTGGTCTGGCGCCATGCTTGTCAATCAGCAAAACTGTGCTAGTTTACCAGCATTAACAAGCAACCAGTAAAGACCATTAACCAGCATAAGAAAGTTTAGATTAGCATTTCATACTAATGACCATGCTAGTATGCAAAACACATTCTGATCTCTGCTGGATTTGTTTTACCAAGGTATTTTACTAGCAGGTCCTTTCCTGACCTTTTGCTTATTGTTATTTGTTAAAAACGTACTCATTCATTTTGTAATTTCATAGCAGTTAATCAGCGTCCATGTTTCACGTATGTAAATAACCGTACCCCTCTAGCTTGCATTGTTACCGAATTGTGCCCCCTAGTGGTAACATCGATACACAGCTCAAATATCAGTTCACACCCGCGATCACAAGTCTCATTATTCGTTATGCAGTACTAGAACTGGACTATATTGAAAATTAAAAAAGGCTTGGGGTTCAATTTTCTTACTTTTTGGATGTATGGGCGATCTATTGTTCCTCCTTATTGCACAAGACAGATCCTATCATGGGTGTTTCCAACTTAAGATAGGTGCACCCTGTAATTACCATCCAGCCTTTGTACAGGCGATGAAACGACTGCTTGTATGGTATTAAAATACTAGTAGAGATAATTACATGAACGCAGCATTGAAACTAATTTTGTTTATCCTAACGTAACTGATGCCTTTGCTGGTTTAATGAATGCCTTTGACTTTGTGCTCTAATATGTACTTCTGGTAGGTTATACAGTTATAAGTGGCCAAAACATAACAGCTATGAGCTATCCTTACCTTGTCTGCAGCGTGGCTGACTTTCTTTTAAATATTTGCTGATGCCCATTACTCCTTGTGAAAAAACGAAAGAAATTGCGTATGACTGAAAGAGTTAGAAACTCAAGGCTTTGGAGAGGTGCTGGGGCATTATGGGAAATGTAGTGCCTGTAGTGAATTCACGTGTCATATCCTGTGGTGCTGCTCAGCAATCCAGGATAGAATTGATTTTTTATGGCCGTGATTTTAGTGGGGCCCAGCAACATTTTGCTAGGGCTCATGGATTTGAGACTCTAGTTCATGCCAGAGAAGCTACCCATAATTAATGACAGTATTAGTGTTATATCTTGGATTTAGTAGAATATTTCTTTTAAGTATTTGTTTTGATATATATGGTACTACATAATTAAGAAACCAGTGGCTGTGCCCTGTTTGACAAAGCTCTTCATCTTTTCTGTTTCCCCAGCATCAACTACTGGTCAGCTTTCGCAAGAGAAACCTTAAGCAACTCGAACGTGCTACATTAATATTAAACCCCTTCACTGTCTTCTCCAGGAGAAATGTGTGCTGAACTGAATGCCAATCCATTGCAAGAGTGGGTTTGGTTTGCTGTTGCAGCCGGATGGCATCTCCAAGACTCAAACTCGGGTAAATGCGATGGTGGGTTAGCGTATTAGACCTCTGCATCACCTGCTCTCCAGGAATGGAAATGTTTTAGTTATATATTTCCCTTACTTACCAACCAACCTGATAAAAGCACAGGGATTAAATGAATTCTGAATTAATAAGACAAATATAAACAGGCATTTTTATTGCACAGAGAATCGTTTATTATTAATGGAAAGCCAAAGCAGACTTTACATCGTTTTAACCTGTCTAATTTGTGCTCTGATGTCCCTGTTTAAAAGAAATAATTAAACACTCAGAAATCATACGTTTAATGATCATAAATGGTGGTTTGATGAATTACGACGTGCCACGAAAAAAGACCATTATGCAAATGAATACAAAATAAATCAAGTTTACATTTCTTTATGCAGCTTGTAAAAACGTATACTTACAACTCCAAAACAGAAAAAGTTGGGACAGTATGGGAAAAAATGCAGTGTTTCTTACGTTTAAGGATTTAACATGTCCCACTTAATTTCATTCGTTAAACATCAATTCATGCGTTTCATGCCTGCAACACATTCCAAACAAAGGCTGAGTCTTTGAGTAAAGATGGGCAGAGGATCACCAGTTTGTCAGCAAATGTGTAAGAAAATTATTGAAATCTTTAAAAACAATGTTCCTCAAAGAAAGATTGGAAGGCATTTATATATTTCTTCCTCTACAGTGCATAATATCATTAAACGATTCAAGGAATCTTTAGTAATTTCAGTACATAAAGGGTAAGGGCACAAGCCTAAACTGAAGAGGGGTGATCTCTGATCCCTCAGGCGGCACTGCATCAAGAACCGTCATTCATCAATAGCTGATAGAACCACATGGGCAATGGATTACTTTATCAAACCTTGATCAAGCTCTACAATACAGAGTTACATTCACAGATACCACTTAAAACGTTACTGTACAAAAAAGAAGCCTTATGTTATAATCATGTCCAGAAGCGGCATCGACTTCTCTGGGCTCTGAGGCATCTGGGATGGACCATTTCCACTGTGCCAAAACGTGGTTTCAGTGTTGCGAGAAGCAATTACAACATTACAAAGTGGTAATGCTTTTCTGTCCCAACTTTTTTTGGAATGTGTTGCAGGCCTGAATGGCAGAACTGGATATTTATTAAGACATGAAATGAAGTTGACCAGACATAACATGACATATCTTGTGTTCATACTGTCTGCATTTTCCATACTGTCCTGCGTTTTTCTGTATTAGGATTGTAGATGTCAGTAATGACTGTACTGTATATTGCAATATAATAATAATAATAAAAAAGTAACATTCTTTATCAATGGCATTGTTTCAAATAACATACATCATACGTTTACAATAAGCCACAGGTATCACAGAACACAAGGAGGTGACTATAACACTCAGCCGAAGCACAAAATCCACAGAAACATGTTTTGACTGATACAAAGGCGGATACCAAGAGTACTTTTAAGTGCATCTGATGATGCAGCATTGCTCAGGTTCATCAGATCAGTCTACTTCGCAATTAAACCATATAATGTAAGGATCTTGACATTTGCACGTTGCTAATATTTCTGAACCCTGTTATCTAAACGTACCTCGTTTCTGAAAATTGTTTGGGGAGTGAATAGTTGGCTGGTGGGAGTCTTTTTTTGCAATTGTTAGACCTCATCTACTTTCAGGTATGCGCCAGTTAACGTCCATCAGACTGTTCAAATCCTACCACTGCAAAGTTGCCAGTGTTGGGCCCTTGAGCAAGAACCTTAACCCACAATTGCTTGCTCGAAATAAGTTTGGCTTCTTGGAACTTTCTGGAATGACATTTTTTTGAGTAGTTAGTCCTAATAGTGTTAGTCTATTCCGCGGAGGGCTGACTGCACATTTACAGATATGCATTAATGTCCACGATATGTTCTGTGAAATCACCATGTTATGCGATCTTGACGTTGTTTAAACACCGTGTTAAATATACGTACTCATATACTACATATTACATAGCAAAGCTTTATGCGATACTGTAGTGTAGCGGTATTGACTAAATAGCCAAGATACGTACACTGACAGTACAAGGACACTTTTTTCTCTTTGCTGAAATTGCTCATTTGTCTGGCAGACACTTGAATGCACCCATAACAAAAGCCAGACATTGAAAAACCTTGGATTGTCTATGCACTTACTGTATCTACCTCTAAGTTAATTCAGCTAGTTCATATAACAGGAATCTACATCTACTCTGTTACCCCCCCAATATATCATAACCAAGCTCAACCCTTGGCACACTGTTCCTGGCTAACAGTGTAGTAGCGTGTAGTTGTGCAGCCAGATCTGGATTTGACCCTCAGCTCTGGCATGTCCTTTGTGAACTGGCTACTCCCCATTGCAGAGCAAAAATGGTTGTGTTTGTGCAGTTACCCATTGCTTGCCCTGAATTTTCCCTGTGTAGCATGTCATTCAGGGCAACTATCCAGAGAGTCTTACTCATACTCCATTGTCCAGACGGTGCGTGCAGACGGCACTAGGCTCAGCTGACGCCTGCTGATGCCATTTCATTCATCTACAACCTTATCCTGAACTGAAAACACCGGGCACAAAGCAGGAGTACACAATAGCAAGTGACATGGTGTCACACTATCACTTGATTGTATATATTATTAAGAGTAGCCAGTCTACCCACAAGCAGGTTTTTAGGACGTGGGAAGAAGAAACTGGACTTTCAAAACCAAACCTCAAGTTGTAGAGCAGCACCAACACTTGCTGCACCACTGTGCCACCAACCGATGCCGATTTGTTGAGCAGACTGTCTCTGAGTTGTATTTATGCAGAGTACTTTGCAAAAGTCTTAGGCCACCATTAGACGATTGGATCCAAAAATTTCAAACTTGGATTTGTCACTCCGTAATCATTTTTTACACTGATCTTCAATCCAGTCTTTGTGAGCTTTAGCATATCATAGCCTTTTCACCCTTTTCCCCTTCAGAAAATGGGTTTTTTTGCTGCCCTTCCAATAAGACCATTCCTGATCGAGATTTTTCACTGTAGAAGGGTCAACTTGGCATCCCGATGAAGCTGCCAGTTGCTGCTGTTGCTCAAGTGTGAGGGGAGGTCACACAAAATACAGTCATTGACAAAAAATAACTTACCCAGACAGAAATGTCGGATTGATGACTTTGTTTGCTGTGGTGTCATGAACGAGAAACCTGGACTGCTATGGAATAGAACTGTATTGTTTTTAGCGACAAATCCAGGTTCTGTTTGGGATCCGATGACGGCTGGGTTCAAGTATGGATACCTTTGCTATGGAGTGACACACTGCCCCAACTGCTGGTGTGATGATCTGGGGAGCCATCACATATGACAGCCGGTAACCCCTAGTAGTGATACGAGGAACACTAGCAACTCAGCGATATGTGCAAAACATCCTGGGGCCACATGTGTCGATTCTCATGGCAAGGCTTCCAACTGCCATTTTTCAGCAGGATAATGCTCACCCACAAACAGCAAGAGTTTCCCAGGAATGTCTCTGCCAGATTGCAACACCTCCTTGGCCTGCCTAGGAATTGTTCTATCTAATCTAATGTGATATGGTGGCCTAAGACTTTCGCACAGTACTGTATATGTGTATAATATTTAATGTTTCGTGATATAATCCTGAATACCTTTCACCCCTCAGTCAAGACAACCCTCTGTAGACCTGGATATACACCAGAGCATCTCCAACATCATATCTCAGTTCTTGCCATTGAAGAAAGCTCGCCTTCAAGATGTACCAATCACTGGTACCTCACCCTGTTGGTGGAGAGAATCTACAGCTACATAAAACCGAACCAATCCAGTCAGCAGTCAGAACCGTTTGTCAGGTCCTCTTCTTTAGACCTGCAACTGATGCTGTTCCAAATCACAGGTCTTCATTGTGCTTCTTCCGGTTGTGGTCTGGAGCAACAGCTCGGTCTCCTTGCATTCCTAAAGAACAAGCTGAAGGGATTTCGCCTTTGCCTTCCCCTTGTCGCCTTCCTGTCCTGCTTTTTTCTGCTACCTTTTGCTGAGCTGCTTCGACTGGGTGCTATCAGTGGAGGTGGACTGGAAGGGATAGGGGTGGAAGTGTCCGTGGTGTTCACAGGCTGGCTTTGTTCGGACTCGGGTGGCTTTATTTGCTTCTTCATAACCTGCTTCTCTAGGTGTTTCTGGATGGCAGAGCCCAAAACAGACACCTCCACCATTGCGCCATACACTTCCCACGTCATGCCTTTTTCATCATAGCGCACTTCCTGCACGGGTTCAGGTGGTCCCCCTGGACCTGCCATTGCTCTTGGCTCTGGCTCAGGGATTAGCTCAGGTGAGCTCAAGATGACTGGATCTGCTGCAGTCGAGTAAGACAACTCGGGTTTACTTCTTGCTATGGGGGTCATAGGAGCAGTGGCAATCGAACGAGTGTCAACTTGCAGCCTTGGGACAGTTGTTGTTCTGGGTGTCATAGGAGACGTGGCAACCGAGCAAGTCTCCACCAGTAGCTTAGGGGCAGTCGTTGAAACAGGTGTCATGGGATCTGTGGCAACCGAGAAAGTCTCCACCAGTAGCTGAGGGGCAGTTGTTGAAACCGGAGTCATGGGATCTGTGGCAACCGAGCAAGTCTCCACCAGTAGCTGAGGGGCAGTTGTTGCAGTTGGTGTCATAGGATCTGTAGCAACCGAGCAAGTCTCTACCTGTAGGTCAGGTGCAATTTTTCTTATGGGTGTCATGGGGTCTATGGCAACAGAGCAAGTCTCTACCTGTAGAGCAGGTGAAGTTCGTGCAACGGGAGTCATGGGGTCTATGGCAACCGAGAAAGTCTCTACCTGTAGAGCAGGTGCATTTCTTGCAATCGGGGTCATGGGGTCTATGGCAACCGAGCAAGTCTCTACCTGTAGAGCAGGTGCATTTCTTGCGACGGGGGTCATGGGGTCTATGGCAACTGAGCAAGTCTCTACCTGGAAATCAGGTGCAAGTTTTCCTACTGGTGTCATGGGTGCAGTAGCAACAGAGCACCTATTTACATGCCGCTCCGCTGTGATTGTTGCAACAGGCATCATGGGATCTGTGGAGGTCAAGCATGTTTCCACCTGTAGCTCAGGTGCCACTTTTGCAACGGGTGTCATGGAAGCTGTGGTAACTGAGCAAGCCTCTATCTGTAGTTCAGGTGCTTTCTTTGCCACTGGTGTCATGGGATCTGTGGCAACTGAACAGGTCTCCACCATCAGTTCCGGTGCTTTTGTTGCAGCGGGAGTCATGGGAGCTGTGGCAACGGAATGAGTGTCTATTTGTAGTTCAGGTGCTTTCCTTGCCACGGGTGTCATGGGGTCTGTGGCAGCTGAGCAAGTCTCTATTTGTAGTTCAGGTGATTTCTTTGCAACAGGTGTCATGGGGTCTGTGGCGACTGAGCAAGTCTCTACTTGGAGCTCCGGTGCTTTCTTTGCAACAGGTGTCATGGGGTCTGTGGCAACTGAACAAGTGTCTATTTGTAGTTCAGGTGCTTTCTTTGCAACAGGTGTCATTGGATCTGTGGCTACTGAGCAAGTCTCTATTTGGAGTTCAGGTGCTTTCTTTGCCACAGGTGTCATGGGATCTGTGGCTACCGAGCAAGTCTCTAGTTCAGGTGCTTTCTTTGCCACAGGAGTCATTGGAGCTGTGGCAACTGAACGAGTTTCTACCGGCAGGCCAGGAGCATTTGAAGCTACAGGTGTCATGGGACCTGTGGAAACTGACCGGAACTCCACTTTTGTTCCCATCTGGAGCTCGGCTTCTGTTGAAATTGCTTCAGTCCCGTGACTGCCCAGCTTGCTAAGAGAGTAGGGAAAGTAAAAGGCGGTAGAACCCTGAGGAGGGGTCATAGGACTGGTTGCTGCTGAATGGTAAGCAACCTCCAGGCTGACCTGCGTCTGCACAGGTTGATGCTGCCCAGGTGTGTCTGTATTTCTGAAAGAGCTTGTTTTGTACGTTTTGCTCTCCATCTGGTTTTGTTCCTTTGGATCAGAAGAAATGTCTCCCTCTGGTAATCTGGAGGTGGTGTCACAGGCAGAGTTGTCAGAAGACCTGACACACCTTGCTTCTGTCTCATGTTGACTGTTAGCCTGAATTCCTTCAGGATCTGCTTTGACCAATTCATTCTCCCCTGACTCGGTGCTTTCCTGTTGGGAAGTACTGCCAATCATACAGGCTTGTTGCATTTGGCTAAGCTCAATCAAGTCTGCAACGACTGTAGATCCGTCAAAACTGTCCTCATCGCTTGGCACCTCAGGGTAGGTGGCACATTCAAACTCCTCTACATTTCTCTCTGGTGACTCGTGATTGGTCACCAGTATGGTGATTTCTTGGCTAGCCTGTTGTAGGTCTGTTCTGAAGCGCTCTCTGCGTGTCAGTTCTTCGCTGGCTGGAGCCAACTCTGGACTACAGCTTAAATTTTCCATTGCTGCTCAGCAACTGATAAATCTTCACAGCTGGGAGTCTGTTTTAAGAGCTTTTGTTAGGGGTTCAGTCAGCGTTTTGTCCATCATGGTCTCATTCACAGAGGCATTGCATGGGCGGGAAGCCAAAGCAAATCCCCAGCTTCAGTCAGGGTAAGAATGGGGCCGCCAAAGTTTTTATATCCACAGTCTGAATAAAAAAACAAGCAAAACCACACTTGTGAATGCATCTGTCCTGAATACACATGCAGTGAGTATCCTTATCATTTAGAGATCAACAGGAAAAACGTTACAAATGTCCTGACTTGAGTAAAGAAATCAATAATCAGTACAGCATTAAAGTAGTGGTGAAAGGTAGTTTTGTTCTCATAGCCTAGTGGTTAAGGTACTGGACTATGGACCAGATGGTCTGGTGTTGAAATTCCCCCTCTGCCAAGCTGCCACTGTTGGATCGTTGAGCAAGACCCTTAACCCACAATTGCTTGGATTGTAACAGTTGTAAGTTGCTCTAGATAAGAGTCTGTGCTAAATGCCTAGATGTAGAAGCTAAATCAACCTATAACAACTTCTGAAAGGTATATATACAATACAGTGCATTTATATCCTATATGCTGTTCTGCTTCACGTGCTGATACATTTGTACAATTATTTTTTTATTAAACGCTAGCACAATAGTGTTTTCAAAACATTAGATTGGAAGCAAAATGCACCAAATCATTTTCAGCAGTCCTGCATTTTGTACACTCCTACTATAGGAGTATTTACTTATCTGGCTGCATGAGTCGCTGCTAAGGAATGCTCTGTCTAATGCACCTGTCTGATTCAGTATCGTTTATAGCTACTGTACATCTGCAGTGATTTATACAGGAGTAATCATCTCAATATAAAGACATTCAAATACATACCTCTTTTGCGAGACTGACTAGTAATACTGTAAATGTTCACATTCCATCCTGAAAAAGATCCATCACAGACGCAGATGGCATATTCCTCTCCCTCTCCTGTTCTCTGCTCTCCTACGGGCGTTGAGAGAATCAGGCTCGCTGGGTGAAGGCTGTGTTGTTTTTTCCAGTAGCCTGTGCTGTAGATAGACGTCTTTTTCACCAAGAAAGCTTCTGAATTTCTGTTTCCCTGGAAACCAGTCTCATCCTGGCAGTAAGTGGTAACGCAACGACAGTGTCTCTCCAGCTTTTTAATCAGCAGCAAATGGCGTCGGTTAATACACAGCTTTCTCAATGAGACGAGCCCCGATACAAACTGGAGGGCATGGACAGGCAAAATGGTGAATGGAGGACAATCGTCCTTTTAAAATGGCCCTCAAATGCAGTGCACAATGCATAAAACGCTAAACAGCTCTCGGTTTTAGATCATATAGACTGGTTTTAAATGCTGTGATTCAATGGGAAGAGCCAGCTCTTGGAAACAGTAGTTCCAGAAGATCAGGGTTTGAATGTGAAGGTCGGGTGGTGCATCTACAGAACCCTTGATGGACTCTGTGTCTATGGTGGACCTCTGCTTGTACCCCTGTGATCCTGACCATGATAAACAATGGTAAAAATGGGATGCTTTGATTGTCATTTGGGTCAAATTTGCTTGAGAGTAAAACTCACTTATTCCAGTTGAATTATTAGAGAATTATTAGATGTGGTACCGCAAAGATGTTGAGTTAGATTCTCCATTGTGAGTTCCCGGATCAAGTTCTTTACATTTCATACCACTAGGGGCGGCAATACCAAGTAGATTCCTCCATTGCCCTCTGTGGAGTCATCATCATTTTCCTGGCGCTTGTCCCGCCCACTGCCACTCGATGCGACCAAGAATACTCCAGCCGACGCATCACCAGAGACCACACTCAAACCAGGTCAATTTAGTGTAATCAATTAACATAAATTGCATGTCTTTGGACTGTGGGAGGAAACCCGAGTGCCCGGAGTAAACCCACGCAGACACGGGGAGGACCCAGGCGGCTCCACCCTGGGATTGAACCCAGGACCTTTTTGCTGTGAGGCAGCAATGCTACCCACCAAGCCACCGTGCCGCCCCATTGCCTGCCCACTGAGGAGTATTTTACTAATACTTTACCACAGTAATCCTAAGCACATTAGCCATACCTCTGGTATGGGACTGTGGTAGCCTAGCGGTTAAGGTACTGAACTCTGGACCAGAAGGTCAAGGGTTCAAATCCCACCTCTGCCAAGCTGCCACTGTTGGGTCCTTGAGCAAGACCCTTAACCCACAATTGCTTGGATTGTAAGACTGTACCAATTGGAAGTCGCTCTGGATAAGGGCATCTGCTAAATGCTGTAAAGTTAATGTAATGTAAATGGTATTCCTGAGTGACCAAGTTTTCTTTGGCTATCCCAACTTAAGACCTTTTCACGCTGAGTCTGATTTTTATGGACGGAAAAAACACACGTCAAGTTTTGAAAAATAACACACGTGTACTAATGCTGTCCTTTACACCGAGTCTGAAACGGACGGACTGTGATGCTGCATAAAATATTTAATTTCTGCATTGTTCGGATGCGTTAAAATCAGGCTGACCAATCAGAGCTCGGTTGTCGGGCAGAACAGCTCGTCCTGCTAGTAGCAGAGCACAAGAGCTTATAGGACAAGAAACACACTGACTATAAAAACATGGATATTAAAGAAAAGATCTGCTGGAATATAGCTGAAAAGCTAGAGAATGATGATGATAATCCTCAGTGACTGGATGGAATCGTTTCCTTATTTATCTAAGTGCATTCTAATATGTTCATGTTAAAAAACAACAACTAGGGCTTCCTGCACTAATCTTCGCTCATGTCTTTGTTTTTTAAGTTGAGGATGTGAAAAAGACATGGCGAAATTTCCGGGACATTAAGAGAAGGGAAATTAAAGAAAACAAAAGTGGGCAGGGAGTTTCAGACTTCTTCTTCTTCTTCTTTCGGCTTCTCCCTTTATCAATGGTCACCACAGCGAGTTAAACGTTTCCACCTCACCCTGTCCTCCACGTCCTCTACTCTCACCCCAACTCCCTGCATATCTTCATTTACCAAAACCAAAGGGCGTTTCAGACTGTTTAGACAAAAAAACATAGCGCACTTGGTGGGAAAGTACCGCTACGTTTTTTTCTTTTGTAAAAATTTGACTTGGTGTAAATAGGCTATTATTTGTAAAACTTTCCTGTACATTTATGTCATTTAATGCATGAGTCAAAGTCAAGTCAAATTTATTCATGTAGCGCTTTTTACAACACAGAATTGTCTCAAAGCAGCTTTACAAATATATTAACTCAAAGCCTTAATTGAGCAAGCCTGAGGCGACAGTGGCAAGGAAAAACTCTCCAAACGTTACAGGGAAGAAACCTTGGGGGGACCAAGACTCAAAGAGGGACCCACCCTCCTTGGGTAGCCTGGATGTTAAATGTAATAATTAAAGAATATATATCTATATATATCTATATCTATCTATCTATATATATATATATGTATAGAGGTATATATATATATATATTATATATGTATGTATATATTATATATATATATGTATATATATATATATATATATATACATATATATATATATATATATATATATATATATATAAATAAAATCTACTACTTAAAATTAGAATAGGATAAAATATAGGCTAAGACGAGATAACAAAGTAAAAAAAAAATTTAGTTATTTTAATTCCACAACCTGCTATCTGAACCACTACCTCTTGCTCTAATGAAGGGCAAAATCTAGTTCAGTTCCAAGTATTTAACATGATGGATTTAGATGGTGTTTTCAATGGATTGTTCACTCTAGGTCCTCCCTTCTACCTGTGCGTCACTTGAACTTTATTTAGTGAATAAATATGGCATGTAAGTCATGTTTAATAATAGGTAACGGTTTATGTCTATTGTTGTTGTGGGGATGAGCGGTGCAAACACATGGGAACCCACCTGTTTTTGGCTAGGATGTACACTGGTCCACAAGGCAAACACAGGAAATGGACAGGGAGGCAAACAGATATTGAGTCACCTGGCTGGCAGGTGGTCCAGGTGACTCTGTGTGGGTGAGGGGCGGGACGATCCCTGGGCATGCAGGCTCAAGCTGGGGGCAGGATACAGGGACAGTCATATAAACAACAGGCAGATCAAGATGGAACCAACAGGGCAGAGTCCAGCAAGCGGTCAGGAAGCTTGAGCAGAGTTTCCAACAGAGGTTCTAAAGTTTGCACTGCAGGCACCTGAAAGGTGAAGCCAAAATTAGAACGGCACTGAAAGAATTCACACACCAGAGGTCAAACCTAGCCCTAGGCCCAACTGAGCACTCTCACTTACAGATACCAAGAGATTATTAGACAAAATAGATGATTCTTGTCCTCCGTGGTCCTTTGTAGCGGCGTCCATCAATGATGTAATAATCCGGAATCTCAGGTGAGGGGAGATGCAAGGCCGTTACGTAGTCTCAGAATGGGAGATGACAGGACAGAGATGAAGAGAGGAATTAAGGAGATCATAGGGACTGGAAAATGGGATGCGGATGGAGACAGGTTGAAAAGGAAAATGGGTGGAAGCCAAAAATGGGTGGATGGAACCGATCCCTAACAATTGGACGATTTTAAAAAAACCTGCTAAAAATCAGCGAAAAAACAGCATATGTTGTGTTTTGAACGCTGGTATGACGATCAGTCAGCAAGACCATTCGGGTTCCATGTGTTGGTTTGGTGCTGGTTTAGCTGGGACTGTAGGGACATCTTAGAGAGCTCCTAACTTACCTTGAAAACTCCTAGGAGTTTCTTAAGAGTTATTTAGAAGCGATCTCAGGGCAATTCTGAGCAAGGAGAAGACAAAACTCTTATCTCAGTGAGGAGGTGGGGTTGACCTGGTTGCTAGGTATGAATTTTTGTAGCCTGCTTAATCTAATAGCCTATGAACTGGAGCACATGTGGCTCTGCTCTTTCCAGTTACTTTGATTGCTGCCATGTCTATTTAAATTGTGTGGTCGGTTCATATGTAGCGTTCATTCCAGATGTTATGGCATTGTTCCGCTGGGTCGAGGATGAGAGATCAACCACAAACGTCATTCCTGCACGATGTAATCAGTAATGTTTGATTAACTGTGTGTTATTCAGAGTTTGGAGAACATTTCTTCTGTCTCATGGTCTATCTGGATTTTCCTCCTCTGCTGTAGAGAACTTATGAGCCTCATAAAAGTCCTCCTCCCAACTCCTAACAGTTTTCCCCCTTAGGAGCTCTTTTAGGGGTTAAGATGCTTTATGAATCACTTTTAACTTTACTAGGATCTACTCCTAACTTTGAGAGGGAATTGCCCACAATCCTAAGAGTTTTCTTAGAATTTCGTCACTAGGAGCTACTCTCAGCACAAAGAATCTTTATAAATCTTGATCATAAAGATCTTAAGAGAAGTTGCTTGAGGATTTCTTCTTTAATTAATCTCTGATAGGAAAAGTTTTTGAAATGTTCTCAGTTATCTCATTCTGAGTTCAGATCAGACTTCTGTATTAACATTAACTCAATATAATGAGAATCAACCATAAAAGAGGCATCGAGGGTGCCATGGTGGCTCGGTGGGACGCACTGTCTCCTCGCAGCAAGAAGGTCCTGGGTTTGATCCCAGATGGAGCATGTGGAGTCCACATGTCCTCCCCGTGTACATGTGGGTCCGGATTCCTCCGACAGTCTGAAGACATGCTTTAGGTAAACCGATTTAATTGGCCAATTATATATTGTATACATGACTAGTTTCGATATAACCTCGAATGTTGGTGTAACCTTGTGTCTGTCGCTGAATGGGCTTTCATGCTGAAAATTCGTTAAATAATCGAAATAGGCAAACAAACAAATGAGGCATTAAACACTTCAAAGCAAAGGAGGTGAGATAATTAGAGACATCAACCTGCTTCTAAGCTGCTAGCCTACCAGGGGGTCTGACAGAGGGGAGGCCAGACTCGGGAATCGTCCCTCTACGCTACAACAGTGACCCCTATCCAATCCTGTAATGAATTGATGTCCTGTTCAGGGTAAGTCCTTGCCAGCACCCTGCGAAGGAGATCTTGTCGTGGTCCTTGCTGACAAGGATAAAAGGATAAGCAGGTTTGAAAAAAACAACAAAAACCAAAAAAACCCCTGCTTCTCTGAGGACGTCACTGAATGTGTTGCAAGTGTGAATTCAAGGAGGACAAGAGTGTATGCTGACTTGGGTGAAAACAATAGCCATATATCATTACACATAATGTGAAAGGATATACAGACGACTTGGGTGCTTCACATTCCCTCATCCGTATCTCGCTGAATTCCGTCTAAGTGTGGGTGTATCAACACAGCTCTGGCCTCTCTCAATAACAAAACCAGTCCTCCCCGTGCTCTGTTGCCTGGCAACGCGCGGTGTGGACGGCAGTATCGTCGGGCAGGTGGGTGGTAATGGTAATGGACGAGTGTGCGTGGGCGTGTGCTTGTGGGGATGTAAGAAAAACACATGGTCGAAAAACACTGAGGATGTGGCCAGGGTCTGGGCAAGGAGCATAAACAGGACAAGAAGAAGGACATCAAACAAAAGGAGGGCCGCAGAGGCAGGGGGTGAGGAGTGGGAGGAAAGAGGAACGATGGAGAGTGAGAAGGAGGAGGTGAAGAAGCCTGAATAATGAGCCAGTGAGTAATGCACAGCCAAGGCAGAAGCTCGGAGGCGATACTGCATGTCATTGATTTCCCTGTACACACCAGACACTGGTGAAGTAAATGCATTAGGGTGCATACAGATACCACCATGTTTCTCACCAGGTCAGATATTTCCTACATAACAATGTGAGAGCTAAAGTACTTTAGGTTTACAGTTACAACTTTACCTGGATATGCTTTAGTCCTTATCCAGAACAACCAACAACTGAGCTGACCAATTAAAGGGTCTTGCTTCAGGCCCAGCATGATTTTCTGTCATAGTCAAGTCAAGTCAAGTCAGATTTATTTATATAGCGCTTTTTACAATGGAGCATTGTCTCAAAGCAACTTTACAAGTTTAGATTATCTCCTAATAACTACGTCCAATCCCAAATTGAGCAAGCCTAGGGCGACAGTGGCAAGGAAAAAAAAAAAAAAAAAACAAAAAAAAAAAAAAAAAAAAAACAAACAAAAAAAAAACAAAAAAAAACAAAAAACACCACACACACACAACAAAAAAACACACACAACAACAACCCCCCACACCCCCCCCCCCCCAAAACCGACCCCCCCCCCCCCCCCAGCCGATACCCACCCCCCCCACCCCACCCCCCCCCCCCCCCCCGCCCCCCCCCCCCCCCCCACCCCCCCCCCCCCCCCAGCCCCCCCACCCCCCCCCCCCCCCCCCCCCCCCCCACGCCCCCCCCCCCCGCTCCCCCCCCCCGCCCTCCCCCCCCCCCCCGCCCTCCCCCCCACCCCGCCCCCCCCAGCCCCGGAAAAAAAATGCCCCAGTCCCGCCCCCCCACCCCGCCCCCGCCACGCCCCCAACCCCCGCGCCGCCCCCACCCCCGGCCCCCCACCCCGCCCGGCCTCGCCCCCTGCCCCCCCCCCCCCCCCCCGCCCCCCTGTGCGCCCACCCCCCCCCCGCCCCCCCCAACCCCGCCGACCCCCCCCCCCCCCCCCCCCGCCCCCCCCCCCCCCCACACCCCCCACCGCCCCCACGCCCCCACGCGACCCACCCCGCAACCCTCCCACCCGCAGCACCCCCCCCCCACCCCCCCCCAACCCCCCCCCCCCCCCAAAAACTCCCTATTCTAGGAAGAAACTTGGGGAGACCAAGACTCAAAAAGGGACCCACCCTCCTTGGCGGCGTAGATGATAAATCTAAGAGCGAACTAAAGTCATGGGAGTCAAAGTTCGAATAGAATGTGAAGTATGCCTCGACATTAAGTGGCCGGGTATATGATAATCTAAAGCGAAACTAAAGTTCATGGAGTCATGGTCGAATAAAATGTGAATTATGCCACAGTGGAGCTCCATCAGATGAACATCATGTGTGGGGCCGGAACTGCCGGAACACAGCTCGGAGAGAAAACAGAAAAATGTAATTAGTTTATTGATTAAGAGCACAGTGTTTATTAACAATCACTGATGGCCAAGTGTTGTAGCATGAGACCCCGGCAGCATTAGCTATAGCAGCATAGCTAGAAGGCTTAGAAAGAGGAGAACTGGTAGGAAAACACAGCCAAGAGGGATCACATGAGACATTGGCAACCCCACGAGCGGCAGAAGACAGCAACCCAACCAAACGTCCTCTGATCACCATAAGACTCTTTGACTATGAACCCCCAGCTCTGCCCCTTATTCTAAGGCAAGGATGCATGAGTCAAGATCACGAGGACCGAAGCCCAGTTTCAGCCAGACCGCCCACTCGACACTCCCCGGCTAGCGGACAAGGCAGGCAGGCCAGACATGACTTCAGACTCCGGCCCCAGCAACCCAAGCCATGCATCCTGGTCTAAATCTAGTCAAAAGCCTGCATAAATAAGTATGTCTTTAGCCTAGACTTAAAACAAGGACACACACGGCTAATTTCCTTATATTTTGAGCTTTTTGGTCTGAACTGTACTGAAGTGTATAGTGTTTTTTTGTTATTTGCTATAGCTTTAGACGTCTAAAATTAAGCGTCTGGAGCCTTTTTATTCCCTGTACTGTTTAAGTTTGTGTTCTAATATCAGAATAAATGGAGCACTGTGGATCTGGAGGAGCTGCGTTTCACGTAGTACGTTTCAGTAAAGAAATACAAAGAAAGGCGATTTTTAAGACCGTCAGATAACAAAACGTATAAAGTTATTCAAGAACGTTTTTTATTCTCATTACGCTGAAAGTTCTTTTTTATTATTAATACATTTTATTAATGATTACTGTATATTTGTTGGTGTAAATCTACTCCTAAGCTATTTTGATAGGCTGGGCTGCTCTGAAAAAACATTGGGCACACTTGCTTTAAGCTAATCTGCGAGTTGAGATTTGACTAAGGATGCACCATTCCAATATTAGGATCAGATATCGGTCCAAAATTAGCTGGTTCGAGTATCGGATGGTTCATGGTATCAACAGGTTCGATGGCAACGTGCAATATGTGCAAAACAAATGTTGCAAGGGGTGGTGTTAGCACTGCAAAATACAACATATTACTGAATAATAATAAATTAATAAATTAATCATGCATAAATATAGTTTAGGATGTTTGACACCTTTTTTATTTTGAATTTGAATGCCGTGCCAAGGTCCTGCACATTTTTTATTATTTTAATGAAAAATAATAGTCATTTAGTCCATTTAATTTAAACTCCTGTTAATTTATTATATTTTCTTTTACACAGTTAGTAAAGTAATGTTTAAGTCAATACTGATGCCTTAAATCTCTCCCACATGGTGAGGTGTATGTTTTATTAATTCAGCAGTGGTATCGGATCAATATCGGGTATTGACCGATATACAAAGTTCATGTATCGGTATCAGTATCGGAACTGAAAAAGTCAGATTGATGCATCTCTAGGGTTAAGCTCACAACCTATGGATTTCTAGTTCAGGACCTTAACCAGTGAGCCACCTTTGTCCAGCAATATTCAGAATATTACGGCTATATTCATGGCTACACTTGGTACAAACGTGCTCTGTTAATAGACTCTGTGTTCATAACATCGCTAACTACATACTCTGTTTTCTCTCCAAGCTCTTCTTTCTGTACCAGTTCTGACTCCACTGAAGCTGTTCTTCCGTCATCAGTTCCAGTCCTCATACCATTACTCAGACCACATCAGAGGACCTTAACTCCCGCACCCCACCTCCTGTTGACTGATTATGCCATGCCAACAAATCTTGAGGACATGAAAACCTACAATGATTGTGCACTTATGTTTATTCTTTTATTTATTTTAGCAACAATACACTCGAGGTTTGAGCTACAACATGAGATATTGGCCCTGGTGTGCTGCGGTCATAGCAGAAGATCATTAAACCAGTGCCAGTACAGCACGGACCTCGACTGTATTATTGTGATTATATCACAGTTCCGTTATCACCATTTAATGTTAGATTTTAAGATGAAGAGGACAGAAAACAGTTTGTTTATCATCGTTCCGTGAGGTAAAATAGTTCCATTCTATCATTACCCCACTGCTAAAACATCATCATCAGACTATGGCCTATGGAACTTTATTATACAGACAATAAACACAAATATACTGATTGATACAATTTCATTTAAGAGTTTATGTATATCCAGCGAATAAAATGGGTGTGATTTATAAGGCAAGCTCCCGGTGCAAATGACAGTTAATCTTATTAGTCAGAAATGTTAAAGTTAGAGTTACAGAGCATCAGCAGCTTTGTTTGGTTAAGAGCTGGACTTAACAGATCCAGGAATGAACCTCCGATCAGCCATGGATGGTGTTTAATGAAAGACCCTCAGTTTAACTCCAGCAAATGAGGTCTTTGTGAGTGATGAAGGTGAATCAGTTTAGTATTGCTGATGGGACTAAAACTGATCTTCAGTCTCGTTGCTCTTCAGTCGAGCTGTGAATCAATTAAGAGCCGAGACATTTGATCTAAAGGACTGACTTTATTTCTCTGCCTTTGAAGCACTTCTGCATACTGGTCATAAACAGCTTCATCTGCCAAATTGAAATTGAAACATTTTCAAAGTCAGTAGATTTTATAAACTCATTATAATTCATTTGGGCAGTATTTTACTTGTATAATTATAACCTTGCTGCTTTGTTATAGCTGGCGTTCTCACTAGGTTACGTGTGTATGTGGTGGGGAAATACTTGAAGAGCCAGAGTGCCATTATCGTGCAATATTGGCACTCCTAGAACGTCTCTCAGCCAATCAGATTGTGGGGAAAAAAAATCACACACTGTAATATTTGGCTGGATCACCTTTAGCTTTGATTATGGCATGCATTTGCTGTGGCATATATATATATATATATATATATATATATATATATATATATATATATATATATATATATATATATATATATATAGGCTTACATCATAAAATTTGTCAATTTATTTATACGTAAATTTTGCCCTCCATTTCTTTTCAAGAAAATGGCCTGTGACCCTATCGTACCAAGTAGGCATCTTTTCCAGGGACTTGACCAGTAGCCAAGCAGAGCTAGCCTGCTTAGACGTCCTTGGCCCATTGTGTTGCGGGTGTAAGACTTCAGCCATTTTAAACAGGAGAAGCTCCTTTCTACACGCAAATGTAGCTCCAATTGTTGCCACTAACGATAGCAGTTTGTACAGCTGAGGCATTGCACTGGTTTGGTATAAACAGCTTGGAAAGCCCCCTCTGACCTCTTCTCTTTGACAAAAGCAAGAAGAGACTCAATTGTTTTCTTGCAGTAGAGAATATCCATGGTCCTCTGCTGGACGATATTGATTTGTTCCTATGTGTACAACATGAACACAAATTCAAAATTCTCCCGTTTCATTACAAAACCTTTGGCACAATCCAATGTGTCATCATTCATTGTCTTATCTGCAATCATCATCATTTTCCTCGCGCTTGACCCGCCGAATGCGGGGTCCGCCCACTGCCACTCGATGCGACCGAGAATACTCCAGCTGACGCGTCGCTCCGTCTGTCACCAGAGACCACACTCAAACCAGGCCAATTTAGTGTAATCAATTAACCTAACTTGCATGTCTTTGGACTGTGGGAGGAAACCGGAGTACCCAGCGTAAACCCACGCAGACACGGGGAGGACATGCAGACTCCACACAGAAAGGACCCAGGCCACCCCACCCTTGGATTGAAACCCGGGACCTTCTTGCTGTGAAGCGGCGATGCTACCCACCGAGCCACTGTGCCGCCCCATTGTCTTATTTGCAATTATATTATAAAAAGTCTGCAGGAGGTGATCATACAGTAGTTGTTTGCCACAGTGCTCACTATCCGTGATGTGAAATTCCATTGAGTAGGAGCGTTTCTGGGCAACCTTGAACATCCTGCAGACTCAGGAAAAGATGTCCTCTTTGTGGATTTGGAGAAAAATGTGGCAAAGCCAGAGAGTGATGCAAAAAATATTCTGCACTCAGACAAGCATTTAGCCCCCTGTGACGGCACCAGATTAAGTCTATGTGCATAGCAATGCACAGACATTGCACCTGCAGACCATTGAGGGCTGAAGCCATGACAGCAGCCCCATCGTATGTCTGTGCCACAAGTTTATCCCTATAATTGTAGCTCTGCATGTTTTCATTTAATACTTCAAAACTGAGAAACGTCAAAAAAAGAATAAAAACAAAAACAATAAAGCACTCCTGAATTATACCTGCACTATCAACATAGCGAACAATGACAGAAAGTTGGGCACGGCAAGCAATATCAGCTGTTTCATCCACCTGCCATCCAAAACAGGGAGCAGCCTCAATTTAATCTCTGATCTCATCGGAAACAGTGGCTGCAAGAGCAGAGGTCAAGTCATTTTGGATAGAATGAGACATACCAGAAAACACAGCTGATGACTGGAATTGTGTGGCTAGGACACAGTCATGTTTAGATCATGTTTCTGTGAACTCCCTGTAATTCCCCTTGTTGGATTATTCACTACTCTCATCATGCCCCCTAAATGATAGCTCCTGCCGGCCAAGCAAGGAAGTCACATCAATAAGGCGGTTTAGGAAGGCCCTGTTTTGTTGGACTGTTTCATTGTTTTGCCACTTGAATGGGAACAACTTCATTAATTGCATGTTCAACCCTGACCCTGCCCAGGCACTTAACCTTGCACATGCCCTCACATGGTCATTACTCTTTTCATGCTTTTTACATGCCCGGCCAAAGTTAAGACAGATCCCCCAAACCCAATTTTGACCAAACAAGACATGATCCCTGAGATGGTTTCAGTAAGAGGCATGGCCAACAGTACATGTTCTTTGTCACAGCACTTCCAGTTAGCCAGCTAACTTTGTCATACCAGGAGAGCTGAAAGACCTGTTACCTTTCCCTACAGTTTGCACCAAATCAGTCTTAGGTGTTGATCTGCCATGCTGTTTAATTCAAAGTTTCTCCACGTAAGGAAAACTATCAAATGCATTTGCCAAAATCAGGTTGAAAATATTAGCACTGTCTGCCATTGTGTGCACCTTGCTAGTCGGCTAGTTCACTCCGACCTAGTCAACGGTATGAATGATTGATTGAACGAACGAACAAAACGATATTAAACTCGAACAAGGAAATGTTGAAATTGTGTTAAACTGAAGTC
Source organism: Ancistrus triradiatus (assembly GCA_025084515.1). Classification (NCBI taxonomy): domain Eukaryota; kingdom Metazoa; phylum Chordata; class Actinopteri; order Siluriformes; family Loricariidae; genus Ancistrus; species Ancistrus triradiatus. The sequence continues at coordinate 195,638 of JAJAGP010000196.1, read as the reverse complement.
AAGTCATATTTATTTATATAGGTGCTTTCTACAATGGAGCATTGTCTCAAAGCAACTTTACAATTTTAGATTATTAAGGAAAGCAAGGAAATACTATGAGTGTGTTTTATTTACACAATGAACAAAGTAAATTACCAAGTAATATCGCCAAGTAAAGCCCAAGAAATGGGTTACAGTTTGTCTTTTCACTTCACTTGTAAAATCCGCCATGGGACTGAGTTCCCAATGATTAAGTGACGGTGTATAGCTCAAAATAGCTGTCAATCAAAACGGGATTCAGCCTTTCGACTGATCCTCCAATCATCATGCGGAATGTCCGCGTCCAGGCCAGCCGAGGCCCGCCCACATCTCCGTTCATCCCCAGAGATGCTGAGCAGCCGGAATCGTAGCATTTATCCAATGGCCGTCGAGTTTCGACGCAATGAAAAAAACTGTTTCATGCAGTCTCACTGAAGCGCATGGACGCTCAGCTTCTATGGACCAATGCACTGACCATGGACCATGGTATAAGAAAACGATTTCTTGAAATATGTGGCATTGACACTACGAAAATGTATGAGAAGAAGAAAATCGAGTCAGACGATTTGTGTTAAGTAGCTGATTCTGAACAAACTCTAAATGAACTCTAGATGAAGGTGTTCTAAAGCATTTGTAGTCAATGAAATGTTAACACAACTGTACATATTTGACCATTTAAATTTTGACATTTTAGGGGAAGCTGAGCTTCACTTGCAATCTTAGATAAATCGAGGTATTTACTATTTAGTCAGCCACTGATTGTGCAAGTTCTCTTGCTTAGAAAGACGAAAGAGGTTTGTCATCGTCATCATAGGTACACATCATAGGTAAACAACGTGGGCTTTATAGACAACTGGACAGCCTTTGAGGGTAAGCCTGGCCTTTTAGGATGGGACGGTGTCCATCCCACTCGGGAGGGTGCTGCTCTCATCTCCTGCAACATTGCCCATAGTCTTATGGCCCGATTGGTTGTGGGCTGACTATCCAGACGCAGGGGTCAGGCAGCAGACAGACCGGCTTAACCCACTGTCTCTGGTAGCCATGCAGCACCGTCACCCAGAACCCCCCATTTTGAACTGTGTCTGTTTACCCGCATCTGCCCTAAACGTAACGCTGTCAAAAAGTCCTGTTTTAATAACCTCATTAGTAAATAAACCAGATAGCTGGCAAAGAAATAACCACTTAGACTAAAGCTATGACTCCTAACATTAGATCACTTACACAAAGCTTGATTGTAAATGAAATGATCACTGATAAACGCTTACTACGCTCTGTGTCTCCCTGAGACTTGGATTAGACCTGAATGAAATATTTAGCCTTAAATGAAGCCTCACCTCCTGGATACAGTCATTCTAGTTGCCCTCTCGTCCTAATGGTCGGGGGGGGAGCATAGCCACAATTTTTGACAAGACTTAGGTGTTTACAGCAAATCCCATTACACGGCTAATTCTTTTGAAATACTGATTCGTAATGTGACTGATCCACGTTATGGAAGTCAAAACCACACTCTTTTCAGCTTATCACTATTTACCTCCCTCCTGGTCCCTATTCAGAATTTCTTCAGGAATTTGCTAACTTTCTTTCCTGCTTACTACTGTCAACAGATAAGGCTTTAATTGTAGGTGATTTCAATATTCACTTTGACAATGAGCAGGATCCACTTATAAGTCAGGCTTTCGAGTCCATTTTGAATCCATGGGTATCACTCAGAATGTGATGGGACCAACCCACCGCTGTAATCATACTTTAGATCTAATATTAAACTTTGGTATCAATATAGACAACATTGATGTTTTACCACAAAGTGATTCGATTTCAGATCACTATCTTTTAGTATTTGAGCTATCTCTAATGAATAAAATCCTTCTGCCTCGTTATCACACCAAGCGCACTATCACATCTGCTACTCCAGCTGCGTTTACTAAAAACCTACCAGACTTGAAATTTAATACACCTATGGAGATCAATCATCTTGAGTGTGTAAATGACCAATTAGAATGTGTATTTCGCTCAACCCTGGACACGACTGCTCCTGCTAGGGTCAAACGCATTAGGGAAAAAAGGCTAGCACCATGGTATAATGACCACACCCGTACCTTACAGCAAAGAACACGGCACTTAGAGCGCAAGTAGAGACATAGTAAATTGGAGGTGTTTAAGATTGCTTGGAGGGACAGCATGGCAGAGTATAAGCATGTCCTCACTAAAGCTAAGGCTGCATACTTCTCTTCAGTCATAGAGAAAAATAAAAATAATCCAAGATTTCTCTTTAATACAGTCTCCAAATTAACAAAACACCCCACAGAAAGTGATTCTCCCGTTCTATGTAATTTTAACATAATGATAAGACAGAAAACAGAAAACACAGAAAAGACAGAAAACATTAGGCATCAAACTCAATGCTCATCACATCACCAAACTATTCAGCCACCTTCCAGATGCAGCACTAGTGAAGACATCTGTTTAATGAGCTGTAAATCAAGATTAGAATCTTTTACCCCAATTACAAATACTGAACTATTCGCACTGATCAGCTCGTCTAAGTCATCAACAAGTTTATTAGATCCGATTCCTACACGTTTACTCAAACAAGTAATACCTAGTATTATAGAGCCACTGTTAGTTATTTTAAATTCATCCTTTACCTTTGGTTATGTGCCCAAATCCTTTAAGTCTGCCGTATCAAACCACTGATTAAAAAAGCCAATCTTGACCCTTGTGTGATATCTAATTATAGACCAATTTCAAATCTACAGTTTCTGTCCAAAATCTTAGAAAAAGCCGTCTATCAGCAGCTCTGCAGTTACCTTCAAAGGAATGATATTTATGAAACATTTCAGTCTGGCTTCAGGCCCCATCATAGTACTGAAACAGCATTAATTAGGGTACTAAATGACTTGTTAATATCCTCAGATAAGGGATGTGTTTCTTTTCTTGACGACGTTTTACTAAACAGACTAGAAAATACTGTAAGTGGGATTAGCACTCTCTTGGTTTAAATCCTACTTAACCGACCAGTTTGTTCATATAAATAATCTAAGGTCTACGCTCTCAGAAGGGAAGTATGGCGTGCCTCAGGGGTCAGTGCTTGGCCTGCTTTTATTCTCTCTGTACATGCTGCCACTAGGCTCAGTTATTCGTAAACATGGCATTAGTTTCCACTGCTATGCAGATGATACACAGCTGTACATATCAGCCAAACCTATTGACAGCCTTACAATCAACAAAATTGAGGACTGTGTAAAGGAAATAAAAGATTGGATGTTATTTAATTTTCTCTTACTTAACTCAGATAAAACTGAAGTTCTATTAGTGGGACCCAAGGCTGTGAGAGACAGGTTGGCTACATCTATCCTAAATCTAGATGGCTGTCCAGTATTTCCCAGTCCATCTGTAAAAATTTTAGGGGTCACATTTGATTCAGATCTCTCCTTTGATGCATTAGCAGCATCACTCGAATTGCGTCATTTCAATTACGTAATATTGCTAAACTTAGAAATATCCTCTCTTTTAACGATGCAGAGAAACTTGTTCATGCATTTATGACCTCAAGGTTGGATTACTGTAATGCCTTACTTACTGGATGCTCTAGTAAATCTATAAATAAACTGAATGCAGAATCAGAATGCAGCCGCCCGAGTGCTAACTCGAACTAGAAAATTTGATCATATCACTCCTGTTATATCGTCACTACACTGGTTACCAGTCAAATTCCACATTGATTACAAAATACTTCTTATAACTTATAAAGCTCTACATGGCCTGGCCCCACATTATCTGAGTGAACTCTTAGAGTTTTACAATCCAACTCGTCTACCTTGTTCGCAGGGTACAGGACTTCTTTTAGTTCCTAGAATTAAAAAAGTCACAGCAGGGGAAAGGCCCTTTCTCATATACTGGCCCCCCCAACTATGAATAAACTTCTCCACTTTCGTTCGAGAATAAACACCCTCCAAAGTTTTAAAGTCTAGGCTCAAGACAATACCCTTAGTTACGCAGGCTTTTGACTAGATTTAGACCAGGATTCATGGTTGGGTCACTGGGGCCGGAGTCTGGGTCTGTCCTGGCCTCCTCTGCCTTGTCCCGCGTAGCCTGGAGTGTCGGGTGGGGCGGTCCCTGGCTGAACTAGGCTTCGGTCCCTCGTGATCGTGACTCATGCAACCTTGCCTTAGAATAAGGGCAGAGCTGGGGGTTCATAGTCCCATAAAAGAGTCTTTTTTTTTTAAAAAAAGGGTGATCAAGGACGTTGGGGGTTTGCTTTCCTTCTTGCCGCTCGTTGGGTTTGCCATGTCTCATGTGAATTCCTCTTGGGCTGTGTTTCCCCCCTTCCAGTTCTTCTCCTCTTTCTAGCTTGCTAGCTATGCTGCTTATAGCTAATGCTGCCGGGGTCTCATGCTACCTTGGCATCAGTGATTGACATGGCATCAAGTGATTGTTAATAGACACTGGTGCTCTTAATCAATAACTAATTACATTTTTCCTGTTTTTCTCTCCGAGCTGTGTTTTTCCGCAGTTCCGGCCCCACAACATGATGTTCATCTGATGGAGCTGCCACTGTGCATAATTCACATTTTAATTCGAGCCATGACTCCAGTGACTTTTAAGTTCGCTCTTAGATGGATCATCAGAACCCCGCCACTTAATGTCGATGTGCATACTTCACTTTCACATTCTATTCGAACTTTGACCCATGACTTTTAGTTCGCCTTTTAGATTTATCATCTACCCGCCCAAGGAGGTTTGGTTCCCTTTTTTTGAGGTCTTGGTCCCCCAAGTTTCCTTCCTAGAAATAGGGAGTTTTCCTTGCACTGTCGCCCCTAGGCTCGCTCAATTTGGGATTGGACGTAGTTTTTTTAGGAGATAATCTAACTTGTAAAGTTTCTTTTTAGACAATTGCTCCATTGTAAAAAAGCGCTATCTAATAAATCTGACTTGACTTGAACTTGACACACTTCAACTATGAGAACAAAATGCAGAACATCCAGAAATCACCATGTAGGATTTGTAGAATTTAAAATTGAAATTATTTAGAAAATAATTATTTGGTCAATAACAAAAATTCACTCATACTTTTTAACATAACCTTTGTTGCAATGACGAGTCAAACGTTTCCTGTAGTCTTCACCAGGTTGGGGCACACCCTGTCGCTGGTTTTTGGGCCCATCTCCTGCAGATCTCCTCTAGAGCAGTGATGTTTTGGGGCAACACGGACTTTCAACTTCCTCCACACATTTTCTATGGGGTTGAGGTCTGGAGACTGGCTAGGCCACTCCAGAACCTTGAAATGTTTTTTTACGCAGCCACTCCTTCGTTGCCCGAGCGGTGAGTTTGGGATCATTGTCATGCTGGAAGACCCTGCCACGTTCCATCTTCAATGCTGTCACTGATGGAAGGAGGTTTTGGCTTAAAATCTCACCATACATGGTCCCATTCATTCTTCCCTTAACACGGATCAGTCGTCCTGTCCCCTCTGCAGAAAAACAGCCCCAAAGCATGATGTTTTCACCCCCATGCTTCACAGTAGGTATGGTGTTCTTGGGATTCAACTCAGCTTTCAAACACGACCAGTTGAGTTTTACCGAAATGTTCTATTTTGATTTCATCTGACCACATGATCCTCTTCTGGATCATCCATATGCTCTCTGGCAAACTTCAGATGGGCCTGGACATGTACTGGCTTAAGCAGGGGGACACGCCTGGCACTGCAGGATCTGAGTCCCTCTCGGCGTAGTGTGTTACTGATGGTAGCCTTTGTTACTTTGGTCCCAGCTCTCTTCAGGTCATTCATCAGGTCCCTCCATGTAGTTCTAGGATTTTTGCTCATCGTACTCATGATCATTTTGACCCCACGGCATGAGATTTTGCGTGGAGCCCCAGATCGAGGGAGATTATCAATGGTCTTGTATGTCTTCCATTTTCTACAATTGCTCCCACAGTTGCTTTATTCACACCAACCTGCTTGCCTATTGTAGATTCACTCTTCCCAGGATGCTGCAGGTCTACAATTTTCTTCCAGTTGTCCTTCAACAGCTCTTTGGTCTTGGCCATGGTTGAGTTTGGAGTCTGACTGTTTGAGGCTGTGGACAGGTGTCTTTTATACAGATAACGAGGTCAAACAGGTGTCATTAATACAGGTAACGAGTGGAGGACAGAAGAGCTTCTTAAAGAAGTTACAGGTCTGCGAGAGCCAGAAATCTTGAAAATTCTTTAAAAATCCTACAATGTGATTTCCTGGATTTTTTTTCTGATTTTGTCTCTCATAGTTGAAGTGTACCTATGATAAAATTACAGACCTCTCTCATCTTTCTAAGTAGGAGAACTTGCTGAATCAGTGGCTGACTAAATAATTTTTCGCCCCACTGTAAAAAACAGTTCTCCAAGGACAGGTGCCAGAGCCTCTGACATAGCTGACCAGCAAAAAGCAGTGATCAAACGTGAAATAAATATTTTATTGTATTATATTTCCTTCACATTTGATCACTGCTTTTTGCTGGTCAGCTATGTCAGAGGCTCTGGCACCTGTCCTTGGAAAACTGTCCCCTGGAATAGACGCCAGTCCAGGACAGTGTTTGGGGTCACGGTTGCAGCCCTGGGGGACGTCCTGTCCCTCAGACACATCCTGTAATGTCTGCATGTGATGCCCGACTCAGCTGGAAGGCACCGCAGGGACTAAAACACAGATCCCTGCAGCGGCGGGCTAGCATATTAGACTGCTGCACCGCCCGGTGCCTTTCATCATATTTTTCAGAGTGATTTTCATAATGTATGATCATATTTTGTATGAATTTTTATCATGAAACTTCATTCGGTCCTGCCGGCGTCACTCTGCCTGAGCAAACAATGTTTAACAGAGCAATTCGGTCACTGTAATTCGCACGCTTTATGAGCTGTTCAATGATGCAGACACAGAACAAGTGCCATCTTTTATTGTTTCAACATGACAAAAAATGAGCCCTGTCCCGACAAAAAGCGATGCAGCCGAGTGGAGTGTATCATTTATTTTTTAATCTTCTGTGTCGATTCGAATGAATTAGAATAAATAGCAGGTCACTCTCAGGTATTGCAGCAGCTTTATTTAGTCCCCAGTTTGTGTCCAAATTCCTTTATGCTCTCCGATGCTTTGTCAGCTGCTGTGTTTATAGCCGACTCAGTTTGTCGGGACGCCTCTTCAGCAGCTGCGCACACACACACACACACACACACACACACACACACACACACGCACACGCACACGCACACACACATACAAAGAGTCTAGTTTTACCATATTTAAACATGATTTCTATTGGCTGGTGTATTTCTGCACATAACTCTTAACTTAATACAATCCCAACCATCAAATTATTGTTTTTCACTCCTATATTTGTATGTAATTAATGATTAAAAGCATGAATAAATCAAATGAAAAGCACTGTATAGTGTTATCCCTCATAGCTCTACTTATACATATGCATAATACATAATACACTACCAAACCCACATGTAGCTAAAAGTCTTGGGACACAAACCCATATGTGGTGAAAAGTATTGGGACACAAACCCATATATGGACAAAAGTACTGGGACACAAACTCACATGTAGTCAAACGTATTAGGATACAAACCCACATGTAGCCAAAAGCATTGGGATACAAACCCACATATAGCCAGAAGTATTGGGATACAAACCCACATATAGCCATTGGGACACAAACTCACATGTGGCCAAAAGTATTGAGACACAAACCCACATGTGGACAACAGTATTGGGACACAAGCCCACATGTAGGCAAATGTACTTGACACATTTCAAGCACTGTTGTAGTTCCTTCTGGAAATGCAAATCTAGCTATTTTTATTGATATTGTTATTAAATTTATTGTTATTATTATTTTATTGCTTTATATTTATTGTTTTTGATTTTATATATTTTTTATGACTGTACTTGCATATGAATTTCTACATGGTCCCGGAATAAATTAAAAAGAGCTTATAAATAAAACTTTTTTCAAAATATATATATATTTTATTTACATGTTGTTGTTGTTATTATTATTATTATTATTATTATTATTAATTCATTCATTCATTAATTTCCATACCCTCTTAATGCATTCCAGGGTTATGGGGACCCGGGGCCTAACCAAACCAACATGGGGTCCAAAGGTATTGGGACACAAACCCACATGTGGCCAAAAATATTGGGACACACACCCAAATGTGGCCGAAAGTATTGGGACACACACCCAAATAGGGCCAAAAGTATTGGGACACTCAGCCATATATAGCCAAAAGTACTTGCCACATTTCAAGCACTGTGGTTCCTTTAAGAAATGCAGATCTACTTATTTTTATTGCGATTGTTATTATATTTCTTGTTATTGCATTTTATATATTTTATTAATGTGTTCGTATATATATTTCTACATAGTCCCTGAATATATTACAAAGAGCTTATGAATAAAACTTATTTATAAAATATTTTGGTCATGTCAAAGTTATTATTATTATTATTATTATTATTATTATTATTATTACTTAATTCATTCATTAATTTCCATTGCAGTTAATCCACTTCAGGGTTGTGGAGAGGCGGGGCCTATCTGGTAGCACAATGCTCAAGGCAGGAACCAAACCTAGACAGGCTGCCAATCCATCACAGAGACTGGGACACTGAAACACCATGTGACCTGAAGCTTGTCTTCCCCACATATTTTTTTGTTTGAAATTAAAGTGTTTTTTTTACTGTTACCCATTAACAACAAAGAATATGTTTTATCCTGCTTTTATATATTTCTGGGATGGACTACCCCAAAAATGAAGATAACATTAAAGCTATTTTGACTTGCAGGCTCTCTCTCTCTTACCCATTTTGGTGGTTTCTTTGGTCGACTCTGCCACCTGGTGCACAGCGTCTTGAGTCGTTTGCACTGAAATGACAATACAGAGTAGATTTGCACAAGAAATGCACAATTCCACAGTCTGTCACTGTTATGGAAAACGAGTGACACAGTCAGGCAGTGGTTAGCGCTGTCGCATCACAGCTCCAGAGACTAACGGATCGAGTCCCCCCAGGAATGACCAACTCGACCCATTGATTCTCCCTGCTGGAAGTGGAGCGTCACCAAAGCACCAGAAGTAGCTGAGTGATATGTCTGGAAAGCTAATCCCATACAAAGAGTACTTCACGTATTTAAATAGCAGGTTAAAAATCAGTGCTGTAATAAGTTACACATAAGCAATTGATAGGTAAAGACGTGATTGTAGGGTTGATGAAAAAATAGTAGTAATAATACAGTCTGTCGCACCAGATGGCTGCCTGTTTCCAAAGGTTGTTTAATTTTCACGAGAAGAAGAAACTAACCCTTCCCTATCCCTCCTCTTTTATCTAAGCTTTGCCATCTGTCTCAGCAGGTGCCAGTCCCAAGAGTTCTTTGGTGTGAACCCAACTTGGGATACGGTTCCATGCACCTGGACCTCGGCCTGCTGTTTCGACTGAGTCACCAGGCTGATAGAGATTTATTTACCGTCTTAAGGTTGACTATCGTAGTATCAAGCCAGACCCTGTAATCTGCAACTAAGTCAGCTCGCAAAATGGTTCTGATAATAAATATTCACATAATGGGAGCTCAATTTCAATTATTTCTGAAGTTGAATTTCCTACCTGGTTCCTGTATATTCAAAGCTACTTTCAAGTATGTCACAAACAGATATATTCCTGTGCAAAATAACCCTAAAACTGCCAAATATCAGGTTTGTAATGGTCCTAATGACCATTACAAATCATTGGTCAGAAAATGAGCGAGAAAATACACCTCTCAGACCTGTGCCACCATTTGCTCATCATTACCAGTCACGGCTTATTGGGTTGAAAAGCCTTGTCTTCTTGTACACAAAGATAAAATCATTAAAATATTGAAGTGTTTGACATAAAACTCAAAGTAACACACATCTCTGTTTTCAGAATCTTCCCAAATATCTTCTATTTGTTAATTTCCTTAAAAGATTGGTTGTTAATTTATAATTTGTCACACCTTATGCAGCCCATCACAAGCCTGAGAACAAGATCATAAATTGAACCAGTAGTGACAAATAGCTAGAGGTAGAGATCTAAAGTATTCAGACTTGTGAGTCCTGAGGTAAATGAGTGAGGAAATTGGCTCCAAAAAAAAAAACCTATCATGCAGTGGTTGCTGTCAGAATCCAAATATGTGCAAACTGCAGCTATTCTGACATTTACAAGACCATAAAAGTCCAGCAAAATTAAGTGTAGTGGTCGACCAACATGGGTTTAATGGCCAATGCCGATATTGAGAGAGCAGGCTGTATTCATAAAGATTCTCAGTGCTAAGAGTAGCTCCTAGTGATGAAATACTAAGTAAAATCTTAGACTTGTGGGCGTTTCCCTCTCAAAGTTAGGAGTAGATCCTAATAAAGATAAAAGTTATTCATAAAGCATCTTAACCCCTAAAAGAGCTCCTAAGATGGAAAACTGTTAGGAATTAGGGAAGAACATGCCTCCCATGGGGTTGCCGATGTCTCATGTGATCCCTCTTGGCTGTGTTACCTACCAGTTCTCCTCTTTCCAGCTATGCTGCTATAGCTAATGCTGCCGGGGTCTCATGCTACACATGGCATCAGTGATTGTTAATAGACACTGTGCTCTTAATCCATAACTAATTATATTTTCTGTTTTCTCTCCGAGCTGTGTTCTGGTACCAGTTCCAGCCTCACACATGATGTTCATCCACTGCAGCTTCACTCAAGCTGCTTCCATCATCAGCTCCAGCCTGGTCATACCCAGGCCAGTTAATGCAGATGTGCATATTTTACATTTTATTTGAAGTATGACTCCGTGACTTTAGTTTCATTCTTAGATTTATCATCTACGCCGCCCAAGGAGGTTGGGTCCCTTTTTGAGTCTTGGTCCTCCCAAGGTTTCTTCCTAATAACACTTAGGGAGTTTTTCCTTGCCACTGTCGCCCTAGGCTTGCTCAATTTGGGATTGGACATAGATATTAGGAGATAATCTAAACTTGTAAAGTTGCTTTGAGACAATGCTCCATTGTAAAAAGCGCTATATAAATAGATCTGACTTGACTTGAGTTGAGGAGGACTTTTAGGAAGGCTATTTCAAAGGCTTATAATAAGCTATATTTCCCTAATTAGGAGTGCGTTCAGCCCTGGCTGAATTAGGAAGGTTTAGATTTTTAGCTCAATTATGATACTTTTCAAATCGTCTGGCACATTAATTGCATTCAAAGTACATTTCTTATTCACTAAAAATTTCAAAAGGGGCCCTCAAAAACCTTCTTCATCTGCTGCACCCTCTCTGTTCCTACCATCTGCTTCTAGAGAAACAGTTAAGACACTTATTTGAACACTTATTGTCTTAAAAAAGACTATAGAAATGATAAGGTTTAGTGTACTTATAGAAAATTACACTGAAGTGATGCATGTGCACAGGTTCTAAAATGAAGAGCTGTTTGGGAGCTGAAAGAGTCGACTCTAACGAATGATTTTCTTCAATGGCCCTTTTTCTAACGAAAACAAGACCATGACTAAATTAAAATGAATGAAAAAGTACAAAAACTAGGACGAAATGAATTGACATACTTGTCAATGAATAAAAACGAGACGAAAATGTTTAGCATGTAGCAACTTTAGCATGTGTGGAAATGCGGGACGAGTTGGCTGTTCTGACCCCGGGAAGACCGTACAATTAGCCTGGTTCCTGGGAAACCAACTCGACAATGTCAACGCTTGGGAGAGTCGATATATGGGCATATTTCTTATTTGATATCAAGGAAAACAAAACTATTTGTAACCCTTGTGGGGCGGCTATCTCGGTAAAAATAAAACAAACTTGAAACGGCACCTGCAGGCATGTCATCCTGAAACCATCAAGCTATCAGCACCTAAAATGGCGCGAGCTCCTATTTTAGCGGTATTACGGTAGTACTTTGCAAACGCACTCGAAGTTCGTTATGTTTGCGCCAATATTTCAGCGAATAAAGTAGGGATTAAAATATGTTTCCAGTTTGCGACGTGGATATATTTCACTTTGCCTAAAAAGTGTTCATACTATCTTTAAGTAGTATTCGGGTAACATAACGTTTTATACTGTAATTAAGAAGAAATGCACGTAAAGCATGCTCATATATCTGATCTTCTATATTTAATAAAGCTCATAATATTTAATTTATTCTATTCTACAATATCTCATGAGTGTCCACACCGAGTTTGAAGCAGATTGGATTAAATCATGAGCTCTGTTGACCACTTTACTGTATACTGTTAGTATAATGCATGCATACAGACCTGAGCTTATATTTTAATGAAATAGTATAATATATCATTCATTCCAGCTTGATTCTATTCTAGATTATCTGCTGAATGTCCACACCGAGTGTGAAGCAGCTCTATGTGATAATCTAAACTTGTAAAGTTGCTTTGAGACAATGCTCCATTGTAAAAAGCGCTATATAAATAAATCTGACTTGACTTGACTATGTTGGAAATTGAGTTATAACCACTTTAATGTATACTATTATTATCAGTGCATGCATGTAGATGTTTCATTTCGTCTAAGTGCGTATAATGACTTAGATAATTCAAGGGAAACGTAAAAAAAAAAAAACATTTACGTATTGCAACCTTTAAATGTCATATTTTAGTCAACTGAGTCTACTGTAGATTTAGTCGACTATAATGTTATTATAATAAGTCGACTAAAACTAAAAGCAATTCAAATGACTAAATTATGACTAAAACTAAATTAAGTAAAAAAATTGCTTTCAAAATTAACACTTCTCACTAAAAAGAGTAAGATTTCACACCAGTACTTATGAACTTCTCCCGCTATCTGACCCTGCCACGCCCATGTACACACAGACCTGGCAGAGACCTACCCTGTTTTTGGCTGTTATGCTATTTCTAATAGGAATATAAAACATTCAGGGCCTGAGCCTCGGTAAGATGATCTGGCGATGTCCCTGTTCCTGCTTACAAGACAAAGACCAGCAGGAAGGGGTTTGAGAAGTCCATCAGGCTCATCAGTCCAGATTTGGACCCTATAGAGAAGATTTGGTGTGACATTAAACTAAATTAACTGGGACATATTTGTGTGGTGTAACTGTTCGAAGCCGTTACCATTTGGTTTAACAGCACTGACTCCTCTTTACCCATAAAACCTAAACATTTAAGGAAATCAAAGGGACAGGCTATCCCATATTGACTTACTTTAACTCTTTGTTTAATTATTGGTGATTTCCTGACCAACTATTTGCTGTTGAGACCATTGAAAGCTTTGTATTTTGCGTTTTTGGGTTTGTCTCATTTTCTTGGCCCACTTTTCTGTGTAGTGGCAAAGGGAACTGTCTGATTTACTTCATATTTATTCACTGAATAACAAATGGTGGTCATAATAAAAGGTAGGAAGCAATTCAGAACACAATCGACTTCTGTTATATTCTCCATCGGCATTCGTTATGGTTATGGTTCGGTTTGCAATGCAAAACAATATGCATTTTCTTGAATGTTTTTCACCAAAGATTTCACCAATTTTTGCATCGTTGCATCGTTACACCCCTAGTTTTTATATCGAATTAAAATACTACATATGTCATAATGGAATTTAAAGCAAAAGGAGTTTGGAAAAAGATGTTTCACTGTACCCGTTTATGTTGTGTTCTATTTTTGTACTCATATTTCCTGTCCTGGTGCCTCTGGTGACTCAGCAGTAACAGCCAGCTGCTGGAAACTGCAGTTCCTGGGGCCCTAGGTTCTATTCCTGGGTGGGGCTCCAATGAGCTGGATGTACAACCACCCAGTGAAGTCCAGGTTTTTGTATGACATAACTCTCAAGTCTAAACCTCATTCCAGCAGCCAGCCTCTCTACGTTAAATCTCAGTCCAGTTACGAGGCAGTCGATGCATGACTCAGGTGTTGCTATTTAAGTCCCTAATTTGTGTGTGATGTCTGGATATGCGCCGTACCTGCGGAGTCAGTGACGTTTTTGGCAGCCGACTGCGTGGTGCTCTTCAGCCCCTCTAGAGACTTCTTAAAGGAAGCCATGTTCCTCAGTGTTGGTTCTCACCGTCCTACATGGCCTGGGTGAGCGAGAAAAAGTAGAGTGTTGGGCAGAGTCGCCGCTTTAATAACCCCGTACTGATTCAGGGGGGCAGTTAAGCCCCTCGCACCATCCCTCATTACACAAACTGAGGAGATAATGAGGACAGGCTTATGAAAGGAATGAACACAATCTGCCTCTCTCAGCAGCTCTTTATGGCAAAAGCCAGACATCCTGTTTATGCGAGAGGGACAAGTCAGACAAGCAGTATATTACATAAGCCAACCTTATAGATTATTAGTGTTACATTTTAGTGGTAGGGTGTTGCTTGAAAGTTTGTGAACCCGTTAGAATGTTCTGTATTTTCCACTTCTCACAAGTCCCAAAAGTAGATAAAGTTTTGTTTTTCTGTAAAGGGGGCAGGACGACTGATCCATGTTAAGGGAAGAATGAACGGGGCCATGTATGGTGAGATTTTAAGCCAAAACCTCCTTCCATCAGTGAGAGCATTGAAGATGGAACGTGGCTGGGTCTTCCAGCATGACAATGATCCCAAACACATCGCTTGGGCAAAGAAGGAGTGGCTCCAAAAAAAGCATTTCAAGGTCCTGGAGTGGCCTAGCCAGTCTCCAGACCTCAGCCCATAGAAAATTTGTGGAGGAAGTTGAAAGTCCGTGTTGCCCAGCGAATTCCCCAAAACATCACTGCTCTAGAGGAGATCTGCATGGAGGGATGGGCCAACATACCAGCTACAGTGTGTGCAAACCTAGTGAAAACTTACAGGAAACGTTTGACCTCTGTCATTGCCAACAAAGGTTATGTTACAAAGTATTGAGTTGAACTTTTGTTATTGACTAAATACTTATTTTCTACCATAATTTACAATTAAATTTACAATGAAGATTTGGGAGAGAGTTGTGGAAGCTAGGCTCAGACAGGAGGTGACGGTGTGTGAACAACAGTATGGTTTCATGCCGAGGAAGAGCACCATGGATGCGATTTTTGCTTTGAGACTGCTGATGGAGAAGTATAGAGATGGTCAGAAAGAGCTACACTGCGTCTTTGTGGATTTGGAGAAAGCTTATGACAGGGTGCCAAGGGAGGAACTGTGGTGGTGTATGAGGAAGTCTCGAGTGGCTGAAAAGTACGTTAGATTAGTTCAGGACATGTATGAGAACGCGTGACAGCGGTGAGATGTGCTGTAGGAGTGACAGATAGCTTCAAGGTAGAGGTGGGACTGCATCAAGGATCGGCCCTGAGTCCCTTCTTATTTTCTCTGGTGATGGACAGACTAACAGATGAGGTCGACAGGAATCGCCGTGGACTATGATGTTTGCAGATGACATTGTGATCTTATGAGAACAGGGAACAGGTAGAAGAGAACTTGGAGAGGTGGAGGTATAATCTGGAAAGGAGAGGAATGAAAGTCAACTGTAGTAAGACAGAATACATGTGTGTAAATGAAAGGGAGGCAGGTGGAACAGTGGTCCAGGATCCAGGATGTTCAGGTACTTGGGATCAACTGTCCAAGGAAATGGGGAGTGTGGAAAAGGAGGTGAAGAAGAGAAGAGAGTACAGGCAGGATGGAGTGGGTGGAGAAGAGTGTCAGGAGTGCTGTGTGACAAAAAGGGTGTCGCAGCAAAAGTGAAAGGACAGATTTATAAGAGAGTAGTGAGACCAGCCTTGTTGTATGGGTTAGAGACAGTGGCACTGACAAAGAGGCAGGGAAGCAAAGCTGGAGGTGGCAGAACTTAAGATGTTGAGGTTCTCTTTAGGGATGGTCTAGGGTGGACCAGGATTAGGAATGAGATCATCAGAGGTACAGTACAGGTTGGAATATTGGGAGACAAAATTCGAGAGGGAAGACAGATGGTTTGGACATGTGCAGAGGAGGGATAGTGGATATATTGGTAGGAGGATGTTGGCGATGGAGCTGCCAGGCAAGAGACGGAGAGGAAGACCAAAGAGGAGTTATTTGGTAGTGGTAAATGAAGATATGCAGGGAGTTGGGGTGAGAGTAGAGGACGTGGAGGACAGGGTGAGGTGGAAACGTTTAACTCGCTGTGGTGACCCCTGATAAAGGGAGAAGCCGAAAGAAGAAGAAGAAGAAGAAGAAGAAGAATTTACAATTAAATTCTTTAAAAATCCTACAGTGTGATTTCCTGGATTTTTTTTTCTCATTTTGTTTCTCATAGTTGAAGTGTAGCTATGATGAAAATTATAGACTTCTCTCATCTTCCTAAGTAGGAGAACTTGCACAATCAGTGCAATCAGACTAAATACTTTTTTGCCCCACTGTATGTGCCCTGTAAAGGGGGGAGGGAGGAAGGTGGTAAGCCAGCGAGTTCCTAAGTACAGACCACCAACCATTTATTCTTGTTGGTAGGTGGCAGAAATTGTTCCATCCACCATCTTTGCCGGCACCTTGGCTGGTCGATGGGATCACTGTTGCAGTGATGGGAGGTGATCCCTGCCCAACCTTCCCTCCTTCTGACATGGAAATTGTGTCATTTATCGACCACATTATGCTCTATAAAACAGGTTGTTGACCGGACATTACCATTGTCTCAGTCTTGTTATGCTACTGTTTTCGCATTGCAAACAATGCGTCAGAGATACCACCAAAAAAAACAAAACAGTGGAATGCTACCATCTACACAGCATCCCTAATGCCACCACATTTTTATGATAATTCATAACAATTCTAGAGAATACAGTATTGTACTGTTCTGATCATGAGTAGGTTAAAGCAGTAACACTTAAGCGGAGGGTCTGATGTACCTGATACTCTTGTTGAAAAGAAATGCATCAGTAGACAGTGCTGGGAACAACACAGAAGATGAGCCAGATGAACCTGAGACTCAACGAGTGAATGTGAACCAGCTTATATAGTTATAGATTAGAGAAAATATACAGGTAGTGGAGGGATAAACAAAGCAGTACTACTTACAATAGGACAGGTGCGTACACTTACAAACACCATATACAGCTTGGTACAAATAAGTAGCAGGAAATCTCTAAACACATCAACCGAGTCAGAACAGTCTCTAGTTCAAACGTGAGCTACCGAGCAAACCGAGACATGACCGGACTTCTGCTCTTTAACTCCCGTCTCTGCTCGTGGATCCACAGCGTTGATTGACTGTTTATGGCCACAACATACGGAGCTAAAAGATGGAATTTGATTTCCTATTATAATGTGATGGGCGTCATACCTATACTCTGGTTGGCTCAATGGGGAGAGCCAGGTGCTGCACACAGCAGTTCCTGAAGGCCTGGGTGTGGCTTGCGACATGGAAGTCAGGAGGTGCGTTAAGGAGCCCTGTGAGGGACTGGTGCTGTGTCCTGGGTGCACATCTGCCTGTGCCCAGTGAATATTCTGGGTCAGGCTCTAGACCCTCCACTGCAATCCTGACCAAGATGAGTGGGGGTAAAACGGGATGCTTTGCTTTGCTTTGCTTATTCTAATCTCCTCCCATATTTCAATACAACACATTAGATTAGTTACCCCAGAGCGAGTGGATGTGTGTGTGTGTGTGTGTGTGTGTGTGTGTGTGTGTGTGTGCCCTGTGATGGACTGGCACCCTGTACCCTGCCAGCTAAGCCCAGACTCCATGTGATCCTGACTTTGATTAGGCAGGTTTGAATGTAGCAGGGTGTAAGCTGATCTGGATAAAGGCTGCAAACATAAATGTGTCACATTAAAGTCAGGTGAATGAACCTCAGAGCCGAATGTCAGAATTGAGGTGATGTGCTGGCGGTCTCTGGTGGTCAGGAGGTGCTACTGCAGACACAGTTGCTAGAATCATAGCCACTTACCTAGACAGCGCTTTCAGTCTTTTGCTGCGATATATAACACGGTCGCCATATTGGTCCAAACCAGTTATTTCTCAAACGATTTTCTTATTTCTCGACCAGTCTGCTTCCTGTTATTTTACAGCAGTGAAATGATACACTCAAAGGCACTATACTCTACAGTACAGCAGTGCAGCATAATATAAATACACATAATATAAATATGCCTGTAAATACGCTAGTATGTAGCCTATTAATATAGTTAATTATATTATTAATTATATAATTAATAATATAATTATATAAGTAATTGATTAATTAATAATAATAATTAATGAAATAATAGATGAACAAAAGTAGATATGGTATATGTAGTGTAAATAATATTATAATACTGTATATAAAATAGTGAATTCTGTGTTATACAACTATTATATTACTATTTATACTACATATAGAATTTACTACTGCTCATGTAATACTATTATTGTTTTATTACATTAATATTTATTATATGTATATATACCTATATATAATATTTAATATATATAATAAAGAGTTATGAAGACATTTCTAAAGCTTTTGGACTCCAACGAACCACAGTGAGAGCCATTATCCACAAATGGCGAAGACATGGAACAGTGGTGAACCTTCCCAGGAGTGGCCGGCCGAGCAAAATTACCCCAAGAGCCCAGCGATGAGTCATCCAAGAGGTCACAAAAGACCCCACAACAACATCCAAAGAACTGCAGGCCTCACTTGGCTCAGTTAAGGTCAGTGTTCATGCCTCCACCATAAGAAAGAGACTGGGCAAAAATGGCCTGCATGGCAGAGTTCCAAGACCAAACCCACTGCTGAGCAAAAAGAACATTAAAGCTCATCTCAGTTTTTCCAGAACACATCTTGATGATCCCCAAGACTTTTGGGAAAACATTCTGTGGACTGACGAAACAAAAGTTGAACTCTTTGGAAGGTGTCTGTCCCATTACTTCTGGTGTAAAAGTAAGACAGCATTTCAGAAACAGAACATTATAGCAGCAGTAACATATGGTGGTGGTAGTGTGATGGTCTGGGGCTGTTCTGCTGCTTCAGGACCTGGAAGACTTGCTGTGATAAATGGAACTATGAATTCTGCTGCTACCAAAAAATCCTCAAGGAGAATGTCCGGCCATCTGTTGGTGACCTCAAGCTGAAACGAACTTGGGTTCTGCAGCAGGACAATGATCCAAAACACACCAGCAAGTCCACCTCTGAATGGCTGAAGAAAAACAAAATGAAGACTTTGGAGTGGTCTAGTCAAAGTCCTGACCTGAATCCTATTGAGATGCTGTGGCATGACCTTAAAAAGGCCGTTCATGCTGGAAAACCCTCCAGTGTGGCTGAATTACAACAATTCTGCAAAGATGAGTGGCCAAAATTCCTCCACAACGCTATAAAAGACTCATTGTAAGTTATCACAAACGCTTGGTTGCAGTTGTTGCTGCTAAGGGCGGCCCAACCAGTTATTAGGTTTAGGGGGCAATCACTTTTCAATCACAAGGCGTGTAATAGTTGGCGAGGTCACAAAGGACCCCAAGGTAACTTCTAAGCAACTGAAGGCCTCTTTCACGTTGGCTAATGTTAATGTTCATGAGTCCACCATCAGAAGAACACTGAACAACAATGGTGTGCATGGCAGGGTTACAAGGAGAAAGCCACTGCTCTCCACAGCTCTCTCGCTATATATATATATACACACATACAATAGAGAAAATACAAAACTCTGAACAGTGCCACCCTCAAAACATAAGTAGACAGTATGCGTTAATCAGCAGGACTGGACCTAGAGCACATAAACGATACCACATCATCACTTTTGTGTTTATTTATTGTTTTATTTACAGAGAATCCGCTTGCCGTGTGCGACACAGAACCCTTTATATCGACATTGTCCAGCATTGTAAAGCACAATTCCGACACTCATAAACGTTTCAAGACACTTTCACAATTACTTTAAAATCTTCGGTACACAAACGCACGCTCACGAACGCACGAACAGGTACGTACAAACCGATAGTTCACTGGAATGATTTCACAAGCCAAAGCAACAATGTATAAAACCTTTGAAAAACTTCAAATGAACATTTTGCTTCTTGAAAAATAAACAAACAGTCATCACACAAACAGGCATCATACACAGCTCTACACAATATATATGTGTGTGTGTTTGTGTGTGTGTGTTTGTGTGTGTGTGTGTGTGTGTGTGTGTGTGTGTTTACCCGAATATATATATGTACTGTTCACCCCCAATGTGACATTGGAAGATCAGAAACATCGATCACACAATTAGAAACACATTTACACAGGCACAAAGAGGCACAAGAGGCGAGCGAGTCGTGTTTCATTGGGAGGGAATCAAGGAAACGAGACGAGGCCCCGCCCTGCAGCCGATAAAGAAAAGAGTACTCACCACGCTACAGGACATTTACAATAGATCATATTAAAAGTATATATTTATATATATTTATATTTATATAGAGAGAGATCTGAGAGGAAGAACAATGTTCAGCAGGAATAACTGTATTTTTGTTACATTTTGTGTGGGGTTTTTTTTGTTTTTTTTTGTTTGTTTTTTTTGCAACAGAGGTTGTTGAGATGAGTTCAGCATTTGTCCTTTTTATTGATAGAAACATTATTGTGCTGCTGGTTTAAAGTTGTGCTGGAACGGCAGTTTATGCTTCAGGTTCATAGTCCTGGCTCTGCTCCTGACAGAAAAAAAAAAAAAAAACACATTAATACACGTCACTTCGTCCAACAAAACTAACGGAACCGCTAACACAACACCAAGCCCTCGATTGGCAGTACAGTCAGGGTCCACTCATAGTTTAGACAAAATGAAAAACAGGAACATAGAACAAATGGGTTAAGTGAAATAAACAAAGGCAAAAATAAAAAATAAAAAATAAAAAAATAAAAAAATCAAGAAAAAAAGACCAAATATGAAAGTGCAATAGAAGCAAGCAAGAAAGAGCAAATTAAATGAAAAGAAAAAGATGAAAAATAAAGCACAAAACTAAAGAAACAAACAAGAAAAGAAAAAACAGTAAGTAAGTGAGAAAGCAGGAAACATGAATAAAAAAAGTAGATCAAATAGGGAAGAAAGAAAGAAAAAAAGGAGAAAAGAAAGAAATAAAGAGGGAGAAAAGAAAGAAAGGAAGAGGGAGAAAAGAAAAAAAGAAAAAGGGAGAAAAGAAATAAACAGAAAGAAAGAAATATGTGAACTAAAAGAAGAACAGATTAGGTGGAAAGAAATGCATGAAATAAGATAAAATGAAGAAAGAGACAACTAAATTGAGATGTAAAAATAAAGAAAGAGAAAACCAAAGAAAAAAAATGAAGAAAGAGAAAATTAAAGAAATAGTAGAAAATAACAAAGAGAAAACTAAAGAAACAGAGAAAATGAAGAAGAAAACTATAGAATGAGTAAAAAAGAAAACAAAAGAAACAAAAATGAAGATAAAAGAAACAACAATGGAGAAAGAGAAAACTAAAGAAAGAAAAAAATAAGAAACAGAAAACTAAAAAAACAGAAACAATTATAAAGAAACAAAAAATGAAGAGAAAACTAAAGAAACTAAAGACATGAAAAAGAGAAAACTAAAGAAACATAAACATACAAGAAAGAGAAAACAAGAAACAAGAAAATGAAGAAAGAAAACACTAAAACAGAAAAAATAAGAAAGAGAAAACTAAATAACCAGAGAAAATTAGGCGAAAACTAGGGAAACATATGCAGGAAAAGAAAAAAAGGCAAGTAAGCATAAA
Source organism: Ancistrus triradiatus (assembly GCA_025084515.1). Lineage (NCBI taxonomy): Eukaryota > Metazoa > Chordata > Actinopteri > Siluriformes > Loricariidae > Ancistrus > Ancistrus triradiatus. The sequence goes on along the minus strand of JAJAGP010000196.1, from coordinate 173,971 downwards.
AGAAAATTGAAAATGAAGATTTACATTCATGCCATTGAGCAGATGCCCTTATCCAGAGCAACTTACAGCTGATACAATCTTACGATCCAAACAATTGTTGTTTTAGCGGCCGTACGTCTGGTCCATAGTCCAGAGCCACCATGAATAAATAACTATTAATTAAAACTCATAAAAAAAGGAATTGGAAATAAGGACAGAAAACAGAAAGAATACATGAAGTAAGGAAAAACAGAAAGGAAGAAGAAAGTAAAGTGTAAGAGACAAAGACAGTCAATAAATAAACAATATGAACACAGGAAGAGTGGAAAAAAGAAAGTAATGTAAAATTTAACAGTAAAACGAAAGAAAAGCATGAAGGAAGCAGCAGAAAACAGATGGACACAAATAAAAAAAGAGACAAAGGACACCATATTTGGAAAGGAGAGAGCAGCGTTATTTTTAAGAATGTGGTTCCCTTCGATTACGTTTGAGAACCTCGATCCCGCCGCTTCTCTTAAATGTATTTCTGCTTTCCAGCAGCAGGGGGCAGCCTGCACCCGCACCTTCACCATGTCTGTGTGGTAATGATAATATGACAGAGCGCACACAGTACGGTGTTGTCACGTGACTGCAGCGCCTCCAGCGGTCACATGATCACGAACAACGGGAAGAATCCATTCTTAGAGGGTGGTTCTGGCTGTATCTACCCACAATCCATCAGTCACGCGTACGCGGTGAGGTGATGAGGAGGATGTGAGAGCTGAGGGAGTTTAGGTGGGGTGGGGGAGTGATACGGTGGGCGTGAGTGGAACTGTAGTCCTGTATTTAGCTACTGAGTCATGTATTTGTACAAATGTTCCTAAATGAACATAATGGCATTAACATGGTGCTAACAGAACTACTGTGATGGAAAAAGACCAGCAACAGCTGTGTGTGTGTGTGTGTGTGTGTGTGTGTGTGTGTGTGTGTGTGTGTGTTGAGTGCTTTACCTGCTGATTCTCATCATATGCTTCCCCCTGTGGATCCATCATTCCCTCCCCCATCTGCTCCTCAGTGGCCTCCTGTCCAAACTCCTCAGTCTACAGAAATACACACACACACACACACACACACACACACACACACACACACACACACACACAGACAATGAGTCAAGATACACAATGCATAAAATCAGTGTATACATGATTTGTCACTTTATTTTTTGTTCAATTGGAAATTGCAATCCCAGGTAAAAAAGAGAAAACAACATAAACAGACAACATGAATGAAGAGAAAACTAAAGAACAAACAACAAAATGAAATGAAAATGAAAAAAGATAAAACTAAAAAAACAGAAATAATTAAGAAAAGGACAATTAAAGAAACAAAAGAATAGAATAAATGAGAGACCAGAGAATGAGAAAAAAATGAAAACGAGAAAACTAAAACTGAACAAATAAAAAAAAAAAAACACACTAAAGAAACAGAGAAAACTAAGAAAGAAGGACAAGGTGAAAGAATAAAAGAAAGAAAGAAAAAGAAAAGTAAGGACTAAAACAGGGAGGAAAGAAAGAAATATAAAAGAAACAAAAGAAAAGAAAAACAATAGAATAGATAAAACGAAAGAAAAGAGAGAATGAAGATATAACTAAAGAATGACAACAAATACGAAAGAGATAACTAAAGAAACAGACAAAAATATGAAAGAGAAAAACTTCCAATGGACAGTGAGAAAACAAACAAACAAAAAAACATAAATAAATAAAACTAAAGAAACAGAAATAATTAAGAAAAGGAAAACTAAAGAAACAAAAGAATAGAAGAAATAGAAACCTAAAGAAGGAAAAAGAGACAAAAAGAGAAAACTAAAGAAACAGACAGAAAATAAGAAAGAGGAAAATAATCCAATGAAGAAAGAAAAAACTAACACAGAAAATATTAAGAAAGATAAAACTAAAGAAATAGAAAATTAAGAAAGAAAAACAAGGGGAAGAAAAAAGAAGAAAAACAAGAAAATTTAAGAAAATAAAGAAAGAAAAACAGGGCGGGAGGGAAGGAAGGAAGAAAGGAAGAACAGAATAGAGAAAACCAAAGACACATACAAACCTAAGAAAGAAAAAACTTAAATAGAAAAAATGAGAGAAAGCTAAAAAACAGAGCAAATTAAGCAAGAGGAAATTTAAACAGAAACCCAAGAGAAAACTAAAGAAACAGCAAATAAAGAAAGACAAAATAAACAGAAAACTAAAGAAACAGAGCAAATGAAGAGAAAACTAACAGAAAAAAAACAGATGCAGAAAAAGAAAAAAAAGCAAGCATGAAAAAAGCTACCACTAAAAGAAAGACAGCAAATAAAATAAAAAAGAAAGAGAAAAAAGAACGTCTACTAGAAGAACACAAAGCACTTCTGTAAGTCACTCTGGATAAGGGCAGCTGCTAAAAGCTGCAAATGTAAATATTGCAGATTTGTGTGGACTTTGGATACAAAAGATGTGTATGTGTGTGTTGATGTGGGGGGCTCGAAATTGTTCTTATCAACAAAGTGTGGCACTGAGGAAAGAGACGGGGAAACACTGCTTTACTCGCTGCTTTCAGAGGTGACAAAACCTTGCTTTAAAGCGCCTTTGTGACTTTGTCGCTAGATTTGGCGAGACCACTTTATCAATTTTAAATTCGAGCTTCTGACACATCTTTCAGAGCAGACATTGCACACTGTCTTGCCTGTATCTCTCCTGCTCTGACTGCAGCATGAATTTCCTGCTGGCATTAATACAGTGATTTACCTCCAGTACATATCTATCAGCATCAGTTTTTGCAGATGAGGCTTTAGTGTTGGCTGCTTAATTGGTATTGACCGATACAGTAATGTGCAAAAGTCTTAGGCCACCTTTAGTTGTGTTGTATCATCACTGGTTTAATGACCACATATAACATATTGTCGATGATTGAACCCAAAAATTTCAAACTGGGATTCATCACTCCTTAATAGTTTTCTTCTTTTCTTCTCATAATACCCTGATCTTCATTCTAGTCTTTGTGAGCTTTAGAATATCTTATGCTTTCCACCCTGTTCCCCTTCCGAGAAAGTGGTTTCTTGGCTGCTACCCTTCCCAAAAAAACAGGAAATTCTAAATAATAAGAAATCAAAAATGAACTGTAAAACTGTTCCAGCGATGGAAAATCTTTTGACGCTACCCCATTTGCCACGCTTTTAAAGTTTCAGTTCTATCATGCATTTGATTAATAATAATAATAATAATAATAATAATAATAATAATAATAATTACTATTAACAATAATTTAAGTAAAATTTATATAGCACCTTTCACAAGCCCAAGGACACTTGTAATTTATACCATTCCAGAAATAAATGACTCTTTTTTCAGTTTACTTCATTATATATAGACAAACACATCTTTGTACCTGTCATATATTATTTAAATAAGCCATAAAACCACAGTAATTAGGTGTTGTTGTATTGCACGGGGACAATGGGATATTTTTAAACTGAGCTACTTTGACAGATCTCACATAATTAGGCCAAGTTTCAGCAGCGTGTAATCCCCACATGGCACAGTCAATCAAACACCCTAACTACATGTTATTACACAACCCCAGTCAACAGACGGGGTTTTACAGTGGTGCTTGAAAGTTTGTGAACCCTTTAGAATGTTCTATATTTCTGCATAAATATGACCTAAAACGTCATCAGATTTCCACACAAGTCCTAAAAGTAGATAAAGAGAACCCAGTTACACAAATGAGACAAAAATATTATACTTGCTCATTTATTTATTGAGGAAAATGATCCAATATTACATATTAGTGAGTGGCAAATGTATTTGAGCCTTTTCTTTCAGTATCTGGTGTGACCCCCCTGTGCAGCAATAACTGCAGCTAAATGTTTCCTGTAACTTAACCATTCTTTGGTAGAACGGCTTGTGTGCTTAGGCTCGTTGTCTTGCTGCATGACCCACCTTCTCTTGAGATTCAGTTCATGGACAGATGTTCCTGACATTTTTCTTTAGAATTTCTCTGATATCATTCAGAATTCATTGTTCCATCAATGATGGCAGGCTGTCCTGCCCAGATTGCAGCAAAAAACAGTGCCCAAAAAACATGATACTACCACCCACACCAATGTTTCACAGATGGGATAAGGTTTCTTATGCTGAAATGCAGTGTTTTCCTTTCTCTAAAACATAAAGCTTTTCTTTTTTAAACCAAAAAGTTCTATTTTGGTCTCATCCGTCCACAAAATATTCTTCCAAGTATCCTTCTGCCTCGTCCACGTGATCTTTAGCAAAAAACTGCAGACAGCAGCAATGTTCTTTTTGGAGAGCAGTGCTTTTCTCCCTTGCAAAACCTGCCATGCACACCATTGTTGTTCAAGTGTTCTTCTGATGGTGGACTCATGAACATTAGCATTAGCCAATTGTGAGAGGAGGCCTTCAGTTGCTTAGAAGTTACCCTGGGGTCCTTTGTGACCTCACCAACTATTACACGCCTTGCTCTTGGAGTGATCTTTGTTGGTCGACCACTCCTGGGGAGGGTAACAATGGTCTTGAATTTCCTCCATTTGTACACAATCTGTCTGACTGTGGATTGGTGGAGTCCAAACTCTTTAGAGATGGTTTTGTAACCTTTACCAGCCTGATGAGCATCAACAACTCTTTTTCTGAGGTCCTCAGAAATCTCCTTTGTTCGTACCATGATACACTTCCACAAACATGTGTTGTGAAGAGCAGACTTTGATAGATATCTGTTCTTTAAATAAAACAGGGTGCCCACTCACACCTGATTGTCATCCCATTGATTGAAACACCTGAGTCTAATTTCACCTTCAGATTAACTGCTAATCCTAGAGGTTCACATACTTTTGCCACTCACTAATATGTACCATTGGATCATTTTCCTCAATAAATAAATGACCAAATATAATATTTTTTAATTTTAAACATAAACATTTGTTTAACTGGGATCTCTTTATCTACTTTTAGGACTTGTGTGAAAATCTGATGATGCTTTAGGTCCTATTTATGCAGAAATCTAGAAAATTCTAAAGGGTTCACAAACTTTCAGTCACCACTGTATATGATATATAGGTCTTTTAATAGACATCACTGCAAAAAAGCTTTACATAAAGCTGAGCCCAGACCCCAAAGGAGGGTTAGATTGTTAAATTAATTTTTCAGAAAGATTATCTACCAGAAAGACATTTATATGAACCAGTATCAATTCTTATTGTGTGTTCTCAGTTTGATGATTAATTCAAAAAGAACAGAAAGGGTAAATAAGGAGATGTGCAATGACCTTATTAATATGGATGAAAAAGGCCCGAGGCACCACGCTAATAAAAGATCATCATCAGTGACCATGCAGTGCAGCAACAGTAATGCACAGAAATGGAGAGCAGTAAACGTACGTTCATGTCAGTAGGGAACTCGTCTTTCTTCATAAGCCCGGTGGCAGCAGCGATGTTTCCGGCACCAGACAGAACCACGCCGCCGAGCTGAGACGCCTGCTCCTTCGTCTTCTCAGCCACTGCCAGAGAAAATACTGAGCTTCAGCACAAACACAGATCAGTGTAAACTGAACTGACTGAGTACAGATGCTGTGGTTAGAGACTGGACTTATAGAGTGTGAAATATCCCCATTCAGTCAGTTACTGTTAATGATCCTGTTACAGAATGACTGTGAGAACTAACCTAGCAAAAAAATCAAACCAGCCAGTAAAACCTAAGCTATGTAGTAATAGCACGTTGCAAAGAAAATTCTTTTGTAGCAAGGAAAAGCAAACATCTTTTCCAGGGACGTCCATGCATTTTTCTACAAGGCAATGCAAAACCACATGCTGCACCCATTACACTTTTTTAATGTGTTGCAGGCCTTATACAGGAATGGATGTACAATAACAAATGAAGTTGAACAGACAAAACATTAAATATTTTTGGCTCCTATTGTCGGCAATGAAATAATAGTAAGAAACTGTATTTTTCATTTGCATATTCCATACTGTCCCAACATTTTCTGATTTGGGATTGTACAAAGTGAAAGCTACGATTGGAAATAAAAGAAATATGAACAAGCAAATGCTATCCTAGTACGTGAATGCTAATCTAGTAAAGTAGGGCAAACTGCTGTTAGCTAACTCTAGCAGGCAAAATCGGGCACAAAGAGAAGGCTAATGAGCGAAAGCTACACTATGGCACAAGTGCAGGCTAAGAGCAAATGCTATCCATGTGAATGAATGATAGTGTGACTCACAACTAAGTGAAAGCCACTAAGGGACAGCAGACCAGCAGGTATGAGCTAATCCTGCAAATAAAAGCCAGCCTACCGAGTAAAAGCTAACTACCAAGACACAGGGATGCAATTAGACTAATGCGCTAAACTCGTACACAAGACATGGCAAGATAATATGCAAAAGCTAATCTAGTCCATAAAATCTTGTACCCCCAGAGGCTGTGTTAACTTTCCTTCATTTGGAAAATGAGCTGAAATTGACCTGGGGTGCCCTAATTTTTACATATCACTCTACAATATTAAACAAGTGATTAGTTTTATTGAGGAACAGCCATTGCTTGGTGGGAAAAAAATGTACAAATCGCAATGCAATTACAGTGTATCAATAAAGAGTGAAATAAATAAATAAACCTCGCTATAATAGGCACTGTAAGGCTCGGGGAGCGAGGGTAACACTGTAATAGAGTCTGTAATCGAAACCTGTGGGAACAGGCCACAAATTCGACACCTTTACACCGGTCGCTGCCTCTGAGCTGAGAGGCGGCTGCGTGCCGAGGCAATCCAAATGAACATTAAATAAGAGCCGCTCATTACTTATGAGGGTAAGAGACCTGACTCACCCGTTGCAACGCTGTCTTTGGTCTTGCTGCCTGGAAACAGAAACAGAAGAAACATGAGATGACTTTCTGCCCAAATCTGTCTTCACACAAACAGAGAGAAAAGAGAGGCAGAGCTGAGGATGACATGCAGTCTGGCTTAGAGCTGATATTCCAACTTCAGTTCATTTCAAGACATTTATTGTTATTTATACACTTAGTTTCACTAAAAACAGGGATTCTGTGTAGGGGTTGAAGTAGTGATAATACATCAGATGTTATATCCAACCACCTGCAACTGAACATCGCAAAAAACAAAGAAGATGCTAGTGGACTTTAGAAGGTCCAGACAAACACAATCCTTATGAAGAACACAAGAAGAAAATCACAGTGTGTCTTGTCTGGGAGAGAGTCACCGGGACCTATCCTTGGAGCCAGGCAGGTGGCCGGGCAGCCCATGTAACCCAGCCAGACTCAGCCCAAAAAGGCAATGTGGGAGGGTCGTGTGAACCCACAAGATCCAGAGTAAGGGTGCGATGCAATCCCCATCCAGCACAGGACAGGGGCAGAGCGAACCTTGGCAGAATGGACCTTTGCAAAACTAAATTATCATTCATTCATTCACTTTCTTAACCGCTTAATCCTGGACAGGGTTGTGGGAAAGCCGGTGCCTAGCCATCGACATAGGGCGCAAGGCAGGAACAAGCCTAAACAGGGCACCCATCCATCACAGTACACTCATACACTATGGGTGCTTTGTTGTAATCAATTAACCTAAAGCCTGTCTTTGGACTGTCTGAGGAAACCGGAGTACCCGGAGTAAACCCAAACGGAAATGGGGAGGAAAGATCTCAAGCTGTTCCACTGGGATCGAACCCAGGACCTTCTCGCCGTGAAGTGAACCACCGTGCCACCCAAATAAACCAATTAATTAATAGAAAAAGTATATAAAGATATCACAAGGAGACAGGGGACTTTGGTAGCCAAGCGGTTAAGGTAATGGATTATGGACCAGAAGGTCCAGGGTTCAAATCCCACCTCTTCCAAGCTGCCACTGTTGGTTCCTTAAGCAAGACCCTTAACCCACAATTGCTTGGATTGTAAGACTGTATCAACTGTAAGTCGCTCTGGATAAGGGTGTCTGCTAAATGCTGTAAATGTAAGGTAACGAATCCATTTATTGGGCATCGAATATAAAACTGGCACACTGTGGTATTTATTATTCTACATAATGTTAATGGTTTAAAATGAGAAGCGGAGGAAACACTAATTAGCAGCGGGGATATGAAATGATGGAGCATCGCTTGTGTAAGGATGATTGTGTGTGAATAATGGCAAGGCCATATGATGTAAGTGTTCTTGGCTTTTCTCAGTTGTGTGTATGTTTGTGTGTGTGTGTGTGTGTGTGTGTGTGTGTGTGTGTGTGTGTGGCTGCCAGCCACAACGGAGTGAAAATGAGCTAGCTCGCAGCTCACACCCCTCCTCCATCCACACAGGCACAATGTCCTCTGAAGATCAGTCTGTCTGTCTTTCCTTCGTTTCTCTCTCTCTCTTGAACCTCCCCCATTTTCTCTCTCTCTGTTTCAAGCTAACTCAAGCGTGGCTTTCTAGGGCATCTCGCTAAGTGTGTGTGTGTGTGTGTGTGTGTGTGTGTGTGCGCGTGCTGCTCCTGCTGCTGCTCGCTGTTTGCAAACCATCAGGAGGCTGGATTAAGCTATCTGGGCTAATTGTCTCCGGTTCGGTGTAAAGCATCTGTCTGCTCGTGGATCATCCAGATTGAATTCAGATGACGAATTAGCTCTTTATAAGGTTCTGTGATTTAGGAGGCATCGGTGCATTATATAGAGCCTGCGCTGCGAGAATTAAGCTGCTGGTTGAAAGCAGATCGATAAAAATCTATTTTACATCCCACAGCAAGGAGGCAGCAGCCAATCTGAAGCCGTTTCAGCTCTGCTTCATGTGCCTGATGGGTTTCAGATCGACCGGAGAGTTCAAAATTAGATTTGAGCCTCGTGTTTATTTCCTTAGAACTTAAATCAGATTTTCAACACAGCTCTGGTGATGCGTTGATCCGATACTCTGGCTCTGTATCTTCTCCGATGCCAGGTTTATTAAACAGATTGGCTATGGGTCAGACGTGTCCAGTACACATTCAATACCGTCTTATCTGCAGTTCCTCTTCACTTTGAAGCATGTTCACTGAAAACTTGATGAAGATTAAAAGGGATTGTTTTTATTAAGTTAAAGAAAGCTCATCTGTGTAATAATTATGAATGATCACATTTAGTAGTAGTGTAGTACTCGAGTCTGTTTTGGGGTCCATTGGCGTCCAATGCATCTGTCTGAGAAAACAATCCTGTCAAACAGAATGAATCATTCCTTTCTCTATATGCCTAAATGAAATCCGCACTCTGATTGGCTAACAGAGAAAAAAAAAGCTCCTGCTCTTCTCGTTTCAGTATCCAATCCATGAATTTTTGAAACGTCTGACGTTAAGATTATAAGTGTGCATTTTCACCTTTTCGCTCGCTTTGCTTAGTTAGTATAGCTTAGGATCATTTTCTTGGAGGGAAGACTGAATTATTATTATCATGTTTTCACAATTGATAATAAAATAAAATAGAGAATGGATGTTGTTGTTATATTCAGGTGACTTTATATGGTGATTCTGATTAAGTCTGAAGGGAAACAGAGTCATCACCATCGTTTGCTTCCAAAAGTTACACTGCCTTAGTTTGACTAAGACTATAATGTAATAATAATTAATAATGACATTAGTCTATATATTATTTCATGTCATATTTGATAAAATATATGATGAAATGTAATATTATTATTAATGTATCGTGTATAATGAATGATAATGAATGTAAAGTGACTTTCAAACTTTATACATCTATATATAGGTACCGAGATGAGACCCTCAGACCCCTTGTGAGACCATATGCTGGTGCGTTTGGCCCTGGGTTCCTCCTAATGCAGGACAATGCTAGATCTCATGTGGCTTTAGTGTGTCAGCAGTTCCTGCAAGATGAAGGCATTGAAGCTATGGACTGGCCCGCCCGTTCCCCAGACCTGAATCCGATTGAGCACATCTGGGACATCATGTCTCGCTTCATCCACCAACGTCATGTTGCACCACAGACTGTCCAGGAGTTGGCGGATGCTTTAGTCCAGGTATGGGAGGAGAACCCTCATCAGGAGCATGCCCAGGTGTTGTAGGGAAGTCATACAGGCACGTGGAGGCCACAGACAATACTGAGTCTCATTTTGACTTGTTTTAAGAACATTACATCAAAGCTGGATCAACCTGTAGTGTGTTTTTCCACTTTAAAGTTGTGTGTGACTCCAAATCCAGGCCTCCATTGGTTAATAAATTTGATTTCCATTGATGGTTTTTGTGTGATTTTGTTGTCAGCACATTCAGCTTTGTACAGAACAAAGTATTCAATGAGAATATTTCATTCATTCAGATGTAGGATGTGTTATTTGAGTGTTCCCTTTATTATCTTGAGCAGTGTATTTATATATATATATATATATATATATATATATATATATGTATATATATATATATATATTCTTGTAGGTTGAAAAAATCTTAACTTGGTCTCGGTCTCGTCTCTGTCTCAACCACTCCTGGTCTTCTAGCAGTGTTGACTACAACACTAATCACATTGCAAACTGCTTTCCTTGAGGAAATTAAGTTAGCCATTGTAGTACAGCAGTTGCAAGGTAGCTTGTTATTATGGGATGGTAGAAAGAATTCGCTTGTTCACTCATTCTGGTAATTTAATATCGATAAGAAGGTACAGATGCTCTTAAAACATACTATACAGATTTAATCAACTTTCTACTGTTATATCATTACAGGATTTTGGATTTGTATTTCCTTTGTTTACCGATTAGTGCAGAGGCACTTTGTTTCGTTTTAGTGAGTGAGGATTTATATATTTTTTTGGAGCTCTAATGTTAAATGTCATAGAGAGTTTCTGTATTGATTGGATATATTTATCCCAATGCTTTAGGTAAACAAACCATTTGAACTGCAAGACACTTGGATGTTGGGTCCTTAGCTCACGTAAAAAGTCAGGGATGTAACGACGTATCTAACAAATGTATCCAAGCTTTAACGGTACATTTAATAGAACTATTGTCTCACAGCCCCAGGGATCCCAGCCCAGACAAAGCCTGTATGGAGTTTGCACATTCTACCCCTGTCATTGGGTTGAAACGTGCCCCAGTAAAGTGTCCCAGAGAGAGAGTGAGTGTATGTATGTGCTCTGAGATTGATAGGTGCCCTGTCTAGGGTTAATTCCAGCTTGGCAGACGGTGCCATTGGCTGAATTGGATAAAACATTTATGGAAATGAATGAATTAACTTTACAAAAAGGTTAGTGGATTATTTTTCCCATTTTTCCCAATGCATGTGTAAGGCTTTACCTTAAAATGTGCATAGGTCATATTTAAGTTTGATCCCTGCAGAGGTTGTGTTAATTGAGGGCGTAAATTTTATTTCAATGTTGGGTGGGGGCAATAAACAATACAACTATCAAATAATCAGATAACTGCAGAAATCCCACTATGATCGGACTATTAAATGCTTGTAAACGCACTCACTGAGTTTCTGATTATTAGCTTATTATGACTATAGAATCCGATTTTTCAAGTGGTCATGTATACAGCATACTCTGATCGAGAAATCAGATTAAGAAAAACAATAAAAAGAGCTGGATTTTACCCCAGTAATCAGAGTACTTATTGCTTGTATACCAGATACCTGATTATAATTGTTGATGTCAATCGTTCATTGGCACGAGCGATTGCCAGGTCAACGTATTTCTAAAGTTTTGGCTTTATTGAGCCTCTCGTTCCATTGACTGGAGATTTTTTTTCCTCGCTGGATCTGGCAACCTCGGGATTAAAGGCGCCACTAAATTAAAGGCAGCGAAACACCTGTCGAACGTTTTGTGGAGAAAATGAAGAATGTTATTATTTCATATTCATGAATACATCATAAGTTCGAAGTTTATGTCACATTGAATGAATGAATGAACTTTACAACTGTTAGTGGATCATTCACCCATTTTTCCCAATACATCTGTAAGACTTTGCCTTAGTTCATATTTAAGTTTGTGGCTGTAAATAAAACCAAATGTAAGGGTGTAAATAAATTTCAATGTTGGGGGGTGGGAGCAATAAACAATAAAATTTCTTAAGAGCAATTCTTGAAGGGGACGCCACAGGTGCTACCAAAATTACTGGTATATTTAATATATGTACAACTGACCCTCGAAAATCAAACTTAATGGGTTAAGTCTGAATCAAGTTTCTCCCAAATGATTGTTTTTACGCATATATTTGTATGTACTTAATGATTAAAAGCATGAATAAAGCAAAGGAATGTAATACAATAATAAGAATTAATAAATACATGAAATAATTGAAATATAAAGACATGAAATAAGTGAAAATAAAGCAAAACTTTATAACTACTGAGGCAAACGCAGTTTCGGCACGTCTTATCACTGGGACAGCAGCACCGAACTGAGGGGGTCTGAAATCGCACTGATATAATATACATAATCATATAATATAATATAATATAATATACATATACAGTGGGGCAAAAAAGTATTTAGTCAGCCACTGACTGTGCAAGTTCTTCGACTTAGAAAGATGAGAGAGGTCTGTAATTTTCATCATAGCTACACTTCAACTATGAGAGACAAAATGAGAAAAAAAATCCAGGAAATCATATTGTAGGATTTTTAAAGAATGTAATTGTAAATCATGGTGGAAAATAAGTATTTGGTCACCCACAAACAAGCAAGATTTCTGGCTCTCACAGACCTGTAACAACTTCTTTAATAAGCTCTTCTGTCCTCCACTCGTTACCTGTATTAATGACACCTGTCTGACCTCGTTATCTGTATAAAAGACACCTGTCCACATTCCTGGATTTTTTTTTCTCATTTTGTCTCATGTTGTGTGTACCGATGATGAAAATTGCAGACCTTTCTCATCTTTCTAAGTAGAACTTGCACAATCAGTGGCTGACTAAATACTTTTTTGCCCCACTGTACATAATAATATAATATAATATAATATAATATAATATAATATAATATAATATAATATAATATACATATTAAGCCTATGATTGCACCCTAGTTCTTCTTCTTTTGGTTTTTATAGCAATTGGCATCAGTGCATTATCGCCACTGACTGGACTGGATTATGTGCATTGTCTTTGGAAGATCGCAATCCATGTTCAAAGTCGGAATTTTTGTTCAAACTTAAATTCAAACAGATCGTCTGATGACCAAAATACTCGAGTGAAGAGATGTTTGAATTCCGAGGTTCGACTGAATATAGGCCACAGGTTTTAATACGTTTAACTCTACGTTTACCCTGTCCTGTAGATGCCGCACTATATGCGGGCATAGTTTTCCTGAGTACAATAACTATGGTGTGATCTCATTGAATAGAATCTTAATTGAGAAGCATCTTGAAGATGGTTTCAGTATGAATTTGCACGGCAGTCATTAAATATGTATTATTGGTCTACTTTCGGAGTCTGCTCCATTAGCTTTACAAGATTATTTCGAGCTTTAAGTAGATTTCTAAAAGCAGAGGAAATACTTCAATGAATAACCAAACCAAATATTCTTCAGAAATTTTTACTTAACTCTAGTCATATTTAAAAGACAAGCTTTGGACAATTAGGACACCAAATGTAGGGCGACCTAAATATGTGCAGTACTTTAATAATTGATTCATTGTAACGGTATAAAAGAAAATGCGTGTGGGTTCGGGTGACTGTACATAGTGGACCAAACCACTGTGAGCCATATGAAGGGGGGAATGCAATCCTACTACACTTAAAACTATTTTTGTGTCCATAATTAGCACACGTTCTTTCAATGCATATTAGTATATATTATTTCAACGCATATAGTTATGTTTACAATGATTATATGAGAGTGTATAACTGGACTGGATTGAAAATCTGCTTTTCCGGAGCTCATAAAGAGACCTGAGCAATTGGGCCAGCATACACTAATTTGCACTTAGCATGCCATGCTGAGCAATGTGTCAGTGTACTATGTGCACACATGGTCTCTCTCTCTCTCTCTCTCTCTCTCTGTCTCTCTCTCTCACACACACACATTTCAACAACAACACATCTAGAGCTAGACAAAGGCCCCGTGTCGTCTCCCACACACAATATAAAGTACCCAGTTATAATCAGATACGCTGCTATACGGTGTGTTGCGTCAGACTGAGTTTGTGTGGTGAAAGAACAAAGTCGATATGCAATGAGATCATGGAACAGTGTGACATGTGGCCGGTGAGGATCCGGTCCAATCCGAGCAGGAGATCACAGGGACACTGGCGCACGTCCAAGCTACAGCATATCTACTGTTACTCCAGCACGACACAGCAAACTCAATATCTCAGTCTGCTTTTAATCACGCTTCATGTCTGGTGATGTCTTTATCGATACTCATATGGCGTTTACATGCACTTAATAATCCGATAACTGCAGAAAATCAGATTTTGTCAGTAATACGATCAAGGAGTTTTGAGTAATCAGATAATGCAACCAGCAACCAGCCAATAATCTCAGAAAGATGTGATGTAAACTTCAATTTTTAACATTAAATAATCAAATTCTCCATTTTGTGGAGTATATATGGCGTTGCGGAGTCTCCATAAAGTGTTCCATAGCCTTTTAGCAGGTGTTGCATCTAATTCCAGGCTCCATTGAGCTAATCCCCCACCTGGTAAATAAGCCCAAAAGACATAAAATCTCTAAGAATAACCGGACCTGGCAACCACGTTTTTTTTTTCTAGCCGCTCTGTGCACATGCACAGACTAAGAAAACTGATTGAAATCGAGTAACTGGTATACATGCTATGAGAAATCAGATTACTGAAATAAAATCCTGCTCTCTTTATCGGATTTCTTAATCTGATTTCTAGACTGGGGTATGCCGTATACATGACCACTTGAATAATCTGGTAACTGCAGAATTCCGACTATGATCGGATTATTAAGTGCATGGAAACGCACTCAGTGAGCTTCTGATTATTAGATTATTGTGATACTCCGACCTAGAATTCAGATTAAGAACTGCGATAAAGAGAGCAGGATTTTACCCCACTAATCGGATTACTCAAAGCATGTACACCAGGTACCCAATTATAATCGGTGTTTTCAGTCTGCGCATGTGCACGAGCCTTTCATCATGGTTGCCAGGTCTTGTTCTTTCCCCTTTGACTTTCGCTTTTATTTTCTCACTGGATCTGGCAACCCTGGAATTAGAGGCACCACAGAATAAGGCAGCGAAATGGCTTTTGAACACTTTGTGGAGAAAATGAATAATTCTATTATTTAATATTAATGTTTGAAGTTTCTGTCACATATTTCTGTAAGATTATTGTCTGGTTACAAAGTAGAAATCCGACTACTACTTGAATCATGTAAACCTGATTACTCAAGTGCATTTATACTCCTTGATCGGATTTACTGACAAAATCTGATTTCCTGCAGTTATCAGATTATTAAGTGCATGTAAACTCTCTCACTGACTTACACCTCATACAGTCTTACACCACACACTCCAGCAGCGGAAGCCTGAAGGTCTTTCTCAGATGGCAACTTGATAGCGCTGGGATTTATACTCTCAAGCTACTGGTCAGTAATCCAGAACCTGATCTGCTCAGCCACTACTGTCCATTCAAACGTATAAATCATAATTAAGGCCACAAAGATGGCTCAGCGGTCTAAAGCATTTTTCACACTGAGTCCAATTTTTATGAAAAAAAACGCATGTCAACACGCATATATTAACGTCGTCCTTCACACCGAGTCCGAAACTGACATGTGGGACTGTGGTAGCCTAGTGTGTAAGGTACTGGACTATGGACCAGAAGGACCAGGGTTCAAGTCCCGCTTCTGCCAAGCTGCCACTGTTGGGTCCTTGAGCAAGACCCTTAAACCACAATTTCTTGGATTGTAAGAATGTATGAATTGTGGCTCTGGATAAGGGCGTCTGCTAAATGCTGTAAATGTAAATGTAAATTGTCCGGATGCATTAAAATCAGGCCGACCAATCAGAGCTCGGTTGCCGGGCAGAACAGCTCTAAAAACTCTGCTAAAGACTCTAAAAACATGGATATTAAAGAAAAGGTCTGGTGGAATAAAACTGAAAGGCTGGAGAATGATGGTGATAAAGCTCACAGGGACTGGATGGAACCATTTGGTTATTTATGTACTTTCTAAGTGCTTTTGAATCTGTTCATGATCACAAAAACACAAACTAGAGCTTCCTGCACTCATCTTCACTCTTTTTTTTTAGTACGGAAAAATCATACACTGTGTGAAAAGGCCTTTTGTATTTTTGCTACATATAAAATCTTTAAAAATGCTTATCATGCAAGTGTCTGGGACTAGAAGGTCCAGGGTTCAAGCTGCCACTGTTGGGTCCTTGAGCAAGACCCTTAATCCATAATCGCTTGGATTATAAGACTGTTTGAGTTGTAATTTGCTCTGGATAAGGGCGTCTGCTAAATGACTGGATGTAGCTGGATGGACCTTGATTACAGTTGATGGGTTAAAAGGTTCATAAATGCTGCAATGAAATGTACAAAAACATGTTATACATTTATTACCTTAAAAAAAACAGACATGAAATTTGTCCAGGTTTGTCCTACAAACAGGCTCAGAGACCGTGGCTTTCAGGTACAGCCTACATTTCTTGTAGACATTAAACAAATGGGTGGAATTAATGTCTTTCCCTCTATAACCTAACCATCTCAGACCCACAGTCCCCTTCCCCCATGTCCTCTCCACGTATATGCGCCTATAGCTTTAAGAGCCCCTCCCAGACGGACGCTCCACACTGACGAGCGTTACTCACCCACGAACATCACGCCCTCCTTGGTCTTCTCCGCCGCCACTGCCACACCTTCCTTGGTCTTTTCTGCAGCCACTGCCATGCCTTCTTTAGCTTTAGAAAGTCCCTTCATGAAAACGTCCATTTTGGCCCCTCTGTCTGCGGAATAATCAGCATTAGATCACATTATATCACCACAGCATAAAATGGAAAGAACAGCTTACTTACAGCCTCTTCTTCATGCAAGACTTGCTGCACAGCCTTAAACTGTACTTTATAACGCTATAGTATGTAGCGCTGGTCGATATGACCTCAAGTCAACATCACGATTAATTTAACATTCTATCACAATTATGATTAATGAGTATTTTGGGTTTTTTCCCGCCTTACTATTAAGGCTTGTACTTAATGCACTAATGAAAGAGTGCATATTGTTGTGATTTTGAAATCACGGAGGAAGGAAACACACCAAAGAACTATTTAGGGTTATTTATTGAACATTTCGCCTGATTGAAATCATAGCACACATGACATGAGATGAAATTTCTTAGGGAAAAGATTTTAATGTAAAAAGCAAGTTCCCTAAAAAGGAGAACATAAATACAGTGGGGCAAAAAAGTATTTAGTCAGCCACTGGTTGTGCAAGTTCTCCTACTTAGAAAGATGAGAGAGGTTTGTAATTTTCATCATAGCTACACTTCAACTATGGAAGTTGGAAAAAAAAATCCAGGTAATGTGGACAGGTGTCTTTTATACAGATAACGAGGTCAAACAGTTGCCATTAATACAGGTAACGAGTGGAGGACAGAAGAGCTTCTTATAGAAGAAGTTACAGGTCTGTGAGAGCCAGAAATCTTGCTTGTTTGTGGGTGACCAAATACTTATTTTCTACCATAATTTACAATTAAATTCTTTAAAAGCATTACAATGTGATTTCCTGGATTTTTTTTTTCTCATTTTGTCTCTCATAGTTGAAGTGTAGCTATGATGAAAATCACAGACCTCTCTCATCTTTCTAAGTAGGAGAACTTGCACAACCAGTGGCTGACTAAATACTTTTTTGCCCCACTGTAACTATCATTTGCTGCAAACGTAAGACGTTTTAAATAATGCCACAAGAAAAGTAGAAAATACTGTAACTTTGGAAACAAATTTCAAATATTGCCATGTGCAATTTTAACGAGGCATTTAAACCCACTGAGCTCCATGGCAGCTATGGTGGCCATATCCTTCGTTTTAAAGTACGAAATGGTGTCCATTATTTCTTTCATAAGAAATATTTTTATATTGTGTCGCGTTTGTAAATTCTTGTTATTGTGTTATTGAGGGCTGCTTTGTTGAGGCTCTTGTTGCTGGGCTCTGATCAGTCTCTCTCTTTTTGAGCCATGTACTGTTCATATTCGGTAACATTAACGTGATTATGCTCCAAGTGTTGAAAGAGATTTGGGGATATTTCTGTTGGTGGCTGAAACCTTTCCTTTTTGTTCGGTCTTACCATCTCTAAAGCCAAAATTTGACCAAATGACTGACATTTTTCTTTGGTATAAGCTGCTCGGTGTTTGAGTTCTCTTCTATGCTGCTTCCATGTCGCCCACTGGATGGGGCAGAGTCACATGATTACACACTAGTACATTATACTGTACTGACAGTGATTCATACTGCAGTATGTAAGCAAGTATGTTATAGTACAGGATAAAGAGCTCTATTTGATGGAGGCGTATTGCTGTCACGCAGAATAAAAAATAAACCCTTCCGCATGCTGGTATTACGAGAAAGTATGTCATGAAAATGACACAAACATGTTGAGAAAAGTATGCCATAATTATGATAAAGTATCTGGATCCATGGTTCCCAACCTGGTGTCCGTTCCCCAGAAGCTTTGTCTGCTCTGAGGTGCACCAGAGTTTGTCAAAATACAATTCTCAAATGTTAAATTAAATTTAAATAACATTCACTGGAAAAAAATCTGTATATAAAATCTTAAAAGGATACTTTCACTCAAAAAGAGCAGACACTTATTACACATAATGAATCATTATTATTCTTTTGTAAGGATGTGTGGGTATAGGCCTACTCTGAAGTTTAAGGGGAAAATGCTCAGCTTATGTTAGGTTTTCACCTAAATATGTAGTTGTGTTGAAAAAAGAAAATGAGCCAAAATTAAAAGAATGAAAAAAGCTTTAAATGTAATCCAGAAGAAAAGGAAAAAATATATAATTTAAGTTACTTTTTGCCAAATAAAGGCTGGGGGAGGCGCAGCTTTTCTTAGATCTTGGGTGGGGGGTGAAGGTTGGAAACCACTGACCTACATAACTGATGGAGATATTCGCCTTGAATTTTGCTTTGTTGTGCTTTGTTTTATTACTCCGACCAATTTTTACATCTGTATAAATCCTGGGATTTGAGAATCCTTGGGAGTGTACGAATACTATTGAAACACTAAGAATGCACCGAATATTCGGCAACCGAAATTACTCGACCGAAAATGGTGACAAAAAAATCACTCTAAGTTTAAAGACCGAATAATTTATTTTGAACAATAAGGTTTTTGAAGACGCGATCAAATAGCAACAGCGTGGAGTGAGATACTTTTAATAAATGTATAAATGTCGGCTGTGTGGAGGCAGGGCTGTATAGTACGTGAGTTTTGTTCGCATTTGCACCTTCTTTTTAAAGAAATGTGAACGGAATATTCATTTAACGGCACTTGAACGAAACGAGATCTTGACCTGAATGTGTCAGCTGTGTTCACCTGAATGTGTTCATCGGGTCTGTCTCATTACCTACTGAGTGCCCTTGCTGCCTACTTCCTATGTGGGATGCTCTCTTTGTAAAGCTTCTTAACCAACAGTGGAACCCTAAGTCTGGTTAATGAGAAAGAATACTGTGCTACTGATTACATCACTGATTGTTTACACCGTCTGGACGAATGCTAACAAAGTTTTCCAGGTCTGGATTCTAGTCTTTGGCGTTTAACGAAATTTTAATCTTTAAAATTTTAAGATGAATTTAAGGCGTCTTTTTGGAGGAACAGCGTAACACATGAGGAACAGATCAAATGTAAGCGCTTCTGTATGAGATCTGTGGTTTAACACATTTAGCTGGGAACTGGACATAAATTAATTGATTAAAACTAGCAAGACTCAAAGTATTAAAATGTGAAATTTATAGGAAGTACATTTACATAATTACATATTTAACATCTGAGACAGAACAACAGGAGCAGTGGAATTCAGTCTTTTTATTTTTAGGTCTTCCACATAATCCTGCAATTAAAAAGTATATATAAAAAGTATATATATATATATATTTTAATGTCAGTTACATATTTTCTTTTAATTAAGACATAATTATGCTGTTTCATACGACATACTTTCTCATAAGAACAACATGATGAAGGATTTATTTTTCTATTCTGAGTGGCAGCAATATGTCTATACTACTTCTTGGTTGCGCTGCTTTTAATCATTATATTGTGAAGGGAATTCCAACATCGATAGACTTAATACCCAGAGATTTATAGCATGCAATATTAACACATTATATTACATTATACATGAAGCTAACTGTACAATTACTGTATTCAGTATTGCACTGCTTTAAACTGCACAGCTTAATGCTACAATTGACAGCTTGCACATTACATTGCAGAGTAAAAGGCTGGCTATAGCGGCTGCATTGCTTCTAATTACATGACAGCACGTAGAAAGAAGAAAGAAATTCTATAGAAATACAGGCTTCATACCTGGAGACTGGAATGCTAGGCTCTTTTTTTAAGCATACTAGGCTAACAGTATAAACAGTATGAACCTTACAATTTTCCACTTAGGGCTACAATAAGCAGGTGTAACATTATTACAATGACTTCTGTTTAATCTAATACAGAAGTGCTTGAAAGTTTGTGAACGCTTTAGAATTTTCTAGATTTCTGCATAAATATGACCTAAAACATCATCAGATTTTCACACAAGTCCTATAAGTAGATAAAGAGAACCCAGTTACACAAATGAGACAAAAATATTATACTTGGTCATTTATTTATTGAAGAAAATGATCCAATGTTACATATTAGTGAGTGGCAAAAGTATGTGAGCCTTTGCTTTCAGTATCTGGTGTGACCCCCCTGTGCAGCAATAACTGCAGCTAAATGTTTCCTGTAGCTGTTAATCAGTCCAGCGTTCTTCTGATGGTGGACTCATGAACATTAACATTAGCCAATTTGAGAGAGGCCTTCAGTTGCTTAGAAGTTACCCTGGGGTCCTTTGTGACCTCACCAACTATTACACGCCTTGCTTTTGGACTGATCTTTGTTGGTCGACCACTCCTGGGGAGGTGAACAGTGGTCTTGAATTTCCTCCGTTTGTACACAATCTGTCTGACTGTGGATTGGTGGAGTCCAAACTCTTTAGAGATTGTTTTGTAACTTTTTCCAGCCTGATGAGCATCAACAACTCTTTTTCTGAGCTCCTCAGAAATCTCCTTTGTTCCTGCCATGATACACTTCCACAAACATGTGTTGTGAAGAGCAGACTTTAATAAATCTCTGTTCTTTAATAAAACAGGGTGCCAGTGATTGAAAAACTTTTTAAAAAAATATTTTTGTCTCATTTGTTTAACTGGGTTCTCTTTATCTACTTTTAGGACTTGTGTGAAAATCTGATGATGTTTTAGGTCATATTTATGCAGAAATATAGAAAATTCTAAAGGGTTCACAAACTTTCAAGCACCACTGTACGCCAGTACCTTATGTTACAGGACAAAGTACGTATGTCTTAAATAGTTGCAGTTAAAAATTCATGGTGTTACACTGCATTAAGCAGTAGCCTTCAATGCTAGCACTGTTACATTGATTTCCTTTGAAACATACAGACATTGTTGTACTTTTCATTACAGGACATACATTAATTACACTGAGCTAGGCTGTTTAAAGCGTGGTATTAAATGCCTCAATATGTAGCCATTGCTTAGCATAGCATTATAGCTTAAACTGTTCAGTACTCTATACTTCTGTAAGTGCAACTACTAGCATCAAACAGCAGAGTCTGTTTGTACCACAGCCTGTAATTATGCTAAACAGCACCGTCTGCAACATCCATTATTCTTATGGTTATTGCTTTAATCTGTAGAACATGCACTGTACTGTTACGTAGCTTTTTATGTTATTTTATTGAATACATTTTGTCTTTTTTCACTATAGCAACGAACGAACGAATGAATGAATAAATGAATGAACGAACGATTTAGTTACAATCACAAGGACATATATAAAAGTATAGAGGTGTAAAGGTGCTACAAGGATATAAAAATATAAAAATATTTATATAAATAAAAATATGAAGTGTGCAAATATGAAGTTAAGTTGCCTAAGGACAATATGTATTGAGAACTTCACATGATATAAGTCAGGTACAGTTTGACTATTCCCTGCTTGATATATTTTTAAATACACTCTCTCTTTTAATATTTATTTACATTCTGTTTATTGAAACTATTACTATAAACATATTCATTAGATAACTTAGGTTAATTCTTACATATAACATCTAGTCTGACCAAGGAGGTCGGGTCTCTTTTTGAGTCTTGGTCCTCCCAACGTTTCTTCCTTATAATGGGAGTTTTTCCCTAGGCTTGCTCAATTTGGGATTGGCCCTAGATATTAAAAGATAATCGAAAATTGTAAAGCTGCTTTGAGACAATGCTGCATTGTAAAAGGCACTATAGGAATAAAGCTGACATGACTTAACCTTAACAGAGTATGCTACAAAAGGTTTATATAACACTACCAAGAAACATTAGTTTGGAATACAAAGTGCAAACACGTGAAGATGAAAGGAAAAAAGAACTAAAACTAAAAAGAATCATTAAGAATAAACAACAGAACTGAGTTATTTATTAGGGTTATTGCATTATTTGTATATGTTATATGTTTATGAACATAAAGCCTATCATTATTTGGCAACGCGTCAGTGGAGTGATACTGTTTTGGTGTGAAAAAGTCCTGCTGTTATCACAAAAATCATCACGCGTCTCAACCAGTCAGATTTTAAGCTTGGAACTAAGCGTTGTATAATACAGGATAAAAAGCCTTTCATTCATTTCTTTTCAGTTCAGAGTCGTGGGGAGCCCGGCAGCTCAGGAAACAAGGCGGGAACCAACACTAGACTGGACGCCACCACAAAGCACACTTTAGAGACTCTGCCTGACCTAACACATATAGGAAGAAACCACCTGACCTACAGAATATGGGAGTACCAAGAGGAAACCCATGCAGACACGAGGAGAACCTCTCCACACAGGCCAAACTTGGAATCAAACCTGTGATTTCTGGTGCTGGGAGGTGACAACACTGCCCCCTTTTAGTAAAGTTAGAATATGTAACTGTTACACTGTGTGAAGCTATAACCAGCAGCTAAGGCACACCAGACTGAGAACTGTCCATCCTCATGTGATGGAAGGGGCATGGCCAGTTTTTGTCAGCACAGATGAGTAGGGGTTTAACAATTCAATGTCACCTCATGTTATAATTGTGGAGAACTCACGTGCCTTTTCCTCACGGACATCTTACTTACATCTTGCATTCTTTGAACATGCATATGTTATATACGGCATATCTTCCTTCATATCTTCTCAAATGGAAACTGAAGGGAATTTGGGATGTTTAAAGATATTGTATAGCGCTTTTCACACACGCAATTGATACAAAATAGTGTTTTACAAACTAGGCATTACAACAGGGTCTTATTTTCAGTTTAAGATAATAAGGTTGTTTATTTATAGTTATTAAAATTCTTTAGTACAGGAGACTAAAGTTTTGTGTTTAAAAACCTAAACAAAAATTGAGTATGATTTTGGATTGTTTACACACAATCGTGAGAAAATCGAATTGTGAACTCAGTATCGTGAATCGAATCGAATCGTGAGCAGAATGTATCCTTACACTCCTATAGATTAGATGAAACACAAACCTGATCTCTCCAGAATCAGGATCCAGGATCACTCAGCATTGTGAACCTTTAGTCATTAATCATTTAACTGGTTTATATCTTGCCTCTGGCAAGGCGGGGTTTGACTTGAGTCTCAGCCCTCCTTGGGTTGGAGGCGGTTTCTGGTGTGAACTGGTCACACCTTTCATGTCAAACATATCTCGGGCATGTTCTTTCAGTTTGGCACAGCTTAACGTAATGTTGGCCAAAAGCCTCATTGACTGACTCCTTACGGCCAGGGTTTTGGGTGTTTATAACACATTATATGAGAAGATTCGTCCACGATACGTTCTGTGAAACTGCACGTTATGCGATTTGGACGTTGTCCGACAACCATAGTGTATACCATACTAAGCAGAACTATATGTGATACTGTAGTGTACCGGTATTGACTAAATAGCCAAGATACTGCAGTGTTACCTATACATTGATTTATTTAATATCAGCATTGATCACCATATGTTGATTTTCTATTTTCACTATTTAAGGTGGGTAAAAATGTTTATATGAGAGATAGTATGTGGCAGCACAACATATAGTGTTTCCTGTTGTATTTAGGCCCTAGCGGCTATTCAAGAAGAGAGAAGGGAAATTAAATGCACACTGAACTCTGGTTTGCTGAATTATATATATATATATATATATATATATCTATATCTAAAATATATATATATATCTATATATCGGATATAGATAGATCGAGACACCTTATATATATATCTATATATATATCTATATAGAGAGGAGAAAATATATATCTATCTATATATCTCATATGTATATATTAATATATAATATATAATACATATATATATATATAATATCTACAGTGGTGCTTTAAAGTTTGTGAAACCCTTGAGAATTTTTCTATATTTCTGCACTAATATGACTTAAAACATCATCAAGATGTTTCACACAAGTCCTAAAAGTAGATAAAGAGAAACCCATTTAAACAACAAATGAGACGACACATATTATACTTGGTTATTTATTTATTGAGGAAAATGATTCCAATATTAACAATTAGTGAGTGGAAAAAGTATGTGACCCTTTGTTTTTCAGTATCCTGGTGTGAGCCCCCTGTGCAATACCTGCAGCTAAACCATTTCCTGTAACTGTTGATCTGTGCCTGCACACCGGCTTGGAGGAATTTTTTTAGCCCCATTCCTCCGTACCGAACAGCTTCAGCTAGCTCTGGGATGTTGTGGTGGGTTTCCTCACATTAAAACTGCTCGCAGCAGGTCCTTTTCACCACATTTCCATTGGACTAAGGTCAGGACTTTGACTTGGCCATTCAAAAACATGAACTTTATTCTTCTGTAACCATTCTGTGGTAGAACGGCTTGTGTGCTTAGGGTCGTTGTCTTGCTGCATGACCCACCTTCTCTTGAGATTCAGTTCATGGACAGATGTCCTGATATTTTCCTTTAGAATTCTCTGATATCATTCAGAATTCATTGTTCCATCAATGATGGCAAGCCGTCTTGATCCAGATGCAGCAAAACAGGCCCAAACCATGATACTACCACCACCGTGTTTCACAGATGGGATAAGGTTCTTATGCTGGAATGCAGTGTTTTCCTTTCTCCAAACATAATGCTTTTCTTTTAAACCAAAAAGTTCTATTTTGGTCTCATCCGTCCACAAAACATTCTTCCAATAGCCTTCTGGCTCGTCCACGTGATCTTTTAGCAAACTGCAGACGAGCAGCAATGTTCTTCTTGCAGAGCAGTGGCTTTCTCCTTGCAATCCTGCCATGCACACCATTGTTGTTCAGTGTTCTTCTGATGGTAGACTCATGAACATTAACATGTTGTTACCCACTCCTTGGGAGGGTAACAATGGTCTTTAATTCAATTAAATCTGTCTGACTGTAGATTGGTGGGTACAAACTCTTTAGAGATGGTTTTGTAACCTTTTCCAGCCTGATGAGCATCAACAACTCTTTTTCTGAGCTCCTCAGAAATCTCCTTTGTTCGTGCCATGATACACTTCCACAAACATGAGCAGACTTTGATAGATCCCTGTTCTTTAAATAAAACAGGGTGCCCACTCACATCTGATTGTCATCCCATTGATTGAAAACATCTGACTCTAATTTCACCTTCAAATTAACTGCTAATCCTAGAGGTTCACATACTTTTACCACTCACTAATATGTAATATCGGATCATTTTCCTCCATAAATAAATGACCAAGTATAATATTTTTGTCTCATTTGTTTAACTGGGTTCTCTTTATCTACTTTTAGGACTTGTGTGAAAATCTGATGATGATTTAGGTCATGTGCAGAAATATAGAAAATCCTAAAGGGTTCACAAATTTTGAAGGACCACTGTATATATATATCTTCACTCCATAATCCTCTATTCCATTGATCTTCATTCCAATCTTTGTGAGCTTTTGCATACCTTGGCCTTTTCACCTTGTTCCCCTTCTGAAAAAGTGGTTTCTTGACTGTTACCCTTCCAAAAAGACAATTCCTGATCAAGCTTCTTTAGACTGTAGAAGGGTTAACTTGGCATCCTGACGAAGCTGCCAGATGCTGCTATTGCTCAAGTATAAGGGGAGGAAACACTATATTTTTACCACTGTAGCCTATAGAAGTTGTTTTTTTCTGATTTTCATCCCAGTTCTTTACTACTGCATACATATTTCTGGTTGTATTCTAATAAACACATCTAATGGTGGCCTAGAACATTTGCACAGTCCTGTTTATATACACATATGTATATACATATGTTTATGTGTGTATATATTTAAGCAAAGCATATCATTTCACCTCCTCTAATCTTGGTCATGGTCACAACAGAAGGTCTGGAGCCTATCCCGGAATTCACTGGGTGCAGAATTACACTCTGGATACAATGCCAGTCTGTTGCAGGGTTCCCTAAAAGCACCACCTGACCTTCACGTTGCGAGTCCCACCCAAAATTTGATCCTAGGCACTCGAAAAGAGGCATTTCAGCAACTGTGGGTTGCCATATTTTAGGCCGCTAGGGTGGCAGAGTAATCAAAGCCCTGATATCCCACCCACAGGGATCCAGGTTTGAATCCTGGCAGTGATTTTATTGTATACTGACAAATTATGGACGAATATTAGATGTGTGTGTAGGTGTAAATAAAATGTATATAGTTTCAGTACATCGTATGCACTATGAGAGGTAATGTAATATAACAGTACTAGTGTAATAGGTGGAAAACTGCAAGCTGCTGAGCGAAAAGCCTAATATGGAGGCCAACTAGCATCACACTGGATTGCACTAATTGCAAATCGATGTCCCAGTTGGCTGTACTTCCAATGCACAGCTCTATATCAGCTCAGTAACGCCCAAAGATCAAGCCAGTTATTCAATATCATGCAAACGTTATTCTATTCAGCAGGATCAGGGGTCGAAGGAAAATGGTGTCCTCTAAACGTTAACCAACACCTGCTCATTAATTATTACTCGATGTAACGACGATACCCTTGGTGAAGGAGGAAAAAAAAGCAATAGATCATGCATGCTCATCCGGATTTGAAGTGAAGATGGGCACCGTGGCACAATGGATGCTGGTGATAGTGGGAGTATAAATGTGGGCTGTTCCGAGGCACAACCCACTGTTGCATTACATCAGCCTTGTAACACGTTTGAAATGACAAGAACGGACTGCATTTAGCAGTGAATTATCCATATTATAAATTACAATGTACTAAAAAGCAATGCATGACTCAATAACGTGCCGTGGATTAAAAAAAAATGCGCGTGTGCTTAATGCAATGATCGATAGGTACGCTTCTCATAAATAAGATGGTACCGTCCATGGCATCTTCAAGCAATCTCTAGGTCACGACTATATAAATATATATCAAGCACACTAATAAAAACAAGATATAATAGAGCTAATGTTCATTCTCGCACCCTAGGCGCGTTTGCGTAATTCCCTAAGAGCGCACGTTATAAAAAAAAGAATACCCACCCTTATGGGTTACTACAATGCTTTTTCCGTGTTAGTACAAATCTATACAAACACAATCAGCCCGTAAGAAATCCAAAAAATAAAAGAACAATTCTTGTTCAAAGCCTCACCGTGTGAAACGCCTCCCGCGCGTGCTGAACGGTTCAGTAGATTTAATACTAAGGATTAAAGGAGCGCTCAGTCTCATCTGAACGTGGCCTCCAGCCCAGTGCGCTCAGCCAATAGCACGCTGTTCCGACTCAGCCACGCCCATGTGACTCCCTGGCTTCAGCTGATTGGCCAATTACGGTTTATTATCTGGTCTGTTCCACGATGAAGCACTAAGATCTTGAAAATGAGCTCGCTTCCCTTTAATTTGTCCTAAAATATATGACACACCAAATGTATGAATGTGAATTAATCTGGATAAACTGCTTTCCTTAATTTGCTTAACAATTACGTTTTCACAGTGGGTTTTTGCCTTAAAATTCACAAAAGTTAATTTTTCCTTCAACTCAATACTATGTAAGTCAATACTCACTGCACACTTATTAGGTACACCATGCTAGTACCGGGTTGGACCCCCTTTTTCCTTCAGTACTGCCTTCATTCTTCATGGCATAGATTCAACAAGGTGCTGGAAACATTCCTCAGAGAGTTTGGTCCATATTGACATGACAGCATCCTGCAGTCACTGTAGATTTCTTGGCTGCTAATACATGATGTGAATCTCCGGTTCCACCACATCCCAAAGGTGCTCTATTGGATTGAGATCTGGTGACTATGGAGGCTTTAAGTACAGTGAACTCATTATCATGTTCAAGAAACCAGTTTGAGATGATTTGTGATATGGAGCGTTATCCTGCTGGAAGTAGATAAAAGAAGATGGTACATTTTGCTCATAAAGGGATGCACATGGTCAGCAACAATACTCAGGTAAGCTGTGGGGCTTAGATGATGTGAAATTGATATTAATGGTCCAAAGCGTGCAAAGAAAATATCCCTCACACCATTACACCACCAGCAGCTTGAACTTTTGATACAAGGCAGGATGGATCCATGCTTTCATGTTGTTTATGGCAAATTCCGACCCAACCATCTGAATGTTACAGCAGAAATCGAGACTCATCAGATCAGGCGACATTTTTCCAATCTTCTATGTCCAGTGTTGGTGAGCAGGAAATCACATTGTACGATTTTTACAGAATTTAATTGTAAATTATGGTGGAAAATAAGTATTTGGTCAAACGTTTCCTGTAAGTCTGCACCAGGTTGGCACACACTGTAGCTGGTATTTTGGTTCATTCCTCCATGCAGATCTCCTTTAGAGCAGTGATATTTTGGGGCAACACGGACTTTCATCTCCCTCCACACATTTTCTATGGGGCTGAGGTCTGGAGACTGGCTAGGCCACTCCAGGATCTTGAAATGCTTCTTACGGAGCCACTCCTTCATTGTGTTTGGGATCATTGTCATGTTGGAAGACCCAGCCACGTTCCATCTTCAATGCTCGCACTGATGGAAGGAGGTTTTGGCTTAAAATCTCATGATACATGGCCCCGTTCATTCTTCCCTTAACACGGATCAGTCGTCCTGTCCCCTTTGCAGAAAAACAGCCCCAAAGCATGATGTTTCCACCCCCATGCTTCACAGTTAGGTATGGTGCAACTCAGCATTTTCCCTTTCTTTCCTCCAAACACGACGAGTTGAGTTTCTACCACCAAAAAGTTCTAATTTTGTGGTTTCATCTGACCACATGATATTCTGCCCATCCTCTTCTGGATCATCCATAATGCTCTCTGGCAAACTTCAGACGCGCACTGGACATGTACTGGCTTAAGCAGGGGGGCACACCTGGCACTGCAGGATCTGAGTCCCTCTCAGTGTACGTTTCGTTTACATGATTGTAGTGTGTTACTGATGGTAGCCTTTGTTACTTACTCTTCGTCCCAGCCTCTCTGCAGGTCCATTCATCAGGTCCGTCATGTAGTTCTGGGATTTTTTTGGCTCACCGTTTCTCATTATCATTTCATGTTGACCCCACGGGATGAGATCTTCCGTGGGCCCCAGATCGAGGGAGATTTATCAAGGTCTGTATGTCTTCCATTTTCTTACAGTTGGCTCCCAACAGTTGATTTATTCACACCAACCTGCTTGCCTATTGTAGATTCCACTCTTCCCAGCCTGCTGCAGGTCTACAATTTTCTTCCTGGTCTTTCTTCGACAGCTCTTTGGTCTTGGCCATCGTTGAGTTTGGAGTTCTGAACTGTTTGAGGCTTGTGGGACAGGTTGTCTTTATACAGATAACCGAGGTCAAACAGGGTGCCATTAATACAGGTAATGAGTGGAGGACAGAAGAGCTTCTTAAAGAGGAAGTTAACAGGTCTGTGAAAGCCAGAAATCTTGGCTTGTTTGTGGGGTGACCAAATACTTATTTTTCTACCATGATTTACAATTAAATTCTTAAAAAATCCTACAATGTGATTTCCTGGATTTTTTTCTCATTTTGTCTCTCATAGTTGAAGTGTACCTATGATGAAAATTACAGACCTCTCTCATCTTTCTAAGTAGGAGAACTTGCACAATCAGTGACTGACTAAATACTTTTTTGTCCCACTGTATATACAAGAGTTAATGGGGTTTGATTTCAGGCTGCAAGACAAATTGTTTGTTTGCTTGTTTATTTCGTTTGTTTAATGTCACATCAGCATTAATAAATACTAGTCAGAAACCTTCATACTGTGTGACCAATTTACCTAATGCATGTATTTGGAATGGGAGAGCAAACCGGAGTACCCAGAGCAAATCCGTGTGGACATTAGGAGAACATACAAACTCCATACAGGCCTAGTCCACGGTCGGGTTCGAACTGAGGATCTCTGAGGCTGTGAGGTGACTGTGCTAACTGTGGGAGGCACAGAGGCAAACACAAATAAGTAACTATTTTGTAACTAAGAGGTATGATGAATTTCTACGGATACTTAAACATGAATTCAATTTCAGATAATTACATTTTCACAGTTTAAAGTGAAAAATCAACTGTTTTATCCCTTAAATGAGAATTATTTCGACATATGAACATTTCGATCTAAGGTAAAACATTACATCTAAGGTTTCAAATTGGACAAACAGCTGAAAGTCATGCAAAAGTTTTGGGTATCCTTTAGTCAAATGACATATTTTGTTTGTTTTCTGAATGAAAAGAAGTAAATACAAACTCTGCATTAAACAAAACAAATTTTCTTAACACTGAATTACAGCATAATTATTCATCAGAACTCCAGAGTTTTTGTGGTATATAAGCTCAATGTCAACAAATTAATAATAACGCCCCCATATAGAAATGTCAGAATGCTGCAAAACTCATCATGCAATTCTATCTCAGGCAGATATGCAAATGCTTACAGGTGTTATACTAAAAGGCTCTCAGAGACTACTTTTGAGTAGTGTACCTCTTGGTGAGAGATCGCTGAATGCAAGACATGACTCTACAACATATTTGACCATAGCTGGGTCTGTAGATCCTGCAGACTTGTAGTTTGCTGAAGCTGGTGTCCCAGTTGGTCCCATAAATGCTCAAATGGTGATAAATCTGGCAACCAGGCAGGCCAAGGAAGTGTTACAATCTGGCGGAGACATTCCTGGGAGACCCTTGCTGTGTGTGGATGAGCATTATCCCGCTGAAAAATGCCAGTTGGAAGCCTTGCCATGAGAGGCAACACATGTGGCCGCAGGATGTCCTGCACATATCGCCGATCTGTTAGTGTCCCTCGTATCACTACTGACTGAGTGTCGTGTGCGATGCCTCCCCAGATCATCACACCAGCAGTTGGGGCAGTGTGTCGCTCCACAGTAAAGGTAGAATTGAAGCACTCATCAAGAGGCCTCCATATTCCAACTTGACCGTCGTCGGTTCCCAAACAGAATCTGGATTCATCACTAAAGATGATACGGTTCCATTCCAGAGCAGTCCAGGTTTCTCATTCATGACTCCATTGCAAACAAAGGCAATGGTGGCTGGCTATAAATGGAAGAACATGTTATGGGCACTCTGACAACAATTTTCTTTTTGCTAAGCACCTGAAAATGGTAGAGACAGGGGTGTGTAGTGAAGGTGCCACTTGCGCCTTGATGGTGGATAATGAAACTGTAGTAGCTGCTCGTGCTTGTTAGTGGATCAAATGATTCTCTCTACTGGTGGTCTGTTCACCGTGTGTTTGTGTCCTTATAGAACCACTGCTCCCAACACCTCCTAACAGCTAGGTCAGAACGGTCTAGATGGAGGCAATTTGTCGAAACGACCATCCTGCTTCTCTCAGTCCAATGATGCACCCCCTCTCAATGTCACTCAAAAGCACTCTTTCGTATTTGCCATTGTCACTCGCATCAGTCTCTCCATCATTACTTGGTGTCTTTACAGAAAAAGCACTTAATGCAAGCTAATTACGATCATTTCGCTTCCAAAGGCTGCATTTGAGGGCTTAATTTGCACAGTTTATTACAGTCTTTGCTCCACAGATTCCCTGTAGTTTTTATTTACTTAATCGTTCATTCATTTGGTAGAGTAAAATTATTAGTGTGGAAAACAGGCACTGTATTCACTCTCTCAGGCTCTCACCCAGAAACTGACAGTGTGTCAACACAGACGCAGGGCCTATTGATTCACACATTGCATGGTAATTGTAGTGTAATCGATGAAGCGCTTACTGTACGCCATTCTGCAGACATGGAAACAAACCGACCCAGCAGGCGTGCCAAGTATTTCTGATGAAATGTAATCCAGTCAAATAACCAATTTGATCAGTGTGAGCAAGGATATATAGTAGAATAAATATAAGCTTGGTCAACAATAGCGGCATTGTCTATGAACAGACATAAACAAGTTGCCATAGCCTATTCATCATACCTCCTGAGCCCATCATTTGAGACAATGACCTGATCTGAGCTGAGAATGCCTTGTGACTCACCAAATAACAACTGATGGCAGCATGAGACAGATAAAAATAAATGGTTTTTTTCACGCACAGCCTTGGAAGTCAGTGAATTCATTTACATAATAACATGTCTGTTAGATCGTGGATACTGTATATTGAAAAATCAGACATGACTGGGAGTCCAAGGCATGAGTTCAATACTTCATGCAAATGCCTTTAATGTCTTACTTAAAAGGACAATAACAACAGCAGTAACCCAGAGCATAACTCCATAAGCAACAGACAGACTATATAGGGTGTCTCACCATGAGGAACCAGGGGCTGGATTCACGGGAGCTTTTTTAAGAAACAAATAGAGACAGCACATGAGAATGTTCTTAAATGAAGTTCTCATATATTATCTTAAGAAAACTAATTATTTTCTTAGAACAATTCTCGCTGTTTTCTTATGTAGACATTACGTTGCATTTTACAGCTCACAATATTCCGCGCGAGACACATTTTGAATTTGTGTTGACCGTTATTTCCGTTATTAGTTTAAACCTCTCTGAGGACGGCAAAATGGAGCAAAAATATCAAACCAAGCGTGCAGAAAACTTTAGTAAACAAGAAATAGAGGTGATGGTGGAAGAAATAGCCAACAGGAAAAAAGTACTTCTTGGAAAATATGATAATTGTGGAACGACGAGGATGGACAAGAGTAGCAGAGGCGGTGTCCGCCGTTACACAGTCTGTGAGAGATGCTGAAGCGGTAAAAAAGAAATTAAATTTAAAATATCTCCTTAAAAAGAAGGGAGCAGAGAGAGCAAGAGATATGAAGAAGACCGGAGGAGGTGTTTCCAACATTCATTTTGATGCTTTGGAGGAGAAAACTCTTCTCCTGATAGGGGAGACTGCGGTTGAAGGTGTGTCTGGCGGAGTTGATTCAGAGGCTGTAGAAGCAGGTAGGCTAGATACGCGAAGATTATTATTATTATTATTATTATTATTGTTTTTCGGTGCTTGAAAAGCACTCCGTGGGTGTGCTATGACTTTTGGTGTCGATCCCATTATCGTTTTTAATACATTTAAGTTAAAAAAGAAATAAAAATCCCCCACAGAAATGCATTGAGGGAACGTTCAGATTCAAATCTCAACCGACAAAATTCAAACTGTAACTGAAATCGATGATGTCATCACAGAGCACTTAGTGAGACTCAGTGACCTGTTATTACATCTGCTGATACATAAGCATATAAAAGTATTGGGACACGCCCCCACACACGGCCAAAAGTATTGTGTCTCGCCCCCGCACGTGGCCAAAAGTATTTAGACACGCCCCCAAACTTGGTCAAAAGTATTGAGACATGCCCCTGATACTTTTGGCCGTGTGCGGGGGCGTGTCCAAATACTGGGCGTGTCCAAATAGTATGGTGTCACACCCCTGCACATGGCGAAAAGTATTGGGACAAGCCCCGCACACAACCTAAAGAATCAGGAGCATGTGTCAGCACTTTTGGCCGAGTTTGGGGACGTGTCCAAATACTTTTGGCCAAAAGTTTTGGTACACATGCCATATCTTTCTGTTTGCCACATTTCAAGCTGTAAAATGGATGTATTGTCTTGGTGTAGAAAAATGCAGATCAGGAAATGCAGATCTATTTATTATTATTATTATTATTATTATTAAGTCAGATTTATTTATATAGCGTCACATCAGATTTATTTATATAGCACTTTTTACAATGGAGCATTGTTTCAAAGCAACTTTACAATATCTACAATATCAACTTTACTTATATCTATGGCCCATCCCAAATTGACCAAGCCTAGGGCAACAGTGGCAAGGAAAAACTCCCTAAGACGTACAGTCTTACAATCCAAGCAATTGTGGGTTAAGGGCCTTGCTCCAGGACCCAACAGTGGAAGCTTTGCAGATGTGGGATTTGAACCCTGGACCTACTGGTCCAGAGTCCTCTACCTTAACAGCTAGGCCACCACAGTCCCTATAAGATGTTCACTACAATGCTGTCAATTATTTTAACTGTATTTTAGAGGCCTTAGAGTCACTGTGGCAGATATTGGAAGTCTTTAGAAGGTAAGGTTAATTAGCACTAGTGCTATTTAAATAAGTAA
Source organism: Ancistrus triradiatus (assembly GCA_025084515.1). NCBI lineage: Eukaryota > Metazoa > Chordata > Actinopteri > Siluriformes > Loricariidae > Ancistrus > Ancistrus triradiatus. The sequence continues at coordinate 139,292 of JAJAGP010000196.1, read as the reverse complement.
TATGGCTGGACCATGGATATAAATGCCCAGGGATGGGTCCTGTTGATGATATGAAGGTAAACATGATCTAAACTGTGACGCTACTCTGATCTTTCTAAAGTCAATAGCTTATTAGCAAAGAGCCAGCCATGTCTGGGCTCTGTGACCATAATGACCGTAATTTAGAATAATTACCCGTTTGGTTACTGGAGGCCCTGCAGCACTTGGTGCACATCTGGAGCGGATCAGCAGATATCTGACCTATTGAGTTCTCAGCTCAGAAAATCAATTCCTTTAACAGTCTCTCATCTTGTGTTTGAAGCCTCAAAGGTCAGTTCAGTTTTATGTGGCCCGGCCCCACAGGATATGAGTGAAATTGTAGAGTTTCACAATGCAGCACAGCTATTTCCTTTAGGGGGAAGAACATTCTCGTACATGGCACCCCTGCTATGGAACTACCTGTCCACTTTAGTCCCTTTAGACTGGGTTGTGCAGCTCTCTGGAGTTGTCTCTGGCCTGCCTGCTCCGTCATGCCTTTGGCCCAGCAGCTGGATGTGTCTTGGATGGGCCTTGGTCCTCTATGTCCTGGAGTTGTGCATTCTTACCTTAGACTAAGGGTAGAGATGGGAGGTCACTGTCAGAGAGAGTTTTTTTGGGGATCTTTGGGTGGCTATCAGGTTTGTTGAATGCTGGGGAGGCTGGTGTCTCATGTGATCCCTCTTGGCTGTGTTACTCGGCATGCTACGGCATGCTACTCGGCATCTCATGCTACAATCGGCATTCTGTTAATAGGCTCTGTGTTTTTAACATCACTAAATACAGATTCTGTTTTCTTACTGAGCTCTTCGTCCGATACAAGTTCCAGTCCTCAAACCTGTATTCAGATCATATCAGAGGACCGTGTATTTCAACTATTATTATACATTTATTATGTAGTTAATCTCTTACATCTAAGCCGCCCAAGCAGGTCGGGTCCCGTTTTGACTCTTGGTGGTCCCAAGGTTTCTTCTTTATAACATTTAGGGCATTTTTCCGTAACCTAACATGTCTTTGGAATGTGGGAAGAAAACAGAGTACCTGAAGAAAGCCCACGCAAACATGAAAAGAAAATGAAAACTCCATACCGTCCAGGTCAGGTGCGAATCCAGGGATCTCTAGGACCACTGAGCCACCACAATGACCTATTTCATATTATCATCATCATCATCACCCATGACCCAGGTTTGAGGCATGTCGTTGTCTCCCAGTTGGGTCGTTGTGACCTCCAGACACAACTGGGTGTGTTTGGGGGATGAGTGGTCGTCAGGTGATCATACCCTGACACTGCAACAGTAATCTCTGCTGGCCCTGAGATTAACTTAATGCCATCACCCTGTGGTTCTTCCCGATGAGCACCGCACCTCAGTAACTCCAGGACAAACTGGGATAAACATGACAACATCGATTCGGTCTTATTATTCCAGTGTAGCTATCTACATACAGTATCTCCACTGTACACTACCGCAGTTAACTGGCAAATTATAGTATTATTACATTATAATAAAACAGCGTTCAATAAATTATAATATTACAGTGCGGTCGGACTCTAATGTATCCACACCTGTATTCAGTCCACCATGAACAGCGTGTGAATTACTGGGGAAATTCTTGTTTAACAGCGCCATCTGGTGTTTAAGAAAAATGCACGATGCTCATGTACAAAGGCGATCACGAACATTTGTGGTAAATCATATTTCATGTACAGATCCATAGTGTTAATGCTTGCATTTAACAAACAACTTCTCAAAGAAAAAGAACACAAACAAATTAATAAAATATTTCTTTTTTACTGCACAATTATGGTTCATACTGTTCAGACAAGCTGTGTCATGTCACACCAGCATTTCATTGCTAAGACTTCTAGACTTTCGGTACCAGGGAACCCCTATTAGACTGTATTCAACTTCTTGGAACAAACAACTTTATAACTGACAGACTCACCTCACCAGAGGCAGGATACAAACTGGGGTATTACAGTAGGTAGGGCACGTTTTATTGTGGATTTTTGTTTGGTTTCTTGTACAAGTCCATGACCTGGAATTTCTTGAAATGAACACAGCAAACAGGCTCTGGACGGCCCAGACAAGAAAAGCATAGAGACTATCGTTTGATCTGCCGACAAGCACGAGCAGCTCTCACAATTTTGTTGTCCACCATCCATACACAGATGGCACCTTCACTACACACCCCTGTCTCTGCCCGGACCATCTCCAGGTGCTTAGCAGAAGGAAATTTGTTGTCTCAGCACTCATTAAGTGTCCTGCCATTGACAGCCAGACACCATCACCTTCATTGCAGTGGTGTGATGAACAATAAACCTGGACTGCTACAGACTGGAAATGTATCGTCTTTAGTGACGAATCCAAATTCTGTTTGGGATCCGACGACGGTCGGGTTTGAGTATGGAGGCTTCATGGTGAGCGCTTCAATCCTGCTTTTGCTGTAGAGCGACACACTGCCCCAACTGCTGGTTTGATGATCTGGGGAACCATCGCATACGACAGCTGGTCACCCCTAGTAGTGATATGAGGGGCACTAACAACTCAGCATTATGTGCAGGACATCCTGAGGCCACATTTGTTACCTCTCATGGCAGGGCTTCCAACTGGCATTTTTCAGCAAGATAATGCTCACCCACACACAGCAAGGTTTCCTTGGAATGTCTCTGCCAGATTGTAACACTTCAGATTTTCACACAGGTTAAACAAATGAGACAAAAATATTATACTTGGTCATTTATTTATTGAGGAAAATGATCCAATATTACATATTAGTGAGTGGCAAAAGTATGTGACCCTCTAGGATTAGCAGTTAATTTGAAGGTGAAATTAGAGTCAGGTATTTTGAATGATGACAATCAGGTGTGAGTGGGCACCCTGTTTTATTTAAAGAACAGGGATCTATCAAAGTCTGCTCTTCATGACATGTTTGTGGAAGTGTATCATGGTACGAACAAAGGAGATTTCTGAGGACCTCAGAAAAAGAGTTGTTGATGCTCATCAGGCTGGAAAAGGTTACAAAACCATCTCTAAAGAGTTTGGACTCCACCAATCCACAGTCAGACAGATTGTGTACAAATGGAGGAAATTCAAGACCATTGTTACCCTCCCCAGGAGCGGTCGACCAGCAAAGATCACTCCAAGAGCAAGGCGTGTAATAGTTGGTAATAGTTGGTGAGGTCACAAAGGACCCCAGGGTAACTTCTAAGCAACTGAAGGCCTCTCTCACATTGGCTAATGTTAATGTTCATGAGTCCACCATCAGAAGAACACTGAACAACAATGGTGTGCATGCAGGGTTTGCAAGGAGAAAGATCCCTAATAAATGATAAACAACTGTATCACATTTGTAATAATGTTCTGGACAGATGTGAGGTCAGAGATTACAAAGTCATAGACAATGGAAGTGGAACCAGTCAGTAGAAGAAGTAAAGATAATAGGTGCAGGGGTCAGAATCTGACATTAAAAATTAAAGTAATAGCTACTTTGTACTAATTTGGGAAGAGTATAAAAGGAGCTCAGTGGCTCTCCAAACAGGCTCATGTCTCCTGAGACTGACTCTGTTTATGTGTGGTTTGCTATGCCTTAAATAAACTTATTGATCAGATTTCCTGCTACTTTTTTGTTTGGTTTGAGCAGGTGAAAGTTCAATTGTCCAATTGCTGTGTGGCATCTATTTTAATATCTGTAATAATGTTGAAATTCTGCATGTACAAAATGGCATGGAACACAAATCTCATTGTCATTTCACAGTGGATATTTGTTTTGGTGTAAAATTCATCTTACCAATTAGCTGTCTTTGCTCCGAGGTGAAAAGTTGGCTGCCATGGTAGTGTCACGTATATAGAGCAAGGTGGCCCACAGACAAGAAACTTAATCTCATTGTAGGCCATTGCACAACGTTGAATGTGGTTGGAACGACAAAGTAAACGAAATCGTCATTACTGGAAAAAAAAATTTATTTGAAAGTCAAATGACTCTTTAATTACACACATATTGCTCCTGAAAAACATTAATCAGTACTTTGATCAGAGGCAGTTTGTTTTCCAACTGAGGGCAATTGCTAACATTAAATAATTTCTCTCTCAATATGAGTTAGAGAAAGTTGATCATGCTTTCATTTCCTCTCATCTGGATCACTGTAATGTGCTATATTTAAGATTAAGCCAGACATCTATTAGATGTTTACAGCTGATTCAAAATGCATAAAGTTTAGCAATTTTACATTAGCATTTTAGGATACAATACAAAGTTTTACTGGTTTGTTTTTGAAGCCTTAAGTGGCCTGGCTTTTCCTACAGCCTTTAGAGCCTTAAGATCATCTCAGATGCTCCTTTCTGTTCCACAGTCCAGACTTATGCACAATAGAGATCAGACATTTTGATCATGGCACTAAGACTGTGGAACAGTTTACCTCTTGATGTTAGGGAAGTGTCATTGGTAGCTTGTTTTAAAACCAAATCGAAAGCCTATTTCATTCTTTGACCTATGATAGTGAGCTGTGTAGCTGTGTGTATGGAATATGGCATCTCTTTTTATATTGTCCTTATAGATTTTCTTAACTTCCTGATGCTTCTTTTTTGTGTGTAAAAGTGCCATATACATAGAATAAACTTGAAACTTTAACATTGCACAAGCAGTTAGCATTTGTTGTATCTATGCAGGAGACTTCCACTTCAGAAATATTCTTGGGTCGTATAGATTTTGTTTACTGCATCACAGAACTCCAGCACATCCCTACTCCCTAGGTGTGCAGGCAGAGGTTTTAAGTAGGAAGGCTCCCAAGTGAATGCCAATATCACAGTCTGAGTCAAATATCCTAAAAAAAAATCTATGAACTTAACCCTATCTGCTCTTACACGTGCTGAACAAACAAACACCGCACAGCACTTATACAGGTAAGCGCCGCTTAACGACCATCCAATCAAAGTCTATTCCCTTTAATGATCAAGGTCTTAAAAATGTAAATAAAAGGAAAAAAAACTGTCTTTTAACTCTGGACGAATACAGCGGGTCACCTGAACAGACAATCAATGCTATTGATCCAAGAGCAGAGGTGGGAGTTAAAGAGCGGAAGTCTGTCAGTTGTGTGTGTGTGTGTGTGTGTGTGTGTGTGTGTGTGTGTGTGACTACCTTACCTTACTCGCGTGCTCATTAGCTCATGCTCGGACTAGAGTCTGTTCTCGGTTGATGTATTTAGAGACTTTTCTGTGTAAGTTTCTCGTGTTTGTGTGGATGATTTCCTCTACTGATTTGTACCGAGCTGTAAATGGTGTTTAAGTGCATGTACCTGTCCTATTGTAAGTAGTACTGCTTTGGTACCTGTATATTCTCTCTAACCTATAACTATATAAACTGGTTCACATTCACTCGTTGAGTCTCTGGTTCATCTGGCTGATCTTCTGTGTTGTTCCTAATACTGTCTATAAATGCATTTTTGGTATCAGGTCCATCATCCTTTTAAGTGCTACGGCTTTAACCTAGACAGGGCTGTAACAGTGCATTGCTGTATTTTCTATAGTATTGTAAATTTCCCATCAATTAAAAATGCATTGGCATGAGGGATGATGTGTAGATGGTAGCGTTCCATTCATGTGTTCAGTGGTATCGCAGACGCATTTATGTATCGTAACAGATAGCTAGACATTTCAGTGTAGCATTTATTCTTTCATTAATTAATTGTCTTATCCGTTTAATCCTAGTCAGAGTCGCATGAATATTGGTGGCTAGGGCGCTTTAGGAACGTCAGTGAACCTAACACACTTGTCTTTGTAAACCCATGCAGACATGGGGAGAACATGCAAACTCCACAGATGCATGGTTGGAATCGAACCGGGGACGCTGGAACTGTGAAGTGACCACGCTAACTGCTGCACAAAGTAAGATGAGGTTAGCAAAAAGATAAAACACATGGAATATACAAAAAATAGAACACTACTTTGCTAACGTAAAGAGTAAAAATAATACAATTAAGAACAACACAAAAAGAAAGAATTATACATTTTTAAATGTTTTTGTTGATTTCTTTTAGGATGTTTCCACTTTATTCTCCTAAACTTATTACAGTTTGGCCTGGCCGAGGTAGGAGAACCAGAGGTCGGTGACAGGGGAGAGATGTGCTTGTCTTTTAAATTAAGTGAATACAATGTATTATTTATGGATGCTCCCACAGCGAAGACAAAAAATAAAGAAAATAATGCACCCAGATAGAAATGTCTGATTTCTGTAAATCTCGGCATGCAGTTCTGTCTAAGGCAGATATTTAAATGATTACAGGTGTGGTCTGATTAGATAATGAGATTTGCCAAAACAGGGTGTAAAATTGCAAGCAGAGACTACTTTTGGGTAGTGTACCTCTTGGTGAGAGATCGTTGATCCTCTACGACTCAACTGCCCACAGTTTTGAGTCTTGGTCCTCCCAAGGTTTCTTCCTAGAACTAGGGAGTTTTTCCTTGCCACTGTCGCCCTAGGCTTGCTCAATTTGAGATTGGACGTATTATTAGGAGATGATCTAAACTTGTAAAGTTGCTTTGAGACAATGCTCCATTGTAAAAAGTGCTATATAAATAAATTTGACTTGACTTGACTTGAGTTGTTGCAGCTGGGCCTGGAGAGCCTGCACACAGTACACATGTGGGCACAGGATGTCCTGCACATATCGCTGAGTTGTTAGTGTCCCTCGTATCACTACTAGGGGTGACAGAGTGTCATGTGCGATGGCTCCCCAGATCATCACAAAAGCAGTTGGGGCAGTGTGTTGTTCCACAGCAAAGGTAGGATTGAAGTGCTCACCACAAGACCTCCATATTCGAATCACATGATTGTCGGATCCCAAACAGAACCTAGATTCATCACTAAAGACGATGCAGTACCAGTCTGTAGCGGTCTGGGTTGACCGTTCACAACACCACTACAAACGTAATGGGCACCGTGACAACAAATTTCCTTCTGCTAAGCACCTGGAAATGGTCTGGCCAGCGACAGGGGTGTGTAGTGAAGGTGCCATCTGTGTCTGGATGGTGGATAACAAAACTGTAGGACCTGCCCGTTCTTGTCAGTGGATCAAACAATCCTCTCTACTGTGGTGTCAGACCACTGTCTAGGCCGTCTGAGCCTTGTCACCATGTGTGTGTGCCCCCATAAAACCACTGCTCCCAACACCTCTTAACAGTTGGTCAGAACATTCTAGATGGTGGGCAATTTGTCAAAAACGTCCATCCTGCTTCTCTCAGTCCAATGATGTGCCCCCTCTCAAAGTCTGTCAGCTGGGCAAAATGTCTTTGAGTGTAGAGTCGTAGAGTCATGTCTAGCAGTCAACGATGTCTCACCAAGAGGTACACTACCCAACAGTAGCCTATTTAAAGGGTATATAACTAGTAAGAGTAATAATAATATTCAGGTATAAAAGTGAAGGCTTGCTTTACCCCCAAATTGCATTTGGTCGGTACATAATTATATCACGCATTTTCGGAGAGTTATTGGTTCTAATGGATGTGCAAGAGGCAGTGTGTTCATTTCCTTCCCAGTTCCCTCCAGCAGTCCAATTTGAATTTGGTCGCTGCGCTTTTCAATCAGCTCCAAATTTCACAGTTCATAACTATTACGCATCACTAATTTCACAGCCCTGATATCACCAACTGTGACCTGAGCTATGAGTTACCTTACTGCGGCACTGCCACTGTCAACGTGACGCCGTCACAGCATTCTGTTTATGATTGCAAATATTTGCTACTGTACTCGGTGTGGTTCGTAAGCGGCGGTGTGAGATGATGATATACCGTATGGTAGATTGCTATCACCGCGCAGTGTGGAAATATGACAAGTCTACAATATTGAATAGTGTGTTAAAGCTAATGCACACTGACGCAGAGCAAACGATGAAGAATGATCCGTTTTATCAAACAGGTAAACTGACAACAGCAGGTATTGTCTCGCTACTGTCTCTGAGGCAACACCATAATTTTACATTGACGTTCGGGCACAAATTACATGCTTTCTTGATTTTCTGAAAAAGAAAACAGGAACAAAAAAAACCATGGTATACGCAGGGAACAAATAGTATCTCTGCTAATGATAGAAACCATTAACAAGACAAGTAAGTAGGTTTTTATGGTCATCCTAACCATACACAGGTACACAGTGCTGTAGTGAAGACCGCTAGAGCCGAGTCTGAGTCAAGCCCAAGAGTTTTAGTAGTCAAGTTTGAGTCAAGCCCAAGAGTGGCTGAGACCAAGGCAAGACTGAGACCCAGGTTTTTTTGGGGAAAAAAATGAGGGTCTAGATTCCTGTACATTAAAATGTCAACTACAGTTAAACCTAAAGAAGGTTGATAAATGACCAGTCCTGAAATGCTTTAAATCTTCCAAAACTCATTCAAACCTTCAGGCCAAACCTAATCAAGTGGAAACTGTGTGTCTGACCACACCTGAATGAACTAGGCCCAGATGAACCCTTGCACCAATCGACCTTGGGCTCTAGTATATAGTCACCATATCTATTTCCATAACCATATATACATGGGACTGTGGCAGCCAAGAGGTTAACCCATAAGGGTTCAAAATCCCACCTCCGCCAAGCTGCCACTGTTGGATCCTTGAGCAAGATCCTTAACCAGCAGTTGTTTGAATTGTAGCAGCTGTAATTTCTTAAACTGACTCAAGTTGCCAGAGCTTTAGACTGTAGAGGCACTAGAAGCAGATCACCCAGTCATTGCTGATGTCCTCCTCAAGACAGTATCATCTTCTGCAGGGTCTTGGGCAATGAGAAAGCGAACTAAACTAAAGGGCGACAGGCAAACCAGCAGCCACCTATCAGATCCTGGTTATGCCAAAACTGAATGTGTACATCAAGAAAAAATGGCAATGGAACAAGCAATGATCTAACAGTCTACCTTGTAAAACCGTGCATACAGTACTGTGCAAAAGTCTTAGGCCACCATTAGATTAGATACATCATTGTTTTAGCAACTGTATAAGGACCATACATAATTATATCTCAGTCTCTTTATTAGAATACTAGCAGAAAATACAGGAAATTTCTAAGCTTTGGGACATCTTAAGGTGCTGGACTATGGAACAGAAGGTCCAGGGTTCAAATCCCACCTTTGCCAAGATGCAACTGTTGAGTCTTTGAGTAAATCCCTTAAACATAATCGCTTGGATTCTAAGATTGTATCAGCTGTAAGTCACTCTTGATAAGGGAGTCTAAATGACTAAATGTAAGCTTCATCGGGATGCCAAGTTGAAGGGTAGCAGCCAAGAAATCACTTTTTCAGAAGGGGAACAGGGTGAAAAGGAATTTTTGGGTCAATTTTACCATTATACCATTGCTAAATCAACAAATCTAAAGGCGGCCTAAGGCTTTTGCACAGTACCACATGCAGTACTGTATAGGACGGATCAGGCAAAAACACCATGCGCTGCATAAAATTCCTGTCAAGGACCAACATGTAGTGGATAACTGGATCTATGTTTGAGTCAAAAACTAGTAGCCTTCCCAAAAATAGAAGGAGTAATATTAAACGCCTTCTGCAAACTATGGATCATGGTCAAACATGGTGTTAAAGTCCAACCAACCATCCAACCAAGCAACCAGCCATTAAATGTGTGGTGTGTTTTATGAACAACTAGAGAATAGGAAAGTTTAGCCATGCTATTCAGTTCTCCAAAGAGATTATACCTATAGAGCGTTTAAACAGTTCACTTGCCAAAGAGGAGGTCTTCATTCTGTCGACACGAGCTTGTTGAGGTTTTAAGAAGCTAGATGGAGTAAAGCATGCAAAGTGTCAGGTCCTGGCAAGATATTCCTGGCTCTTTCAGAGAGCTATTACTATGCTAATCACAAACACAACGTTTTCTCCAGAGGAACAAAATGCTAAATACTCAAAATAGTTTAGCATTTGGGAACCTGGGAAATGAACAGTATGTGAATGCAGCCACCAGGGGGCAATACGACACTACTCCTGCATTCAGAATGATGCCCGGCATACAGCTACAGCAGCTGGGTGCATCCCATTTAACTTTCCTTGGTTCTTAGCTCGTCCTCTAAAGGACGTGAGGAAAAGAAAGACAAAGAAACCATGAAACATATTTACTCCCTGCAGTATTACCTTAATACAATGGCACTTGGATTCCCTGCTTGGCTCTAGAACAGCTTGATATCAATCAGCAAATTACAGTGCATGAACATCACAAGCCAAAATATTTGTTTTGCCACTTTGTAACACTCACTGGGTTTAGCTTTGAACAAAGAGTGAGGTTAACAGAAACAAAGGGGGTTTGCCTTGCACATATAGATTGCAACAGACTCTCTTTATGCATGAGAATATAGAAAGTACATAAACCATATAGCAAGCATATTTCAATCTATTTTACACATGCCCCATGATTGGCAAACATACAGTGGTGCTTGAAAGTTTGTGAACCCTTTAGAATTTTTTACATTTCTGCATAAATATAACCTAAAACATCATCAGATTTTCACACACGTCCTATAAGTAGATAAAGAGAACCCAGTTAAACAAATGAGACAAAAATATTATACTTGGTCATTTATTTATTGAGGAAAATGATGCAATATTACATATTAGTGAGTGGCAAAAGTATGTGAACCTTTGCCACCTGGATGTACAGTGGGGCTTTAAAGTTACTGTTGATCAGTCCTGCACACCGGCTTGGAGGAATTTTAGCCCATTCCTCTGTACAGAACATCTTCAACTCTGGGATGTTGGTGGGTTTCCTCACATTAGCTGCTCACTTCAGGTCCTTCCACAACATTTCCATTGGACTAAGGTCAGGACTTTGACTTGGCCATTCCAAAACATGAACTTTATTCTTCTGTAACCATTCTTTGGTAGAACGGCTTGTGTGCTTAGGGTCGGTGTCTTGCTGCATGACCCACCTTCTCTTTAGATTCAGTTCATGGACAGATGTCCTGACATTTTCCTTTAGAATTTCTCTGATATCATTCAGAATTCATTGTTTCCATCAATGATGGCAAGCCGTCCCTGCCCAGATGCAGCAAAACAGGCCCAAACCATGATACTACCACCACCATGTTTCACAGATGGGATAAGGTTCTTATGCTGGAATGCAGTGTTTTCTCTTTCCAGACATAACACTTTTCTTTTAAACCAAAAAAGTTCTATTTTGGTCTCATCCATCCACAAAACATTCTTCCAACAGCCTTCTGCCTTGTCCACGTGATCTTTAGCAAAACTGCAGATGAGCAGCAATGTTCTTTTCGGAGAGCAGTGGCTTTCTCCTTGCAACCCTGCCATGCACACCATTGTGTTCAGTGTTCTTCTGATGGTGGACTCATGAACATTAACATTAGCCAATGTGAGAGAGGACTTCAGTTGCTTAGAAGTTACCATGGGGTTCTTTGTGACCTCGCCAACTATTACACTCCTTGCTCTTGGAGTGATCTTTGTTGGTCGACCACTCCTGGGGAGGGTAACTATGGTCTTGAATTTCCTCCATTTGTACACAATCTGTCTGACTGTGGATTGGTGGAGTCCAAACTCTTTAGAGATGGTTTTGTAGCTTTTTCCAGCCTGATGAGCATCAACAACTCATTTTCTGAGCTCCTCAAATTGATTAAAAAACACCTGACTCTAATTTCACCTTCAAATTAACTGCTAATCCTAGAGGTTCACATACTTTTGCCACCCACTAATATGTAATATTAGATCTTTTTTCTCAATAAATAAATGACCAAATATAATATTTTTGTATCATTTGTTTAACTCTGTTCTCTTTATCTACTTTTAGGACTTGTGTGAAAATCTGATGATGTTTTAGGTAATTTATGCAGAAATATAGAAAGTTCTAAAGGGTTCACAAACTTTCAAGCACCACTGTACCTAACACCACCACCACCAACAGAAATCATCCTCTGTGAAGTCAATGCAGTTTACCAAATATCCATGTACGCTTTAGTTTCCATCAGACAGCCTTTGTGGGATAAAATGACTGGAGAAAACGTCCTTAAGCAAGTACCACTGGTCTTTGACTCACAGAACCGGACAGGAGAATAAATCCAGAAAAGAAATTTATTTGGCCAGACCAAACCCAATTTAAACTGCAAACCCTTCTACAAAAGAAACAAGTATAAATACACAACCTAAATTTGAGGCTAGAGGGTCCACAGTCATACAAACATTCAAACAGGTGACTGTTGAACAAAAAGAACGTACTGCTCTCCAACAAGAGTCTAAGGAACTTAATATAGGAGGCTCACAAAATGACAAACATGCATCCATTTCCCTCCCAAGTTTCCCCTCAAACTTCTTCTTATTATTAATTTTGGTGGTTGCCAACTAGCTTTTGGTGCACTGCTGCCACCATTTGGACTGGAATATGGTATAAAAAGTTTTAATGGGGATGTTTTCCCCTATATACTTCAATTTAATTAATTAAGCTTTCCATTCTCAGAAGATTATAAAAAGCTTCAAACAGATTTCACCTGACCCTCTTTGCAATATGTCATGTACGTTCAATGCTGAGTTTATGTTCTACACTTTCTTGAGTCTTGCTGTACTCACAACTACCATCAACATGTTTCTTTATTAAAAACAAACTATTTAATCCTGTTTGCTGAAATCACATTCTTGATATTACAGTCTCTTCATGCTTACTTTGGTTTGACTTCCAACCCTTTTCCACTTTTCTTTGAAGGTAATAAAACTGTCTTCTTGTTTTTCCCTCCAACCTCTCTCTGTTTCACCCTCTTAAACTTAGACCTGAGGGTTAACACTGCCCCCTAACTACCAGGAAGGAAATTACCCTGGTGACAGTGGCTGTTTTTGAAATGGTACATTACTATACTGCATACTGCATAATACACTAGTATCTAGACCCCAGAAAATCCACACACTATAACTTTATATGCATTAACAGAGTTGTATTGTACAGGAGCTCCCTGGTTTATGATGGGGATATGTTCAACAAATTCATCATAAGTTAAATGTATCATGAACTGATGAGTTTAATATTGTCTGTATTGTATCATAGAGCCGATTACACATTAACACTTACATTAACCTACAGTTGGCCAAAATCATTAACGCAAAACTTTTTTTATGATAAAGTGTTTTGAAAAATCTGACGTAATTTAACGAGTAATGGATTGAAAGTGAAAAGTAAAACCAAAACACTTACTTTATTGGTGAACTCAGGGCACTAGCATAGCTGCTAAGATAACTGCAGCTTGGGTTCTGGAGCATTCAATTCCTGTCTCTTGTAAACTAACCTTTTCAGGACCCATGGAGATTTATTTGCACTAAGAATACAGTACTGTAGGTGTAAAAATAAAGAAAAACAGCGGGGAAGTGGTGGAAAAATAGGGGAGATCTTCCTCGAGGGCTACTGTGAACCTGAATCACTGTGTAGTCAAGTCAAGTCAAGTCAGATCTATTTATATAGCGCTTTTTACAATGGAGCATTGTCTCAAAGCAACTTTACAAGTTTAGATTATCTCCTAATATCTACGTCCAATCCCAAATTGAGCAAGCCTAGGGCGACAGTGGCAAGGAAAAACTCCCTAGTTCTAGGAAGAAACCTTGGGAGGACCAAGACACTGAATCATACTGAATCATAAATCGTGAATCGAGTTTTGGCTGAAACGAGTCACACAGCTCGACTCATACAAGTTTAAGCAAGTGCGCTGAGTACCGAGCAAACGACGAGAACCGAGACAAATTTTTCGTATCAAAATGGTTTGAGAACCGAATTCGACGAGTTCCGAGGTGGTCGACAACCAAGGTACCGCTCTATTCATATTTATACTTGACGTTAGCAGCATTCTTTTCCATAGTGTTATCCACTGCCATGTTGTTTTGGTGAAGAAGGCTGAGCTGGTGAGGCCGCAGTGCATGTAGGCTCCTCCTGCATACTGGAAAATCTGACCAGAGTAGTAGAACATCCGGGTATCTGCAGGCCACCAAAGATTTTCATTTTGGCCGCATATTGAATACTATATACTACTTGTAGACAGATGTTGTATGTGAATAGTATGTAGTGGAGTCTTTGTTTTGTCACATCATTGCTAATTTTTTCTCCATCTTCAATTAGGCATTTTTTTATTAAACAGACTTGCATGTAAGTCTTAAGTTGTAGGCAATTGGATTTCTTCTTGGTTCTTGAAGACGTTTCACCTCTCACCCGAAAGACTTCTTCATTTCTAGAAGCTGACAGGGAGTCCCAGGTATTTAACCCTAGTTGGGTGTCACCTTGGAGGTGATCCTCAGAGACATTCACATATCCTGTTAATACATCATTAGGTCATTAGGATCACAGGGGCCAAGGTGTGACTCACTATGAGTCTTTTCCCCACCCTGCCATCAGGTGAGTCGAGGTGTAAATGGGGGTTAAACCTCCTGCGGATGGATCTCAAGACTGCTTTGTAGGTTGCTAATAGCTGGTGACGTAAACCACCTTGTGATGCCATGTGAGATTCAGTTTCGCAGGCAGATGAGCCTAAGATCAAGAACTTTTTGGACCGAAATCCAAGAATTATGTTTCCCAAACACAGCACACCAAACCTATTGTGATGGTGGTGGCTGGCAATGTTATGTTCTGTTGTGTTTTTCCTAACCAAGGACTGGATAATGGAAGGGGAAATGGATATTATCAAGTACAGGTACCATAGTAACATAGTCTTTTTATGCTACTGTAATGTAAATATAAAATGTATTTTGACTCAGGGGGTACCAGGCATTAAAACCTTTGGAACACCTGATCTAGAGTGTAGATGTCCTTAAATAGTTTTATCAAGTTTCATCAAAGTTTTCTCAATTTCCAGTATAGGACAACTGCTGCCAAGTTATTGATTCTGTCGTTAGATTTAGCGACTTTTCAGGCACCTCTAGCGAGTTATTTCCCAAAAGTCAAGTAGTGGCAAATCGAGCAACTTTGTGTACAAACCACAGCTATTTCCCACAGAAAAGAATCGCCTGTTGTTCTGTTAAAATATGCACATAGCTTGTTTGGTTTATCTTGTAAGAGAGTAAGGGAGTAGAAACAAGTGATACCGTCTGAAACTAGACAGCATGTAAATATGACAAGATGACATCACAAATATGGAAATTAGCATATGAAACATACACCACTGATTTCCAGTATATAAGAGCAAGAAATTAAGTATTCCCTAGTTAGAGAATTTGGCTGGTCATTTGCATTGTTTCTTTGTTGAGTCACAGCCGTGGCTGCAAATGAGGTGGATAATTAAAAGTTTTGCTACTTAACGCTTTTCCACCATTAGCTTAGGCACCTGTTTGCAGTTTTCGCTATCAAATGGGAGTTGAATAAGTGTCACATTTGCACATTTAAAGAATATGTTCTCCGACCTAAAATTTACTCAGGGCAGCGCAAATAGCAGACGTTACAGGGTTCGGATTTCACACCGTCTCTCTGGCAGATCTATTAAAAGCAGCGTGTTTAGTCTTGTTCAAACTAGATCTGCCTCTGGTATAAAACCAGACAGTCCATCATTTCTTCCCACTACCGTTCTCTTATGTCAATTCCTGCAGATTCTCTCTATTCATTTGCTCCCAATTTGGCTCACCGATCAATAAAGCTACCTGTTTGTCTTTTTCTGTAGGCTGCTCATAAACACGTTTATTAGACTCCCGCTCTGGATTCACGCAGGCAAATGCCAGCCACGGAGGCAGCAACGCTTCATAACTGTTCATTTTGTACTGAGGCTAAAAGGGAATGCAGCGAGCAATGGGTTCAGTGGGAACCCAACACAAGTAGAGCGTGTGGTGTGAGAATGGCTCAGATTCTTTTTTGCGAATTTTATAGATTTCATTTGAGAAAATAGGGTCGTCTTAAAGTTGGTCTGCTTTTGAACAAACATGGGAGTTGCCTTATTGGACACTAACTTACAGTATCTAAAGAGGCTTATAATTATACTGTGTAGTTGAGTTTTCAGGAACTTGCTTAAGGGTCCCAATTAAGGGCCCAGTTGAACATAAAACTATACTTGAATAGACTGCATCCACCACTCAAGATGAAAATATGATAAGCAACAAAACTCTTCTCCACTCTGGCACGTAGGTGTCCAAATGTCCGACCATCTTGCTGTCTTCAAACAGTGGATGGAAACTGCACTTACATTCAACCCCATTGTATGTAACTGTGTGAAACCGTTCGGTTTCCCTTTTCCTCGTGAGCGTATCACATCGTTCCTGATTGCTGTGTTTTGGACTGTTTGTGGACTCTGTATGTCCAGGTCTTAGTTTCGTTATTGCACCCAGTTCTCCAATGTTTTTCAGTTCTTTAATAAAGCTCTGCTCTGTACCAGCTTCTAATGTTCATCTCACGCTTTCTGCCCAAGCATGACAGTCAGTAACACGACCACTTCTTGATAAAGCCCAAATATAACTGAGACTGAGTAACCAACAACGTTCTGCTCATCTCTGTTACGGACCAGAGATGTGGACTAACTTATCACAATACAGTTTTTAATTTTGCACTTACTGAAATAATTTCCAATGTATTGCACACACACGTTCACATCTTTGAAAGTTTGTTAGTCGAAGGTTCACATCTAGGGGACTTTCTGTACTTATTAGAGGGCAATAGCTACCTTCCCCTTCTCTGGTTGACTGAACATGTATTTCAAACAAATCTTTCCCATCAAGTACATGAGAATTTACAATGACTCTATCTATTGGAATAAATTGCATATTCCTTACATTTCAACATTTCATCTATTTATACTGCTCTCCTATATGCTATAGTTTAATATTCTCTATTCTATTATATCTCTATTATTTTGTACTTTGTTTATTTCATCTTAGCCTATATACTATTATATTCTAATTTCCATAGTGTATTTTCTTCACATACGTTCTCTCTTTGCATTTCTCACATTTGTTACATATTAGCATTGGTGCTGTAAAGTTTGT
Organism: Ancistrus triradiatus; assembly: GCA_025084515.1. Classification (NCBI taxonomy): domain Eukaryota; kingdom Metazoa; phylum Chordata; class Actinopteri; order Siluriformes; family Loricariidae; genus Ancistrus; species Ancistrus triradiatus. The sequence continues at coordinate 122,362 of JAJAGP010000196.1, read as the reverse complement.
GAACCCTTTAGAGCTTTCTAGATTTCTGCATAAATATGACCTAAAACATCATCAGATTTTCACACAAGTCCTAAAAGTAGATAAAGAGAATACAGTTAAACAAATGAGACAAAAGTATTATACTTGGTCATTTATTTTTTGAGGAAAATGATCCAATGTTACATATTACTGAGTGGCAAAAGTATGTGAACCGCTAGGATTAGCAGTTAATTTGAAGGTGAAATTAGAGTCAGGTGTTTTCAATCAATGGGATGACAATCAGGTGTGAGTGGGCACCGTTTTATTTAAAGAACAGAGATCTATCAAAGTCTGCTCTTCACAACACATGTTTGTGGAAGTGTATCATGGCACAAACAAAGGAGATTTCTGAGGACCTCAGAAAAAGACTTGTTGATGCTCATCAGGCTGGAAAAGGTTACAAAACCATCTCTAAAGAGTTTGGACTCCACCAATCCACAGTCAGACAGATTGTGTACAAATGGAAGAAATTCAGGACCATTGTTACCCTCCCCAGGAGTGGTCGACCAACAAAGATCACTCCAAGAGCAAGGCATGTAATAGTTGGTGAGGTCACAAAGGACCTCAGGGTAACTTCTAAGCAGCTGAAGGCCTCTCTCACATTGGCTAATGTTAAAATGTTCATGGGTCCACCATCAGAAGAACACTGAACAACAATGGTGTGCATGGCAGGGTTGCAAGGAGAAAGCCACTGCTCTCCAAAAAGAACATTGCTGCTCGTCTGCAGTTTGCTAAAGATCACGTGGACAAGCTGGAAGGCTATTGGCTAATGGTCACACCAGATACTGAAGGCAAAGGTTCACATACTTTTGCCACTCACTAATATATAATATTGGATTTTTTTCTACTTTTAGGACTTCTGATGATGTTTTAGGTCATTTTTATGCAGAAATATAGAAAGTTCTAAAGGGTTCACAAACTTTCAAGCACCACTGTACATATAACACTTACATTTAACATTTAGACTCCCATTTTGAGTCTTGGTCCTAACTTGGTTTCTTCCTTATAAAGTTTGATGACTTTTTTTTCTTGCATTGTCGCCTGAGGCTTGTTCAGTTATAGAGCTTTGATCCTACATATTTGCAAAGCTGCTTTGACACAATGCTCTGTTGAAAAAAGCTCTCTCTCTCTCTCTCTCTCTATATATATATATAAATTAGAATTGCCATGGCAGAGGAAGAAGAGGGACTGGCCTGCCTGCAGTTCTGTACTGTCCCCAATCGAGAATGTGTGGAGAATTTTGAATCCCCTGCACTCCTCAATACGTGTTTGCAGGAAGAATGGGATGAAATAACACCTGAAACACTAGATCACTGATATCTTTGAGGCCAAAACGTCTGTTAAGTGTTGTGAGAAGGAATGGAAATGCGGTAATGGCAAAGTGGTAAATGCTTTTTTTTTTCTCTACTTTTTGGAATGTGTTGCAGACCTGAAATCCAGGAACAGATAAATATTTATTGACAAATGAGATGAAGTTGATCAGAAAAAAACCCCCCAAAAACATAAAATATCTTGGGTCTGCACTGAAATAAAAGTCATAGGAGATGTAAAAACACTGCATTTTTTATTTTTATTTTCCATACTTTGCCAACTTCTTCTGATTTGTGGTTGTATTACATTAAATACAACTCGTTCATGTTCTTTGTGATTGTTTGTGCCTTGACCTACATGAAATCCTAATATGATTTTGGGTCGTGTTCTAGTGCTTATAGCTTATTTATACAAGCATGGTGTAATGTCTGGTAAGAAGAACACAACGCACTTTTGCTAATCGCTGTAAATGCCAATCCCAGAGACTTCAGGACTGAGCCAGCACGTCCTGATCTTCATCTGGATGTTTTACACTAATTGGAAACCCATCTGACATTTATACATGGATGAGGGTAATAAATACTTTGGATGGCTCTTACTTTTGCATCAAATCACTGGACCTCAATCCCATCTAAGCCTGGTGGAATGGTACGGGACAGCAGCTGAAGTGTTGGCTATTAAATGGAAGACTAAAGGCTAAAACTGACAGGCACTGCCTGAACAGACTGGCGTAAGCTGTACCTGACGGCGCCGGCTCTGTTGTTTTGAAACACGTGTAACCGAGTATTAGGGAAGAAATTTCTTTTGTCCAGGGAGCTTATGTAACTCTTCATCTAGGATACTGCTTTCATGTTCCGAGCCGAACTTGATTTGTGAGCGGCTCTCTTGGCAGAGGAACAGTTGATTATGCAGCACTTTGGTTTTAAAGCTCAGGCCTGCCCGTTCCCATCTATTCAGCCATTAATGTCTCGCTATAGGCCTGTGGGGAAATGGAGTAATCTCTTTCAGCCATCCTGATGCACTCCGCTGTATATGGTTCTTTTTACACTCCGTGCTTGTCCAGTTCTGCTCAAGGCCTTCAAACGACTTGAAGACCTCCTACCTAACAGCAGCAACAACACACTTTTACAAACAAATCACGGAGTGAGATGTGGGGGATCACAGGGACTGTCCATTTAGGGCGTCTTTTCAGAGTCTTGAACCTGAGCAGATCAGCCATCAGTAATACCATTTGTACTGGTATGCAGACTTCTAGCTGGCTTTGTTTGTATGTAGTGTTAAAACCCTTGATGTGGATCATTCAAATTGTTATCTCTTCCTGTGTGTAAGCAAATCCCATGTGTTTCTTTCAAGTTGTATCCTGTACGTTGAAGCATTAGTTGTGCTTTATGCTCGTTTGGGGCACATGTCTTTGGTCCTCACTTTGGACCCTTGCTTCAGCTCGCCTTTGCTTGCATGTTGTTGTGCATGCTTGTGATTCTGTTGCCCACATCTGTACATTCTGACCCTGGTTGTTGGCTTTTGCTGTAGATTTCGGAAGCTGTTTGTTTTTAGCTTTCGTGTGTTCTTCAAGGTTGTATGTGGTGGTGGGCGATGTTGGCTGTTATCGTCTGTTCCCTTTGCCCATTTTCCTACTAGCATCCCAATCCTATACTGGCACAGCAGCAATTAGCTAGACCACGACTAGAGGGATTTCCGGTAGTGCCTTCCAGCTGGGTCATGCAGCATGCAAGCGCGATTGGGACTGTGGCATTTCAGACAGTTATTTTTGGAAAATAATTTTGAAAATTGAGCATTTCAAAAAGTGACATGGTAGAAAAGTTCTTATATGTCGAAAAGTGACTCGGATGAAAGGTTCCACTGTACATTGGGCATTCTAAAAATATACTCATCAGGAAAGTTCTAAATTGGGCATTTCAAAAGGACACAGAGGAAAATTCTTAAATTGTGACTTTCAAAAAGTAAATTGTAAGAGAAATTCTAAAGTTGAGCATTTCAAAAAGTGACTTGGATGAAAAGTAAAAAATTGGGAACTTCAGAAATTTACTTGGAACAGAACTCTTAAAATTAAGCATTTCAATAAGTGATTTGGAAGAAAAAGTCTAATTTGTGTATTTTAGAAAAGTGACTTGGAAGAAAAAGTTTTAATCAGTGTTTTTTAAAAAGTGACTTGAGAGAAAAGTTAAAATTGGGCACCTGGGAGAAAAGTTCTGGATTTTGCCTTTCAAAAAGAGACTTGGAGGAAACTACTTAAATTGTGAATTTCAGGAAACATCTAAGAAAGTTCTGAAAGTTCTGCTTTTGACTAGATTTAGACCAGGATGCATGGCTTGGGTCACTGGGGCCGGAGTCTGGAGTCATGTTTGGCCTGCCTGCCTTGTCCGCTAGCCGGGGGTGTCGAGTGGGCGGTCTGGCTGAACTGGGCTTGGGTCCTCGTGATCTTGACTCATCCTTGCCTTAGAATAAGGGCAGAGCTGGAGGTTCATAGTCAAAGAGTCTTATGGTGATCAGAGAGAGTTGGGCTGCTGTCTTCTGCCTCCCATGGGTTGGCCAATGTCTCATGTGATCCCTCTTGGCTGTGTTTCTTACCAGTTCTCCTCTTTCTAGCTATGCTGCTATAGCTAATGCTGCCGGGGTCTCATGCTACACTTGGCATCAGTGATTGTTAATAGACCCTGTGATCTTAATCAATAACTAATTACATTTTCTGTTTTCTCTCCGAGCTGTGTTCCGGCAGTTCCAGCCCCACACATGATGTTCATCTGCTGGAGCTCCACTCAAGCTGCTTCCGTCAACAGCTCCAGCCCCATCATACCCGGGCCACTTAATGTCGATGTGCATACTTCACATTTTATTCGAACTTTGACTCCATGACTTTAGTTTCGCTCTTAGATTTATCATCTATGCCGCCCAAGGAGGTTGGGTCCCTTTTTGAGTCTTGGTCCTCTCAAGGTTTCTTCCTAGAACTAGGGAGCTTTTCCTTGCAACTGTCGCCCTAGGCTTGCTCAATTTGGAATTGGACGTAGTTATTAGGAGATAATCTAAACTTGTAAAGTTGCTTTGAGACAATGCTCCATTGTAAAAAGCGCTATATAAATAAATCTGACTTGATATGGGCATTTCAGAAAGTCACTTGGAAATTAATTTTGAAAATTAAGCATTTCAAAAAGTATCTTGGAAGAAAGGTTCAAAATTGGGAATTTCAAAAGGAGGTAGAGGAAAAAATTTTAAATTGTGACTTTCAAAAAGTAAGATGGAAGAGAAATTCTAAAACTGGGCATTTCAAAAAGTGACCTGCATGAAAAGTAAAAAATTGGGCACTTCAGAAATTCACCTGGAAGAGACCCTTTTGGATATTCAGCATTTTAATAAGTGGGAGAAAAAATCTAATATGTGTTTTTCAAAAAGTGACTTGGTAAAACATTTTCAAAAAGAGGTCATGAATAAATCATCATGTCAGAGAATTTTGGGAGCACCATATTTTGAGAGCTGGATCCGAAGCTGTAATGATGAAAGTGGACTTTGTTCTTCTTGGCTTGTGCTGTATTTAAATTCTGCATCATCAGAGCTTAATGTGTTTTCAGTCACAGATTGAGTTTTCAGACTAAACCAATGTTCTTAATGTTAAAGTTTCTTTAGTTAAAGCTACTCACACCTGAAGCCTGGGATTAGTTATATTATAATAAACAGAATGTTGCGTTGCTTGCCGATAAGAGCTGAGCTCCTGACTCTTCACTACATCAATATTGATCAGGATTTGATTCTGTTCCTCATAAGCCTTCCAGCTCTCCATCCTGAGTGACCCCTGACCTCGAGTTCTTAATCTTGAGCATTGCGGAGGCTGACTGGATTATTGAGATTCATGCGGTTTTGCCTGAGGAAATGCTGCATATCTTTCCTCCCCAGACCTTCCAATAACATTTTGGGAACAACTGAATCTCTGTTAATAGTCCCGATTTGTCTCGTCTGGCATTTTATTCAGGACCAAATCAATAAGTGTGTGTGTGTGTGTGTGTGTGTGTGTGTTAGTGTGTTAGTGAGAGAGAGCGAGCAGCTTGTCTGAATCAATTAACATCATTCATCTTAATGCTTGCGATTGGACCTGAGGGAAACCTGTGGGAGCTCTGGGAGATCGAGTCACCAAATATAGCTCAGAAATATAGTTTCAGAAGATGCTATGGAACGCTGCACTGTTACACACACGCTGCTGCAATATCTAAAAGATAATTACACAGTCATCTCCTCTGTAGCTGAGTGAAAAGTAGTAAAGCAAAAACATTCTGTTTAACCCTCGTTTATCCTGGAGACAGACATAAGTACAAGTGGTGGTTTATTAAATGACTTAACGGAAACACAGACACAACACAGATAAGATACAGTGTGAACAGACAGAGGCTAACAGGCTAGGTTAACACAAACAGACAGAGACTGACAGCCTTGGTTAACACGATCAAACAGGAGGCTAACACAAACAGACAGGGGCTAACAGGCTAGGTTAAAACAAACAAACAGGAAGCTAACACAAACAGACAGAGGCTAACAGACTAGGTTAACACAAACAAACAGGAGGCTAACACAAACAGACAGGGCTAACACAAACAGGCAAAAGGCTAACTAGGTTAAAACAAACAAAAATGAGGCTAACACAAACAGACAGGGGCTAACACAAACAGACAAAGGCTAACAGGCTAGGTTGAAACAAACAAACAGGAGGCTAACACAAACAGACAGAGGCTAACAAACACAAAGAAGGTGACACACAGGGCTAAAACAAACAAACAGAGGTTAACACAGACTGGCAGAAGTTAACATCTAACACAAACAGAGGCTAACAGGTACAGCTAACACAGGTCAGAGGCTAGCATGATAGGTTAACACAAACAAACAGGAGGCTAACACAAACAGACAGGAGCTAACAGGATAGGTTAAAACAAACAAACAGGAGACTAACACAGACTGACAGAGGCTAACACAAACACAAAGAGGGTAACACACTGGACTGAAACAAACAAACAGAGGTTAACACAGACTGGCAGAAGTTAACAGCTAACACAAACAAAGGCTAACAGGTATAGCTAACACAGGTTAGAGGCTAGCAGGCTAGGTTAACACAAACAGACAGAGGCTAACACAAACAAACAGGAGGTTAACTCAGACAGGAGGCTAACACAAACAGACAGCGGCTAACAGGCTAGATTAAAACAAACAAACATGAGGCTAACACAAACAGACAGAGGCTAACAGGCTAGGTTAACACAATCAAGCAGAAGGCTAACACAAACAGACAGAGGCTAACAGGCTAGGTTAACACAAACAAACAGGACAAGACTAACAAACAGAAAAAGGGTAACACACTTGGCTAAACAGACAAACAAAGGCTAACACAAACTGATAAAGGCTAACATGCATGGCTAACACAAACAGAAGTTAAGAGGTTTGGCTAATGCAAACAGGCAGAGGCTAACAGGCCTGGCTTACACATCATAAAAAGGGTAACACACTGGGCTAACACAAACAAACCAAAGCTAACAGGCTAAGCTGACACAAGCAGACAGAATCTAACTGGCAGGGCTAACAGAAGCAAACAGAAATTAAGAGGCTACTCTAATGCAAACAGACAGAGGCTAACAGGCTAGGCTTACAAATCAGAAAGAGGGTAACACACTGGGCTCACAAACAAACAGAAGCTGACGCAAACTGACAGAGGCTAACACCACCAGACTAAAGCTAAGAGGCTAGATTAACACAAACAGATGTACAGTTTCTCCAACTAAACTTATCATTCTAATATTGTAATCACTTACATATATCATCATTACATTCACACATATAAAGTTTCTTTCAATTCCAACAACTCCTTTTTGGTGAGTTATTATTTTATCAATGAGTGTATATTACTAGTCTCGATGTAACCTTGTGTGTCCGTTCCTAAAATGACCATTGAGGCTGAAAGTGACATTACATAAATCCAAATAAACAATCAAACAAACAAATCCATACATGTTAAAAGTTACATGGGTTGATTCCATGTGGGATTCATCCTCCTCTAGTTCTTAACTGTCCCATATTGTCAGTTTCTGACACATGAGCAATAGCAGCATCTGGCAGCTTCATCAGGATGCCAAGTTGACCCTTCTACAGTTTGAAGAAGCTTGATCAGGAATGGTCTTTTTGGAAGGGTGGCAGCCAAGTAACCACTTTTTCAGAAGGAGAACAAGGTGAAAAGGCTAAGAAATGCTAAAGCTCACAAAGACTGGAACGAAGATCAGTGGAAAAGATGATTTTGGAGTGACAAATCCAAACTTTTTCATCCAGCTGTCAGAAATATGTTATATAGGGTCTACATACCATTGACAAACAACAAATCTAATGGTGGGCCAAGACTTTTGCACAGAATTGTACATGGTGGGTGCATCTCAGAAGATGGAGGTCAGAACAGACTACATGTTGCTGATCTGAACTCCTCTGTGCACAGCAAAAAAGCATACATTTTGAATAAAAACATTTGCAGTGTGTATTTTTTAAAAGTGAAAGCAACAGAGTTTCTGCTGCTAATGGATTTGTTGTTTTTTTGTGCCTCCAGCAGTCCAAACTGAATTTGCTTGCTGCGTTATTCAATCAGCCCCCTATTTTTCATAGCTCGTAACTATTATTAGGGCCTAATGGAATTTTGTGCAAATAATCCCTGATTTCGAAAACAAATTTCAGTCAGCGGGCACATAATTGAAATTGCCTGTTTTGCGTCAAGCATCTGCAGCATGTTTTATTACATTTCATGCTTTTATCTGATTTCTACCGTTCGTTGTACAACGTTGCAAAATGTTTTGTGGGAGAAATGTGCGTCCCAGGCAACCGAATAGTGCAGGGGGTGGATAAAACATAAGCAAGCAATAATATCAAGCAACGTTGATCAAACTTGGCATCTCGGCTGCTGAAGTGTCTAACGCATAAAATATAGCTCCTAGCACCGACGTCTATAGCAAAATGAATGAGGCTTGGTTTAATCTCGCATGCCTTCGGGTTCTGATTTGATCGTTACATCTGCTACATCTAAAAACACGGGTACTAATATTGGGAACAGCCTTCACTCTTCTGGACAGCCTCCACTGGATTCTGTGACTGTTCTGAATGAGCCTGTCTTGCTGTCGACAATCTAAATCATATTAAAAATCTCTTGAACCCCTCATCTTCTGGTCAATAGTCCAGTACTGTAACCACTGGGCCAACGCTGGACACATTAGTGTGACAGTGCAGGAGTTGTCCAACCCCAAATCAGAACATTTGACATGGCATGGAAAGATGAGGTACGTTTGGGCATAGAGGTATACAGGTTCAGTATGGTATCCTGTGGCACTTTTGCCCACAGATGTTGCAGCTGGGTCTATAGATCCTCCACACTCGTAGGTTGCTGAAACTGGTGTCCAAGCTGGTCCCATAAATGCTACATTGGCGATAAATCTGGCATCCGCACAGGCCAAGGAAGTGTTCCAATCTGGTAGAGACATTCCTGTTAAACCCTTGCTGTGTGTGGGTGAGCATTACCATGCTGAAAAATTCCAGTTGGAAGCTCTGCCATGAGAGGCAACACATGTGGCCGCAGGATGTCCTGCACATATTGCTGAGTTGTTAGTGTCCCTCATATCACTACTAGGGGTGACCGACTGTCGTATGCCATGGCTCCTCAGATCATCACACCAGTAGTTGTTGCAGTGTGTCGCTCCAAAGCAAAGGGAGGCTTGAAGGGCTCACCATGAGGCCCCCATACTCGAACCCGACCATCGTCGAATCTGAAACAAAACCCGGATTTGTCGATAAAGACGATGTGGTTCCAGACCATAGCAGTCCAGGTTTCTCGCTCACCACTGCAAACAAAGGTAATGGTGTCTGTCAATGGCAGGACACATAATGGGCACTGTGACAACAAATTTCCTTCTGCTAAGCACCTGTAAATGGTCCGGGCAGAGACAGGGGAGTGTAGTGAAGGTGCCCCCTGTGTCTGGATGGTAGATAATGAAACTGTGAGAGCTGCTCACGCTTGTCTGTGTATCAAACAATCCTCTCTACTGGTGGTCTGTCTGGGCTGTCCGGTGCCTGTTCATTTTGAGTGTGTGCCCCCATAAAACCACCGCTCCCTACACCTCCTAACAGCTGGAATGGTCTAGATTGCAGGCAATTCGTCAAAACGTCCATCGTGCTTCTCTCAGTCCAATGATGCGCCCCCTCTCAAAGTCTGTCGAGTGGAAAAATGTTTTCGAGTTCATCTAGCAGCCAACAATCTCTTACCAAGAGGTACAGTACCCAAAAGTAGCCTAGGAGAGGGCAGCAGGAGAAGCACTTTGCGCCCTCTTGTGGCAAGACCCAGTGTCTAATCAGAGCACACCTGTAATCATTTAAATATCTGCCTGAGACAGAACTGCCGAGTTTTGCAGCAATCCGACATTTCTATCTTCGGGTGTTATTATTATTTTATTATTATAAATGACCAAGTATACTACTATTGTGTCAGTTGTTTAAATTACAAACACGCTAACAGCTAACTGTTATATCCTTCTTCATATTTTACAAATTATCTCTGCCAGTACTGTTCTTCCCAGAATCTGCCCAACAGCATACTGTCTCTTTTAATGCTACAGTGTATACGTCTAACAGTACAAGCTCTGCTATTGGTGGATGCAGCTTCCTTTGTTATAGGGCGATGAGATTATACGATGATGAAACTGGCGTCGAAAGTTGTTGACTGACAGTGCAAAGGTTTATTAATAACACATTTTAAATCTCTTTCTTTCTTTTTCCCGCGACACAAACGGCGTCAGTGTGGAAAACACGGCGATGACTGACACGTTTTCACACATTCTACCCACGGTGCCTCAGATCTGCGAGGTCTTTTGAAGCATCTCAAGTATAATGCGCTCTTTGAATGGCGCATTATAAACAGGAGTCTCTGTTTGAAGTGCTAAGTTTCTGCGGTAGAACAGTGTAAGTGAATAACACGTTTGAGGTTCAGAGACAGAGGCGAATTGAAATGGGAGACGGAAACATGTGTGGGGATCTGAACTTCTGTCAGATCAGCTTCCCTCATTCGGGAATACACGTTTACTCGCTTTGCTGCTTATCTTAAAGGAAATGATCATATTTCTAAAGAATCTAATGTATCTGGAGCTACAATGTAGGAAGAAAGTATAGGTTAATATTTTTTTTTTTTTTATAAAACATACATTTTTGCATTCAGAATTTGGGCAAGAGATGTGTTTTTGTAATCAGAATACTGTCAGAAAAAATCTAAGCTTCTGGACATGGTTATAACATAAGGCTTATTTTATGCACAGTAACGTTTTAAGTGGCATTTGTGAATGTAGCTCTGTATTGTAGAGCTTGATAAAGGTTTGATAAAGTAATCCCTCGTCCATGGGGTTCTATCAGCTATTGATAAATGAAAGTTCTTGATGCAGTGCTGTCTGAGGGATCAGAGATCACCCCTCTTCAGTTTAGGCTTGTGCTTTAACCCTTTATGCACTGAAATTCCTGAAGATTCCTTGAATTATTTAATGATATTATGCTCTGTAGAGGAAGAAACATGTAAATCCCTTCTGGTTTTTCTTTGAGGAACATAGTATTTAAACATTTCAAAAATTTTCTCACACATTTGTTGATAGACTGGAGATCCTCTGTCCATCTTTACTCCTCAAAGACTCTTGTGGATACTGCTTTTGTACAAAATCATGATTATAATCACCTGTTGGCAAAACCTGTTTGAAGTCACATCATTATTTAGGTTTTTATCTCATTGCTAGCCCTAAACTGTCCCTGTCCCAACTTGTTTTGGAAAGTGTTGCAGGCCTGAAATGCAGGAATGAATGTTTATTAACAAAAGAAAATTAAGTTGACCAGAAAAAAAAAACATGAATGAAATAAAAGTCAGTTTTTTATTTGCATTTGCCCTACCTTCCCAACTTTTTCCAGTTTGGGGTTGTAGTACTTCTGTAGCTATATGATTGTTTCTATTCCCTTCACTTTGTAAGCAGCTCTGTTTCTTGCATTTATCTTGAGGGAGAGTGCTCTGACTGCTTTGCTTTCAGAATACAGCTGGCCGGGAGGAGCATTAACATCATCGGGATAGAGCACTGTCGATGAGGTCCCCCTAGGGCATGTGCTGCACCCTTCATGCTTTGCTGATCCTCATCATCTTCTGCCATCAGGAATGATATGATAGCTTGCATTACATCCTGATAATGATGCTGTCGCTTCTCATGCTGATTTAGTCGCTGGTGAGCTGGGGATGTTTCAACAGATTTTTCCTTTCTTAGAGTCTGACTCAACAAGCCGTTGAATCCATAACCTGCAATTTGTGCTGTGGGTGGATGATGAGCACATAATCTGGGGTCATACCTGCTTGACTGCCCGGCCACTAGACACTCTCCATCGGACACTAACCCGAGGCCTGAGACCTATCCAAAGGCCCGGTAACCCTCTCCAAGGCATTGTACCCAATGATCAAGCCAAGTCAAGTCTGATTCATTTCAACAGTGGTGCTTGAAAGTTTGTGAAGCCTTTTTTCTATATTTCTGCATAAATATGACTTACAAAATTGTTGGTCATTTATTTATTGAAGAAAATGATCCAATATTACATATCAGTGAGAGGCAAAAGTATGTGAACCTCTAGGTTTAGCAGTTAATTTGAAAGTGAAACTAGAGTCAGGTGTTTTCAGTCAATGGGATGACAATCAGATGTGAGTGGGCACCCTGTTTTATTTAAAGAACAGGGATCTATCAAAGTCTGCTCTTCACAACACATGTTTGTGGAAGTGTATCATTCCACGAACCACTCGAGACTTCCTCATACACCACCACAGTTCCTCCCTTGGCACCCTGTCATAAGCTTTCTCCAAATCCACAAAGACGCAGTGTAGCTCTTTCTGACCATCTCTATACTTCTTCATCAGCAGTCTCAAAGCAAAAATCGCATCCATGGTGCTCTTCCTTGGCATGAAACCATACTGTTGTTCACACACTGTCACCTCCTGTCTATATGCACATTTTTACATTATTTTATTCAATATTTTTAATATATTTTTTATATTGTTATTATTAATGATTATATTTTTTAATATGATTTCTCTGTTCATATTTATTTAGCTTCTATTTATTTAAACTATTACTACTCACTCACTCATTCACTTTATTATCTGCTTGATCCTGTACATGGTCGTGGGAGAGCTGGTGCCTAGCCAGCGGCATATGGCGCAAGGCAGGAACAACCCTAGACAGGGTGCCAATATCATAGGGCACACACACTAGGGGCACTTTTAGAGACAACAACTAACCTAATATGTATGTCTTTAGACTGTGGAAGGAAACTGGAGTACTCGGAGTAAACCCACGCAGACACAGGGAGGACATGCAGACTCCACACAGAAAGGACCCAGACTGGGGATCGAACCCAGAACCTTCTTGCTGTGAGGCGACAGTGCTAACCACCGAGCCACTCTCTCACCCCTACCAATTACTATAAACTATATACCAAGGAGGTCGGGTCCCTTTTTGAGTCTTGGTCCTCCCAATTTTTTTTGCTTATAATCTTTAGGGAGTTTTTCTCCTCTCACCAAAGCTGTACCTCAATCTTTTCTGGGATAGTACTCTCTCCTCAGATTTGGAAATGCTGACTCTCCTCCAAGTCTGAAGACACAGTACGGCATACTGTGATTATCATCAAATCCTGCTGTTAAAACTGGCAACAAAAGATTGCCAACTGCATTCGAATCAGAGTTAGCCACAACCCATATAGTGGAAGGCAATCATAAGTTATAATATTCATTCTAATTAGCATATTTAGTCAAGTCAAGTCAAGACAGATGTATTTGTATAGCGCTTTTTACAATGGAGCATTGTCTCAAAGCAACTTTACAAGTTTAGATTATCTCCTAATAACTACGTCCAATCCCAAATTGAGCAAGCCTAGGGCGACAGTGGAAAGGAAAAACTCCCTTAGTGTTATGAGGAAGAAACCTTGGGAGGACCAAGACTCAAAAAGGGACCCAACCTCCTTGGGCGGCGTAGATGATAAATCTAAGAATGAAACTAAAGTCATGGAGTCATAGTTCGAATAAAATGTGAAATATGCACATCGGCATTAAGTAGTCTGATACACAGAGTCACTCTAGGATCCTGAGTCTAAGCAGCAAAGTCATTGGCGGCAGTTCCTAACAGATGCAAAAAATCAACAAACATTGACAGAGCCAAATCTTGGTCCGGATGCGAGGGTCTGGAGCCTAACCCAGAATTCGCTATGCATAAGCAAAGGTACACCATGAACAGGTTGCCAGTGCATCACAGTGTTCTGTAACTAGAGGTGACAAGTAGTTTAATTAAAAGTCTTTCTAATTCAAATTTTTGAGGCAGGATGTCTTGTAAGCAGGATGAGGGTAAGAGGACACTGAGGGTACAGAAAGGTTTGTACTACCATTTGCAAAAATGAAATGATATTATGAACAAAAACATTTCCAGACATGAGGAACCAAAATATTCAAAATACTTTGGACTTTTTTATAAAATGCTGTTAAATCTCTCATAATCAGATATGGTAATATTCAGTAATGCAGTAAATCATGATATTTAACTCAAACTGTAGTTATCATCCACTCACTGCATTTTAATCAAACCAACTGCAGCCTCACCAATTTTAGAGCAGTCCTTCTTCTAAACACTCCACTACACCACATAATGTAAAAATACTTATGCAAGTATTTTTAAATTATTAATTAATTAATTACATATTTCTTAATATACAGTGGGGCAAAAAAGTATTTAGTCAGCCACTGACTGTGCAAGTTCTCCTACTTAGAAAGATGAGAGAGGTCTGTAATTTCGAAAAAAAATCCAGGAAATCACATTGTAGAATTAAAAAAAAAATTCATGGTGGAAAATAAGTATTTGGTCACCCACAAACAAGCAAGATTTCTGGCTCTCACAGACCTGTAACTTCTTTAAGAAGCTCTTCTGTCCTCCACTCGTTACCTGTATTAATGGCACGTATTTGACCTCGCTATCTGTATAAAAGACACCTGTCCACAGCCTCAAACACTCAGACTCCAAACTCAAGACCAAAGAGCTGTCGAAGGACACCAGTAAGAAAATTGTAGACCTGCACCAGGCTGGGAAGAGTGAATCTACAATAGGCAAGCAGGTTGGTGTGAATAAATCAGCTGTGGGAGCAATTGTAAGAAAATGGAAGCCATACAAGACTATTGATAATCTCCCTCGATCTGAGGCCCCACGCAAGATCTCATCCGACCTCTTTGGTATATAGTTTATAGTAATTGGTAGGGGTGAGAGAGTGGCTCGGTGGTTAGCACTGTCGCCTCACAGCAAGAAGGTTCTGGGTTCGACATACATATTAGGTTAGATGTTGTCTCTAAAAGTGCCCCTAGTGTGTGTGCCCTATGATGAATTGGCACCCTGTCTAGGGTTGTTCCTGCCTTGCGCCATATGCCGCTGGCTAGGCACCAGCTCTCCCACGACCATGTACAGGATCAAGCAGATAAAAAAAAAAAAAAAAAAAAAAAAAATGGTTAGCACTGTCGCCTCACAGCAAGAAGGTTCTGGGTTCGACATACATATTAGGTTAGATGTTGTCTCTAAAAGTGCCCCTAGTGTGTGTGCCCTATGATGAATTGGCACCCTGTCTAGGGTTGTTCCTGCCTTGCGCCATATGCCGCTGGCTAGGCACCAGCTCTCCCACGACCATGTACAGGATCAAGCAGATAAGAAAGTGAATGAGTGAGTGAGTAGTAATAATTTAAATAAATAGAAGCTAAATAAATATGAACAGAGAAATCATATTAAAAAATATAATCATTAATAATAACAATAAAAAAAATATATTAAAAATATTGAATAAAATAACGTAAAAATGTGCATATAGGCATGATTTAGTCCAGTACACAGTGTCACTGTAGGATCTCGAGTCCTCGGCAGGAAAGTTTAGATGGCATGGCATCCTCAGTCCGCCGGAGGAGGGAGAGAGTAACTGCCCTCTGTAGTCTGGTTAATGGTGCACTGGAAAGTGATGGAAGAACAGTTTGGGTGGAGCCGAAGCAGAGGAACATCTTAATGTGTGGGGCTGGAACTGGTACCGGAACACAAGTTCGGAGAGAAAAGAGAAAATATCGCAAATGAGAAAGTGACTAAATGTAGCATGAGACTCCGGCAGCGCTAACTATAACAGCATATCTAGAGAGAGGAGAATCAGAATTTAACACAGTCAAGAGGCATCACATGAAACACTGGCAACCCACCTCCCCAGCAAACAACAAACCTGAGTGATCGCACTAGAGGCGAGAGCAGCATCTAAAAATGGAACAGTTCTATTTCCACACAAACTAAAGGATGTTGCAAATGTTTTAGATATAAAACTTATCTTTAGGTGGAATATAACCATATTGTCATTGCACCATTCTCCACATTGCAATTGTTCCTCCTGGGCATCTCAAAATATATGTTTAAGAGCTGTATCTTTTAATCTTGGGTTCTCAAAAAGGCCTAGTAGTATTAGTTATTATGCAGTATACAGTTCTTATGTATTAACAGGATTGGCGCGGAATTTTGGTTTGTTTATTGCACTTTATTCATGACGTTAGCAGATTGGCATTGAAATCAATGTGAAGAGTGAACTTGTAGCTGAGCCCCCAAGGGTACAACTAAAATGCCTTTTCCTAGTCGTGAAATTGTATTATGATTTGTTTTAGTAATTTATTATTTTATTCTAGGTTCACTAGAGGGTTTTGCATTTCATAAACCTGCATGAATATTAAGGATTTCAATTACAGGCTCATGTTAGCTTTGTCACCGGTGAAACACAATCCAATATTGTGCCCCTGTAAGGCACAGGGATTCCTATTTCAGATGTGTTCTTGCTCTAAAATGTCTAAATCTGCTGTTCAGCTATCAAGACCTGAATATAGAATACAGATACTCCCTGTTTTACAATGGCTTTTGCTTTTTCCAGCAACAAAAGTCATTTTATTTTTCACTTTCAATACATTATTCAATGAATTACATGAGATATTCCACACTTTATTATAAAATAAGCCTTATGTTAAATATTTATTTTGCCAACTGTTGTTTCATGTAAGTGTTTTAAGCATGTTTAAGGTAGTCTATTCTACGATGTATATAGTATATATTAAACTTCTCGGTTTACAATATTTGTAGGATTGTATCCCCATCATTAATCAGAGTCTACCTGTGTAGTGTTTTGATTAGGACAATTGTAGTTAAAGTGCTAACAACAATTTGAATTTGTTTAATCACAGTGTCTCTGCCGTGTCTAAAACTGTCCCCCATTCACTATTCACTATTCTCAATCCTGGTCCTGGAGCTCCCTTGCTCTGCACATTTTAGTGCCTTTCCTCTTACAACATAAATCTACAGTGGTGCTTGAAAGTTTGTGAACTCGTTAAAATGTTCTGTATTTCTGCATAAATATGACCTAAAACATCATCAGATTTTCACACAAGTCCTAAAAGTAGATAAAGAGAACCCAGTTACACAAATGAGACAAAAATATCATACTTGCTCATTTATTTATTGAGGAAAATGATCCAATATTACATATTAGTGAGTGGCAAAAGTATGGACCTTTGCTTTCATATCTGATGTGACCCCCCTGTGCAGCAAAAACTGCAGCTAAAAACTGTTTCCTTAGCTGTTGATCAGTCCTGCACACCGGCTTGGAGGGAATTTTAGCCATTCCTCCGTACAGAACAGCTTCAGCCTCTGGGATGTGGTGGGTTTGCTCACATTAGCTGCTCGCTTCAGGTCCTTCCACAACATTTCCATTGGATAAGGTCAGGACTTTGACTTGGCCATTCCAAAAAAAATGAACTTTTCTGTCTTTAAATATTATTTGGTGGAACGACCTGTGTGCTTAGGGTCGCTGTCTTGCTGCAGACCCACCTCTCTTGAGATTTCAGTTCATGGACAGTGTCCGACATTTTCCTTTAGGAATTCTCTTGATATCATTCAGAATCATTGTTCCATCATGATGGCACGCCATCCTGGCCCAGATGCAGCAAGACAGGCCCAAACCATGATACTACCCACCACCAGGTTTCACAAGATGGGATAAAGGTTCTTATGCTGGAATGAAGTGTTTTCCTTTCTCCAAACATAACGCTTTCGTTTAAACCAAAAAGTTATATTTTGGTCTCATCGGTCACAAAACATTTTCCAATAGGCTCTGTCTTGTCCACGTGATCGTAGCAAACCCAGACGAGCAGCACTGTTCTTTTTGGAGAGCGGGCTTGTCCTTGCCAAGTCAAGTCAAGTCAGATTTATTTATATAGCGCTTTTAAATGGAGCATTGTCTCAAAGAACTTTACAGGTTTAGATTATACTCCAATAACATACATCCAATCTCAAATTGAGCAAGCCTAGGGCGACAGTGGCAAGGAAAAACTCCCTAGTTCTAGGAAGAAACCTTGGGAGGAACAAGATCAAAAAGGGGACCCAACGTCCTTGGGGCGTAGATGATAAATCTAAGAGCGAACTAAAGGGGGTTCATGGAGTCAAAGTTTGAATAGATGTGAAGATTGGCACATCGACATTAAGTGGCCCGGGTATGATGATAAATCTAAGAGCGAAACTAAAGTAATGGAGTCCTGGTCGAATAACATATGAATTATGCAAAGTGGAGCTCATCAGATGTTACATAATGTGGTGGGGCCGAACTGCCGGGAAAACACAGCTCGGAGAGAAAACAGAAAATGTACTTAGTTATTGATTAAAGAGCACAGTGTCATAACCAAATCACTATTGCCATGTCAATCACCAAGTGCCAAGTGTAGCATGAGACCCGGCAGCATTAGCTATAGCAAGCATAGCGTAGAAGCTAGAAAGAGGAGAAAAAATGGGAGGAAACACAGCCAAGAGGGATCACATGGACATTGGCAACCCCACGAGCGGGCAGAAGACAGCAACCCAACGTCTCTGCTAACAAAGACTCTGTGACTATGAACCCCCGCTCTGCCCTGATTCTAAGGCAAGGATTGCATGAAAGTTCAAGATCAGAGGACCGAAGCAGTTCAGCCAGACCGCCCACCCGACACTCCCGGCAAGCGGACAAAGGCAGGCAGGCCCAGGACATGACTCCAGACTCCGGCTCCCAGGCAAAACCCAAACCATGCCAACCTGTCTAAATCTAGTCAAAGCCTGCGTAATAGGTATGCCTTAGCCTAGACTTAAAACTTTGGAGGGTGTCGGAATCTCGAACGAAAGTGGGAAGTTATTCCATAGTTGGGGGGCCATGTATGAGAGAGCCTTTCCCCCTGCTGTGACTTTTTTAATTCTAGGAACTAAAAGAAGTCCTGCACCCTGCGAACGAAGTAGACGGGTTGGATTGTAAAACTCTATGAGCTCAATCAGATAATGTGGGGCCAGGCCATGTAGAGCTTTATTATTTATAATATAAGTATTTTGTAATCAATGCGGAATTTGACAGGTAACCAGTGCAGTGATGATAGAACAGGAGTGATATGATCAAATTTTCTAGTTCCAGTTAGCAGCTGCATTCTGAACTAACTGAAGTTTATTTATAGATTTACTAGAGCATCCAGTAAGTAAGGCGTTACAGTAATCCAACCTTGAGGTTATAAACGCATGAACAAGTTTTTCTGCATCATTAAAAGAGAGGATATTTCTAAGTTTAGCGATATTACGTAATTGAAAGAAAGCAATTCGAGTTATGCTGCTAATGTGCGCATCAAAGGAGAGATCTGAATCAAATGTGACCCCTAAGTTTTTTACAGACGGACTGGGCAATACTTGGCAGCCATCTAGATTTAGGATAGATGTAGCCAACCTGTCTCTCATAGCCTTAGGTCCCACTAATAGCACCTCAGTTTTATCTGAGTTAAGTAAGAGAAAATTAAATAACATCCAATCTTTTATTTCCTTTACACAGTCCTCGATTTTGTTGATTGTAAGGCTGTCATTAGGTTTGGCTGATATGTACAGCTGTGTATCATCTGCATAGCAGTGGAAACTAATGCCATGTTTACGAATAATGACCTAGTGGGCAGCATGTACAGAGAGAATCAAAGCGGGCCAAGGCATGACCCCTGAGGAACTCTGCAGAACACCCTGTTGTTCAGTGTCTTTCTGATGGTGGACTCATGAACATTAATATTAGCAAATGTGAGAGGACCTTCAGTTGCTTAAAGTTACCCTGGGGTCCTCTGTGACCTCACCAACTATTACATGCCTTGCTCTTGTAGTGATCTTTGTTGGTCGACCACTCCTGGGGAGGGTAACAATGGTCTTGAATTTCCTCCATTTGTACACAATCTGTCTGACTGTGGATTGGTGGAGTCCAAACTCTTTAGAGATGGTTTTGTAACCTTTTCCATCCTGATGAGCATCAACAACTCTTTTTCTGAGGTCCTCAAGAATCTCCTTTGTTCGTGCCAGGATAAACGTGTTGTGAAGAGCAGACTTTGATAGATCCCTGTTCTTTAAATAAAACAGGGTGCCACTCACACCTGATTGTCATCCCATTGATTGAAAACACCTGACTCTAATTTGACCTTCAAATTAACTGCTAATCCTAGAGGTTCATATACTTTTGCCACTCCCTAATATGTAATATTTGATCATTTTCCTCAGTAAATAACCAACCAAGTATGATATTTTTTGTCTCATTTGTTTAACTGTGTTCTCTATCTACTTTTAGGACTTGTGTGAAAACCTGATGATGTTTTAGGCCATAATTATGCAGAAATATAGAAAATTCTAAAGGGTTCACAAACTTTCAAGCACCATGTAAATGTGGTCAACACACAACTGTAATTCATTTAATGGGCTGGTTGATGAGTTAATTGAGTACAGATGTATCTTGGTTTTCAGTTGTTTAAGTCGTTATAAGAAACTTATTCAAAAACCGAAAACGACGGGTACCGAGCAAATGTTTCCCCTAAGGGATAATGTAAAATTGAATGAATCATTCTAGACCCCAGAAAATCAAAATTGAAGAATTGTATTGTACAGGTTCTCCCCTGTTTATGATGGGATATGTTCAACAAATCCATCATAAGGATAAAGGTATCATGAAACTGATGAGTGAATCATGAATGAGTTTCAGGTTAATGAGTCGCATGGCTTGAGTCATACAAATTTAAGCAAGTGCCCCGAGTACGAGATTGAACAATGTAACCGAGGACAAATTTTACAGGTCAAAAATGAATTTGTCGAGTTCCGAGGTGGTTATGAACCAAGGTACTGTGTACATGATCAGGTGTGTTGGAGCAGGGAAAAGATGAAATAGCAGAGCAGTGGGGCTCCAGGATTGAGGAAAACACTGGCTTCAGGGAAACATAACTGGTGAGGGCAGTAAACATTTTCGGACATTCTTCTCTTGAACTTTATACTACCACCACCATGTTTCACAGATGGGATATGGTTCGGCTGTGGATGGCAGTTTGATATTTGCTTGTTCAGAAATATGCTTTTGTTACGGACATAAAATAATGCAGAAATCCTGAGTATTCACTCTAAGCTATTATATTTATAGATAGACTATTGTTTTATTTTGCTTGAAAGTTTGTGAACCTTTTAGAATTGTCTAACTCTAATTTTCTTGCATAAATCATCTGCTGGAAAACGCATTCCAGATTTTCATAGATAGGTCCTAAAAAATAGATAAAGAGAATCAAGTTAAACCAAATGACAAAGACAATATTATACTTGGTCTATTATTTATTGAGGAAATGATCCAATATTACATATTAGTGAGTGGCAATAAAAAGTATGTGAACCTCTAGGATTAGCATTAATTGAAGGTGTGAAATTAGATGTCAGGTGTTTTAATCAATGGGATGACATAGCAGGTGTGAGTGGGCACCCTGTTTTTATTTAATTAGAACAGGGATCTATCACAGTCTGCTCTTCACAGCACATGTTTTGTGGGAAGTGTTATATGGTACGAATTCGAAAGGTGGTAGATTTTTGAGTGAGCTCAGAAAAGAGTTACTGTGCTCATCAGGCTTGACAATAAGGTTATCAAATACATCTCTAAGAGTTTGGGACTCCACCAATCCACTAGTTAGACAGATTGTGTACAAATTTGGTAGGTTAAAATTCAGACCCCAATTTGTTACCCTTGTCCTCAGTGAGTGGTCGACAAACTAATAGATCCTCCAATGAGCAAGGCGTGCATATGTTGGCAAGGTCATACAAAGTGTTACCTCCAGGGTAACAGGTGTATACTTAGGCTTGTTGCTTCAATTTGGAATTGGTGTATCGTATTTTATTAGGAGATGGGATAAATTTCTTAAATCTTGTAAGTTTGGCTTGTAGGACATATGCTCCAATGTAAAATAGATTGTTTATGGCCTATATATTTATAAATCTGACTCTTGAACTTGACTTTGTGACTTTGAAATTCTAAGCAACTGAGGCCTTCTCTCTACATTGTGCTAATGTTAATGTTCATGACCACCTTCAGAAGATATCACTGTAACAACAATGGTGTTGCATTGGCCAAAGTAAGTGGGAAGAAGTGGGATACAAAGAACGAAAGTCTTGACACGGAAGTTGCTAAACCTCCCGGTCTATCACCAGAAGAGGTCTGCGTGTACCGACGAGGGCCACCGTACGCCTCAGTGGACCAGCCGGGGAGGGCTGAGTCCATTGTAAAAAGCGCTATATAAATAAATCTGACTTGACTTGACTTGACTTGAACTTCTAAGCAACTGAAGGCCTCTCTCACATTGGCTAATGTTAATGTTCATGAGCCCACCATCAGAAGAACACTGAACAACAATGGTGTGCATGGCAGAGTTGCAAGGACAAAGCCACTGCTCTCCAAAAAGAACATTGCTGCTCGTCTGGAGTTTGCTAAAGATCACGTGGACGAGCCAGAAGGCTGTTGGAAGAATGTTTTGTGGACAGATGAGACCAAAATAGAACTCTTTGGTTTAAAAGAAAAGCGTTATGTTTGGAGAAAGGAAAACACTGCATTCCAGCATAAGAACCTTATCCCATCTGTGAAAAAAGGTGGTGGTAGTATCATGGTTTGGGCCTGTTTTGTTGCATCTGGGCAGGACGGCTTGCTATCATTGCTGGAACAATGAATTCTGAATCTTATCAGAGAATTCTAAAGGAAAATGTTAGGACATCTGTCCATGAACTGAATCTCAAGAGAAGGTGGGTCATGCAGCAAGACAACGACCCTAAGCACACAAGCCGTTCTACCAAAGAATGGTTAAAGAAGAATAAAGTTCATGTTCTGGAATGGCCAAGTCAAAGTCCTGACCTTAATCCAATGGAAATGTTGTGGAAGGACCTGAAGTGGGCAGCTAATGTGAGGAAACCCACCAACATCCCAACATATATATTGTCTTGGAGTCTTGGAACTCCCATTACTGATATGTAATATTGGAACATTTTCCTCAAAAAATAAATGACCGAGTGTAACTTTTCTTGCCTCCTTTTTTAACTGACTTTTCTTTATCTATGCTTTTAGGCCTTGTATGAAAATCAGAGGTTACATTTAGGAATATATATACAGGAAATATACGCAATATAAGAAATTGAGAAGGGTTCACAAACTTTCAAGCACCACTGTGTCTTCTGTTTTAAAAGCATAACTAGGTTTAATGGGCTGGATGAACCTCTAAATGTGAGGTGTTATTTTTACTGCACATGGGCTTGTTAACAGGGTAGCACCTGCTAAAATGAGCGTCAGTGAAAGTCACACTGTTCCTGTAAACCTGCCATCTGCTCACGGCTGAGCCTGCAGTTATACACACATTCTGCAGAGCATGGTTTTCCACTCAGCTGTAAATGTAATGGTATAAACCAGGTGAGTCTAAACATCTCATAAGCAAGTAAATGATGCACGATGGTATACAGGACAACTACGTGGTACATTGTAGGCTCACTGGCGCACGAGTGGCACATTGGCTGTTCGCTATGCCACCGCAGTGTTGACCTGAGTCTGAGTTTCCGACGTGCCTTTTTGGCCATGTCGGAAAGGTTGCCTGAAGGTCGGGGATCATCCCCCGGTGCTGCAACAGTAACCCCTGAGAGCCGTGAGATGGACTAGCATTCCATCCCACGCTTACGTCTGTGCCCTGTGCATCAATGAAAAGCATGGTTAAAAAGGGTTCACAAACTTTCAAGCATCACTTTTACTGGCTTATTTACTGCTTGACAAACAAATAACACACCAAGAAGGAGTTGTTGGAATCGAATGAATCTTTATGTGGGAATGTAATGATGATGTATGTAAGTGATACAATATTAGAGTGATACTGTAAGTTTATTGGCGAAAACTGTACAATTGAAAGGAGGCTCTAGTTACCCTGTTAGGCTCCTCTAGCCTGGATACAAGATGAGATGAGAGGGAATCATTCTAACAGCTAGGCCATCCTGCTTCACTCAGTCCAGTCATGTGTCCCCTCTCAAAGTCTGCCTACAAGTCAACGATCTCTCACCGAGAGGTACACTACCCAAAAGTAGCCGCTGAACCTTTTTATAGGACAGCAGGGGAAGGATTTTACACCCTCTTGTGGAAAGACCCAGTGTCTAATCAGAGCACACCTGTAATCATTTACATATCTACCCGAGACAGAACTGCATGTCGAGTTTTGCAGCATTCCCACATTTCTATCTGGGCGCTTTATTTTTCTTGCCAGTGAGTAAATACTGTATTGCATTACCCATATTAAATTATGAAACAAATACTAATAATGCACCACAAACTAACCAGTACCCAATGTATTTCATCCCAATCATTCGATTTTCTCTCCACCCTTCTTTCCTCGTCCCACTCCCACCTCCAGTTTTTCCACATCCTCCTTTATTGAACTCATCTTCTTGACTCCTCATCGCCTTCCTTTTCTGTTCTCTTTTCTCTGCTGGTTTTTTATCATCATCATGTTCAATTCTCTCTGCTTCAAGCTTCGCTGAATTTCGATTCCCCGCCTCTCTGACCCGCCTCTTGTTCAAACTGGCCTATATTTTCAAATTCAGCCACAATGATCTTGGCTTGCCTCTGGGTGTAGTAACTCTTTCTGCCATGCTGCTCTTATGTACAACCGCTCATCTGCTACCACTAATACCTAAAAGTGTCCCTGGTTTACTGGCCCATGAATAATCTGGGGCCTTTATGATACTCCCTTGACTCATTTTGGTGCAGCCAGGCAAGTCCTTTAGTTGAGAAATGCCTCAGAACTGACCTGCTTGCAAACAAATCTTGCTTAAAAAATCTTTTGCGCCATCCAGACTTGCATCTAGTTTTGGGTTTCCCTCTGCTAAGACATCAGCAGCTAGGTCAGTACATATCATGACTGTCTTTCCGGTGCCTGGATCCTGCATGATGCCACCCTTTTCTCTTCTAAGGGATGCTGAGAAACTCTCTCTTTAACAAACCAAGCTCAAACCATCTACTCCCTGATTTATGATGAAGATATGTTCAACAAATCCATCATGAGTTTAAGGTATCATGAACTGATGAGTTTAATATAGTCTGTACTGTATCATAGAGGAGCCGATTCCACATTAACACTTACATTAACCTACAGTTACCCAAAATCATTAACACTTAATGATTAATTAATGTTAATGTTAATTAAGCTTATTTTATAACAAAGTGTTAAAAATATCATGTAATTTAGTGAGTCATGGATTGAAAGTGAAAAGTAAAAGCAAAACACTTACTCTATTGGTGAACTCATGGCACTAGTGTAGTTACTAAGCTACCTGTGTTCTGGAGCATTCAGTTCCTGTTTTCCTTTCAGTTGGCTCTTATAAACTAACCTTTTAGGACCCATGGAGACTTATTTGCACTAAGAATACAGTGCTCTAGAAGACCACGATAAACACAACGGACATCTTCACTGAGAAAGAGCTATTGTGAGTCTGAATCACTGAATCCCTATGTACTGAACTGTGAATCAGTACTTGTATGAGGCTCTGCGCGTTCTGAGTTCGAGACCCGAGCTACCGCTGTAGTTCTCAGTACTCACAGAGGCCGGTTTGGCATCTGCACCCATCTTATTGTGTCTGATTGAGCCAGTCCATTATCAGACTCTCTTGTGTGTGCTTATTATGCAGCAACTGTCCCTTTTTGGTAGAGGATAACAATTAATCACTTGCTGGTAGTAACAGTAAGTTCCCAGTTATTTTCCGCACCATTACCTGCACTGAAGTCACGTCACGAGTCCAGTAATCATTTGTTCAAACCTCTGGTCTTAATTCTATGTGTGTGTATTGTATGGGCATCCGTGAGTTGACACTTCGATATTTCTTGACCTTCATTCATCGTTGCTGGCACAGCACAGGGGGCAGCGGTCACAAACATTAAAGCAGACATTCATCACACACTCTGCTCACATCTGTTCCCAGCGGGCGAGACACAGATCAGGAAAACGACGTATCATCTGTCTTTCTGGTGGCAGAGTCGAGGGTCCCCGTGGGTACGGAAACATTTATTCCCCAGGTTTCGTCATTAACACCTGTCTTCGTCCATTTCCACCATTGAAAATTGCCTGCGACGAGCTCTCTGACTGATATCGATAGGAAGAGCTTAGTGGATTAGTCTGCTCACTATGTGACCTTTTGGATGTCATGTAATGCGACGGTGTGTGTGTGTGTGTCTGAGTAGGAGGGGATCAGCTCTCACCCCGCACAATGGATTGCCTCAGTTTGAGTTATTAAGAATCATGCTATGTGAAATTAAATCTCTGGAGGAAGCAGAGGGCAGGAACCATCTGATTCATTTAGCCTCTCCCATGGAATCGTTTCTGACATAATTAAATGAGTAAATTGAAGAAAAATCCTTAGGCATATGGATGAATGGTGTGTACGCATTAAAAATGATGATGAGCAACTAGATATGAATGATATTTTATTATATGTTATATCTGTATGGAGTGAGATCACTGTCTTTAATACGAGAGCGCAAAATCCCTTTAAATCTAGCGAAAACAAGAACTGTACGCTTCCAAGAACTGTAGCGCGTTTCAGTTCTGTGCTTGTTTCATAGATAAAAACTGGAAATGCATCCGAGGTCAAGGCTTGGTAGATCATTACTGGAACTATCGATTGCAAGATGTCGCTAAAGGAAATCGGCAGGAAGGAATAATATGGAGATTAATATAAAATGCAGTAAAGAAGATACTAAAAGCATTATTAAAGCTAAAATGAAGGATAAATGGCAAAATCTATGGGCACAGATCAGATTGGAAGACAGTTTTATAATATTAAAAGTACAGTTGGAAAGGGCAGGCACACAAACTGAAGTAAGCAAGAAGAGAGCATATTATCAAGAATGCGATCTGGACATACAGGTTAAACAGAACCTTGTTTTAATGAAGAACCATATTGAGGGCAACTGTGAATACTGTAATAATCAAGAAACTGTAGAACACGTAATCCTTCATTGTCCTAAATATTATCAAGCCAGACAATGATTCATTTCACGTCTTGAGGGAAATCAAATTAGACTGAAATTACATGTCATATATCATAAGTTTGGGCACTCCTTATCAAACGTTTGCTGATTTTCTAAGCTAAATAAGCTAGCCTAACCTCTACATGAAACAATAGTATGGCATATTTCTACACAGTATTTATTTGATGAATTTAACATGTTGGAAGAACATAATATAAACATCTGCAGATCAGGACAGCCTGTCAGTCAGAACTTGGCAACTCCTTGACAGAAACTACAGTGAATCAATAGGTGCCTAGATCTTTGCACTTGCAGAAGTTTATGTTATTTTCCCCAGCATGTTAAATTCAGCAAATCAGTGATGGTATTACATTACAATTTAGACCTGTTTCCATTTTGACTTTAGAACGATCTTCTTAGTTGTCAGGCCTAGTGTGTGAACATGTGATTTGATGTAAAGATGTCTGAAATAACTCTGCATTCTCAGTAGATATAATGGATTTGAGATCATGTATAGCTCTGTCGATTTCTGGAAGCTGTGCAGAGAACTGGCTGGCCATCATGGTATGGTCCTTTTTTTGAAAGAATTTCCCAGTTTACTTTTAATATCATAAAACTGTCTTCCAGTCTGTTCTGTGCTCATAGATTTTACCATTTATCCTTCATTTTAGCTTTAATAATGCTTTAAGTATCTTCTTTACTGCATTTTATATTAATCTCTATATTATTCCTTCCTGCTGATTTCCTTTAGCGACATCTTGCAATTGATAGTTCCAGTAATCATCTACCAAGCCTTGACCTCTGATGTATTTCCAGGTTTTATCTATGCGTTGGA
Organism: Ancistrus triradiatus; assembly: GCA_025084515.1. Lineage (NCBI taxonomy): Eukaryota > Metazoa > Chordata > Actinopteri > Siluriformes > Loricariidae > Ancistrus > Ancistrus triradiatus. The sequence continues at coordinate 94,749 of JAJAGP010000196.1, read as the reverse complement.
AGCGTACAGTTCTTGTTTTCGCTTGATTTAAAGTGATTTGGCGCTCTCGTATTAAAGATAGTGATCTCACTCCATAAATCTGTTCCTAAGCAGTGCATGTACCCAATGACAGCACAGTCAAGTCAAGTCAAATGATTTCTATCGCACTTTTTACAACAATGCATTTTCTCAGAGCAACTTTACAAATATCTAGACCCACAGTCCTAATTGAGCCAGCCTAGGGTGACAGTGGCAAGGAGAACCTCCACAAATGTGATAAGGAAGACACCTTGGGAGGACCAAGACTCAAAAGGGGACTCGACCTCCTTGGGCAGACTAAATGTTATATGTATGAATTGAACTAAGTTACTAAATATAAATAATGTATATATACAAAATGAGAAAAAAAAAATCCAGGAAATCCATAGCAGAATTTTTAAAGAATTTAATTGTAAGTCATGGTGGAAAATAAGTATTTGGTCATCCACAAACAAGCTAGATTTCTGGCTCTCACAGACCTGTAACTTCTTCTTTAAGAAGCTCTTCTGTCCTCCACCTGTTACCTGTACTAATGGCACCTGTTGGACCTCGTTATCTGTATAAAAGACACCTGTCCACAGCCTCAAACAGTCAGACTCCAAACTCAACCATGGCCAAGACCAAAGAGCTGTTGAAGGATGAAATTTATTGACCAAATACTTAACTTATTTTCCACCATGAATTTTACAATTAAATCTCTTTAAAAATCCTACAATGTGATTTCCCCTGGATTTTTTTTTCATTGTGTCTCTCATAGTTGAAAGTGTAGCTATGATGAAAATTACAGACCTCTCTCATCTTTCTAAGCAGGAGAAGTTCCACAATCAGTGGCTGACGGAAATACTTTTTGGCCCCACGGATATATATATAAGTTACATTAATAAAAATATATTAGATATATATAGATATAGTATATAGAGATATGTCAGATATATATATATATATATATATATATGTGTGTGTGTATGTGTGTGTGTGTGTGTGTGTGTGTGTGTGTGTGTGTGTGTGTGTGTGTGTGTGTGTATTTATTTCGCATTACCGTCCGAGGTCTTAAGAAGTATAATAGAAAATACCAACAAAACATGTTCGCGTTTCACTTTCTTTTCCATTTTTGTTTTTGGTGTTTAAAATTTGATCAAAATACAAAGATAAGAATGACTGTACTGTACAGTACAGTTCTGTACTAAATGTTTTCATGGTGCGTTTTAATTAATATTATTGTTTAAAATAATACGCAATATTGAGGGAGGAGAGGCTGGTCGAAAATTCCCTGACGCTGCAACAGCGACCCCTGCTGGCCATATGATGGATTGACATCCTATCCAGGCAATGCTTATACCTGCACCCTGTGAACTCTGGGAAATCTGTTGAGTTGAAGTTTCTCAACAACTCTAAAACAAAACACCAAACCCACAAAAGTTTACTTCTTCTATTCTGATTAGGCTTATATAGTGTAACTTGTCAGTCACTAATAAGCAAAACATGTAGATACAAGGCCAATTTAAATACTTGCATGCATTATTTGCGTACATAGACGCACATAGCTTCGACATCCACAGCGTCTTGCTGAAATACAGCAGATAATCCAATAACTCCTTTTTAAACCACCAACTATTACACATAAATGGAACATGAAATCACTGCAAAAAGTGTTTTTAGCTATTCCAGCAGGTCAACATTGAATGAAAGAGGAGACATCTGTCACAAATGCACTTCGAGTTTACTATTACACGTTCATCCAGTGCTTTCCAAAGGTCGGGTGTGCCGCATAAAGAAAAAGGAGGGTTGTTGACATGGTAGTGCTGTGGACACTGGGAAATACAGGCCTCCTGCTGGGTTTCCTCTTCTGTCAGAGATTGTAATTTTATGCCTGCTCATTCTTCCTCTTTCACAAAAAAAGCCCATGTTGAGTCTCAGCGTGTACACACAAACATGAACGTCATTGCATGAATGCATTTGCGAGGTCTTTCTCTTGAGCATTTATTACTGAAGATAAATAATGCAAAGTCTTCACTTAATCCTTAACAATAACATTATCTTTAATCCTAGTAAGCTAAGATTAAATCTTTTTGTTCTTTTAGTTTTTCAGTCAAAAACACCTTTGTTTGTAAGCACCAGCCAAAATTCCTCATGTAATCCTACATGTTTTAGAAATTCTCAGCAGAGACTCAAATCTTTTGGCTATAGCCATGTTGGAATATAACGTTCCACTTTTCTGACAGTATCAGAAGCGCAGCCATTTGGTGGGAGAGATAATGAATTTCAGAAATTAAAAAAAGTTTAATGAAAAAAAAAGAAAGAATTGTCAGACTGCCAGCAGCGTCCTCAGGCACCACCAGAGGGCAGCAAAGAAAGTTTGTAAGCAAAAGTTTATAAACAAAAGTATGTGAACCTTTGCTTTCAGGTCATGAACAGATGACCTGACATTTTCCTTTAGAATTCTCTGATATAATTCATTATTCCATCAATGACGGCAAGCCGTCCTGATCCAGATGCAGCAAAACAGGCCCAAACCCTGACACTACCACCCCCATGTTTCACAGATGGGATAAGGTTCTTATGCTGGAATGCAGTGTTTTCCTTTCTCCAAACATAATGCTTTTCTTTTAAACCAAAAAGTTCTATTTTGGTCTCATCCATCCACAAAACATTCTTCCAATAGCCTTCTGGCTCGTCCACGTGAATCTTTAGCAAACTGCAGACCAGCAGCCAATGTTCTTTTGGAGAGCAGTGGCTTTCTCCTTGCAGCTTTGCCATGCACACCATTGTTGTTCAGTGTTCTTCTGATGGTGGACTCATGACCATTAACATTAGCCAATGTGAGAGGGGCCTTCAGTTGCTTAGAAGTTACCCTGGGGTCCTTTGTGACCTCACCAACTATTACACACCTTGCTCTTGGAGTGATCTTTGTTGGTCGACCACTCCTGGGGAGGGTAACAATGGTCTTGACTTTCCTCCATTTGTACACAGTCTGTCTGACTGTGGATTGGTGGAGTCCAAACTCTTTAGAGATGGTTTTGTAACCTTTACCAGACTGATGAGCATCAACAACTCTTTTCCTGAGCTCCTCAGAAATCTCCTTTGTTCGTGCCATGATACACTTCCACAAACATGTGTGGTGAAGAGCAGACTTTGATAGATCCCTGTTCTTTAAATGAAACAGGGTGCCCACTCACACCTGATTGTCATCCCATTGATTGAAAACACCTTCAAATGAACTGCTAATCCTAGAGGTTCACACAAACACAAACTTATTTTTCCAAATAGTGTATGTAGACAGACATACTACATGTGTGGTGCTTCTAGCAGGACACCAGCTCAAAAGTTGTTGCATAATGGTGCTGTAAACAACGTTGGTCTTGGTCCTTATTAAAAGTAGATGGTAAAAGTTTACCCAGTAATTCCCTGGTTCTTTTTTATTAGGGCTCAGTTTCCGCTCTGAGTATAATTCCTTAATAACTATTTAATCAAAGCAGGCTTCTCCTTCCATCCTCCTTTTTTAGAAAAATGGCTTTGCGAGTGATTTAAAAACAGATTTCCAACATAAAGCATATTCCATTCTTGAAAGTCAGCCAAAAAGTCAGTTCCTCTTTTCTCTCAAGTAAGGGAAATAAAGTTATGTTAATCATTTTATTTCTTTGGTTAGTGACTGAACTGAAGAGCACCGTTCCATGGTAATTAATTTTCTGTCACATTGTAGGTTTGTAAGTGAAGCCATTGACGTCAGTGTCTGTATTTATTGCATGGAGGTTAACTAACAGATTTTCTGGCTGATCTATATCTGGCTTTTTGCCCATACTGAGTCCCACCTTGAGCATTGGATTTCTTTTGTAGGAAAGTGTGAATAAGTGGGAATCGAGTCAAGATATTATGAAAATACCATCCTCGAAAGAAGAGGAAACTTACTGAGATTGAGAGTCTTGCACTTAAAAATCCCCCTGCAGGGTCATGTCATTAGTACCAGCTTTTCCACCAAATTGATCTTGTCTATATTTATATAATTTTTTTTTTTAACAATAGAACATTTTCTCAAAACAGGTTTACAAACATTTGCACCCACAGTCTACCATGAGCAAGCCTCCACACAGACAGAGTTTGGGCCAGGGATCAAACCCGGGTCTCTGGAGCTGTGAGGTGACAGCTAACTACTGTGCCACCATGCTGCTGCAATTTCTATATTTTTATTTGTCAGCATGTGCATAGAATGGAATGTGATTGAGTCAGTCCCAAGAAGAGTAGATTACCTGTTTGAAAGCCCTAGAAACTAGGAGTCAGTCTTAACATATGGAGTCGATTCCAGAAACAGGAACTGAATCACCTCACATTCAGACTGTGAAGATGAGGTTAAATACCATCACTTAACGTCAATGTTTAAATGTCCTTAAAAAAGAAAACTAATTAAGTTTAGCAAATCTTTCAATGGTTAAAAGAACAATTCCAGACTCCACTCATGGTGCCGTGAATAAGTGGGATGGAGCAGTGGATTGTTATCATTTAAAGGAACAGGCACTCAAAACCAATCGTTCTCAAAAGTGCAGTTTAGACATGGTGAGAAGGTGCTGACCAGATTTCCAGCTTTCCAGCTAGGGGTTTACCTCTAGACCCCTCTAGTCTTAAAAATGTCTAAATATATCCCTGCTTAGTGCCCCAACAATGGCAGCCTGGCAGATCTGGGATATAAACTCACAACCTTCAAGGACCTTAACGACTGAGTTACCACTGTCTAATCGGAGTGACCATGCTGATCTGGACACATCTCCGTCTTCTGGAGGACTCTTCAGGCAGATCATTTCCACTACTTGCACTTTGCCTGGCTTCTCACACCGTAAGGCACTGGTTGAAGTTCTAATGAGCGTGTGTTTTAATGAGCCAGTGTCATTTCCTTTCACTCACTGCGGGCTCTGAGGCAGAGTGCGAGACAGATTCTGACAAATGGGAAAGAAAAACCAAAGGCTGAAACTTCTCAGACCTATTTAGGGAACATTATATTCCTTGGCATTTGGCTGCTCTCATTACCGTACGTCAGCGTCTGAGATTGGCAGCATAATCAGACATGCAAGTCTGGATTCTCTGTCACAGAACACAGTGCTTCATGGAATGACTTCAGCAGCACACAGAATGATTGAAGGATTGAAACCGGTAACCTTGCACCTCAGTCTAGCCGACAGCAAATGAAAATTTCAAACAGGGTTGAGAAAAATGCACAAATATTGTCCGTCATATCTGCGCATCAGTTTTGTGACAGCAGAACAATGTTTGCTGCTAGAGACATGGCTATATCATTTATACCACCGATTTCTAAATTATTCATGCTTTGTGCTGTTTATATATTGAAACAAATGGTATCTCTATATTTTCTGATTTTGTCAATAACAATAATTAGACGATAATTTGGCAGTGTATATCCTGGGTCTAAAGTATTGAAAAGTTTTTGAACTCAACTCTCTCAACCGTCTGCACCGTGTCTTTCACGATGTAATTGGTGACAGAATTTATTATGCCATCTGTTGCTTTTCTTGGCATGAAGGCCTTTTCACACTGATTTTGTGCATGAAAAAATGGAAGGGATTTTTAATGTAGCTGGACCTTCACACCAAGTCAGATGTGTATTTTGTCTAAACACTCTGAAAACTCTAGGTCCGCTTTTGCTTTCTTTAATTTCCCTTCTCTTAATGTGTCACAGAGACTTCGCCGTGTCTTTTTCACATCGTCAACTTAAAAAAAACAAAGAGTGAAGATTAGTGCAGGAAGCTATAGTTTGCTATAGTTTATAGTTTGTATAGTTTGTGTTTTTGTGATCATAAACAGACCAGAAAGCACTTAGATAAATAATCAAACGCTTCCATATAGTCCCTGTGAGCTTTATCACCATCATTCTCCAGCCTTTCAGTTCTATTCCACCAGAGTTTTTCTTTAACATCCATGATTTTAGAGTTGGCGTGTTGCTCGTCCTGTAAGCTCTTGATGAGCTGTTCTGCCCAACGACCGAGCTCTGATTGGTCAGCCTGATTTTAACACATCTGAACAATGCAGAAATTAGAACAGGCTCCGATTTAAACTTTTACGTAGCATTGCTACACAGTCCGTCAGTTTCAGACTCGGTGTGAAGGATGGCGTTAATATACGCGTTCTTTTTCAAACCTTGCCATGTATTTTCTTTTGTCCGTGAGAATCGGACTCGGTGTGAAAAGGCCTTAAGACACTTTTTTTTTGCAGAGTGCTTCCTCCAAGGTTTGCTGAGTGTGTTTTTGTGCTGGTACTTTGGCTGGTTTAATCCTGTTATGGACAGCTGAGTCCCGAAGTTTGTCCTAATTTTCATATTCTGCATGGCGGTTTGTTCGTAGATGGTGAAAGAAGTTCGTTATCGAGCTGTCTTTAACAGCAACTGATTTCCCACATAGCCTTTTGAGCAACAGCCATCTTTTCAAATCCAAACCACCTCCAACGATGTAGACTACGAAGCTGATGGTGTCTGTATTTTGTCTCCTGGTGCAGTTTGTTAACTTCGGTCATGCACTTTTAGGTAGAACTCGAGTCATACTTGAAAACATTTACCTATTTTCAACTATCTATATGCAACCATTTGCCAGAAATTTCATACTGAACACAGCCTGCTTTCAACATTGTTTACAGATGCATCCACACCTCCTCTATTTATGCCTAAAATTTATGTAGAATGTAAGATAACTTCAGAATGTATCATAGAAAATTTACCATCAAAACAGCACAATGTCACCATTGAACTGCAGGTAAAATAGCAGTAAAGTCATGTGAAAAGAGGTGTGAAAAGAGGTCAGAACACTGCACTTACAGGAAGGGATTAGATAAGGCCTGTTCCTTGAAAGAAATAGTAATACAACTCTGAAATGTGACTTATATTTGTTTGTTCTATTATAGGAGACATAAAAACTTGCAACCTTTTTATAGTGACAGACATTTTTTTTAGATTATTCTTAGAGGTTATAGACATTTTGGAGATGCCTTGTGACAAATAAACCCTAAAAATAAAAGACTTTTTTTTAATGACCTTTTCTTCCGTATTTGATGTTCTCAAATGGAAAATAAATGATGGGAACCTGGAGGTGTATGAATATTAATAATATTAGTAATATTGTCATAGTAATTGTTTGGGGGTTTTAATAATGCAAGTCTGTAGGAAAAATGAATTTCACCGACAAAAAACAAACAACTCATCTGATGAATACATTATGAGTTCTGCATTGTGTGCAAAAAAAGTAATCATTATTATAAAAAAGAAAGGCACTGTCACAATAACTTTATATATATATTTTCCATTTTGAGTATTTGCTTGATTCATTATGTGTATATTTGGAATGTGTTACGACCCTTTCTGTACACTGGTTGTAACGGTGGAGTGACTCACTTGAAATCAATTTTGCAACTTTTGCATATTTCATAAAATGACTTAAATACATTGTTTCAGTAGTTGACAGAATGGTGTTTATAATAAAGCATATAGGCTATTGCAGTCTAAATGGTTTTTGATTTACTTGGAATATCTCAAAAAGTGTTGCAACTGTCCCGGGTCTCCTCCTAAGTCTGCGCCTCCAAACCCATGGTTAATGGGTGCTACTGATGCCTGGGTGACCTCGAAGGTTAATTTAGTCTCGTACCCTCGTTCTATATTGAGTGGTACAGAATACCTCATGTTGCAGGTCTATTAGGTGCACCTATAAATCTAATACCAAATCAACCGGCAACTCGGTGCATTAAATCCGGGCTATAATGACATTCCTCTTACTACAAATTCGAACTGCGCTGCTGAAACTTAGTTTTGTGGGTTGTGAATTTCCTCCCTCTAAATGGAGCACCATAAAGTCACATTATTGAACCGAGGTGTCTCATACTATAGGAATCCTCAGCTCTACCCTGACCACACACAGTATTTGATTGCCTTGCTCTAGCTGGACCCACATTATTACTCTCCGGCTTTCCTCTCAGCCTCCGGTCTCTGTAGAATGGCTCGTAAATATCCCAGAGAAATGCCACAGTGTTTTTCTCAGCGTGAAGTCATGACCTTACAGAACTGTCACATTTGCCTCACCAACAACATGCTGGCACCAAGTTAATGAAATAAATGTCACATTTTGGCTAAAGAATATGTGTGAAACTGGGGTGGCCCAGTGGTGCAGCTGGTTGTGTTAGTGCAGCTGTACCGACCCAGGCTCAGTAACATCTCTGATTACTTTCTGCATTCTTGCTTTTTCCTGGTCAACTTCATTTCATCCATCCCAGCATTTCACTTCTGCAACACATTCCATAAAAAGTAGGGACGGTAAAGCATTTACCACTTTGTAATGTTGCCATTCCTTCTCTCAACACTTAAAAGACGTTTTGGCACAGAGGATTTAGTGTTTCAGGTGTTATTTTCTTCCATTCTCCCTGCTAATGCATCTTAACGTGTATAACAGTATGGGGTCGTCATCGTATCATTTTTAGTTTCAAAATTCTCCACACATTTTCTATTGGGGACAGATTAGGACTGCAGGCAGGCCAGTCCAGTACCCATACCCTCTTCTTCTTCCACAGTCATGCCTACTGTTTACAGCATGTGCCTTTGCATTTTCTTGTTGAAAAATGCATGGACGTCCCTGATAAAGATGTCATCCTGAAGGCAGCTTATGTTTCTCTAAAATCTCAGAAGTGTAAATGATCTTTACCAAGGGGCCTGATCCGACCCCATACCATGACAGAGCCTGGCTTTTGGACTTGTTCCTCATAACGGCGTCCATTCCTTCCAAAAAAGATCTGTTATACTGATTGGTCTGAGCACAATCTCCATTCCCAGTGTGTGATCTTAGCTGCCTCTGAACCCAGAAAAGTCTACTCCACTTCTGGACATGTCTTGTTTTTTGTACAGTAACATTTTAAGTGGCATTTGTGAATGTAACTCTGTATTGTAGAGCTTGATAAAGGTTTGATAAAGTAATCCCTCGTCCATGTGGTTCTATCAGCTACTGATGAATGACGGTTCTTGATGCAGTGCCGTGCCCTTACCCTTTATGCACTGAAATTTCTACAGGTTCCTTGAATCGTTTAATGATATTATGCACTGTAGAGAGAGAAACATTCTTTCCAGTCTTCTTTTGAGGAACATTGTTTTTACACATTTCAATACTTTTCTTACACATTTGTTGATAAACTGTAGATCCTCTGCCTGTCTATGTTCCTCAGAGACTCAGCCTTTTGTGGATGCTACTATTGGACAAAGATTATAATCACCTGTTGACTGCACCTGCTTTATTTTTTACTTCATTACTAGCCCTAAATTGCCCCAACCCAACTTTTTTTGGAATGTGTTGCAGGCCCGAATGCAGGAATGGATGTTTATTAACAAATGAAATGGAATTGTCCAGAAAAAAAAAAAAAAAACCATGAAATATCTTGGGTTCATACTGTCTGCAATGTTTTTTTTTTTTTTTAACTTGCATTTTTATACCGTTCCAACTTTTTCTGATTTGGGATTGTATATTAAAAATAATAAAAATGACACCTTTGACAAAGTTCCGGTCACAGTTTTAATCAATGTGTTTTGATCCAACCTAAGCATGTTGCACTCAGCTAGTAGAAGTAGCAGTTTATGGCAGATGTTTTACAATCATGCTTCTTAATGAAAATGAAGACGACATCGATTTTGGGCCTTTTTTCTGGAGTTTGCTGGAGCCACAATATCAGAAAAGCGTTCTGTAACAAATAAACAAACAAAGATCAAGAAATAAAAATCCATTTGCAATTATTTTTGTTTTATTAAACATTAAGGCCAGTCGGTTCCCAATCCCAAACCCAAACCTCATAACAATTTATCAAACAAAATTAATCTGAGTACTTGGGGTAGCAAGACACTATATATCAAAAGGCTATTGGAGAGGGGAAAAAAGATATTTATATATGTATATGTATGTGTGTGTGTGTGTGTGTGTGTGTGTGTGTGTGTGTGTATGTATATATATATATATATATATATATATATATATATATACACACACATATATATACTGGTCCTTCTCAAAAAATTAGCATATTGTGATAAAGTTAATTATTTTCCGTAATGTAATGATAAAAATTAAACTTTCATATATTTTAGATTCATTGCACACCAACTGAAATATTTCAAGTCTTTTATTGTTTTAATACTGATGATTTTGGCATACAGCTCAAGAAAACCCAAAATTAGCATATCATGAAAAGCTTCTCTAAACGAGCTATTGACCTAATCATCTGAATCAACGAATTAACTCTAAACACCTGCAAAAGATTCCTGAGGCTTTTGAAAACTCCCAGCCTGGTTCATTACTCAAAACCGCAATCATGGGTAAGACTGCCGACCTGACTGCTGTCCAGAAGGCCATCATTGACACCCTCAAGCAAGAGGGTAAGACACAGAAAGAAATTTCTGAACGAATAGGCTGTTCCCAGAGTGCTGTATCAAGGCGACCTCAGTGGGAAGTCTGTGGGAAGGAAAAAGTGTGGCTGAAAACGCTGCACACAACGAGAAGAGGTGACCGGACCCTGAGGAGGATTGTGGAGAAGGGCCGATTCCAGAGCCACCGTGCACAGGTGTGTGCAGGAAATGGGCTACAGGTGCCGCATTCATTCCCCAGGTCAAGCCACTTTTGAACCAGAACAGTGGCAGAAGCGCCTGACCTGGGCTACAGAGAAGCAGCACTGGACTGTTGCTCAGTGGTCCAAAGAAACTTTTTTTTTTTCGGATGAAAGCAAATTTTGCATGTCATTCGGAAAGCAAGGTGCCAGAGTCTGGAGGAAGACTGGGCAGAAGGAAATGCCAAAATGTCTCGGAAGCCCAGTGTCAAGTACCCCAGTCAGTGATGTCCTGGGGTGCCATGTCAGCTGCTGGTGTTTGGTCCCACTGTGTTTTTTATCAAGGCACGGGTCAATGCATCTAGCTATCAGGAAGATTTTTGGAGCACTTCATGCTTCCTCTGCTGAAGAGCTTTATGGAGATGAAGAGTTTTCATTTTTTTTCAGCACGACCTGGCCACCGGTGCTCACAGTGCAAACCACTGGTAAATGGTTTACTGACCATGGTAAAATTACTGTGCTCAATTGGCCTGCCAACTCTCCTGACCTGAACCCGATAGAGAATCTGTGGGATATTTGTGAAGAGAAAGTTGAGAGACGCAAGACCCAACACTCTGGATGAGCTTAAGGCCGCTATCGAAGCATCCTGGGCCTCCATAACACCTCAGCAGTGCCACAGGCTGATTGCCTCCATGCCACGCCGCATTGAAGCAGTCATTTCTGCGAAAGGATTCCCGACCAAGTATTGAGTGCATAAATGAACATACTAATCTGAAGGTTGACTTTTTTTTTGTATTAAAAACACTTTTCTTTTTTTTTTTTTTTGTTTTTTTTGGGTGTTTTTGTGTGTTTTTGGGGGGGGGGGTTTCTTTTGTTTTATTGGTCGATGATGAAATATGCTAATTTTTGTGAGATTTCATGAGCTTATGCCAAAATCATCAGTATTAAAACAATAAAAGACTTGAAATATTTCAGTTGGTGTGCAATGATCTTAAAATATATGAAGTTTAATTTTTATCATTACATTACTGAAAAGAATTAAACTTTATCACAATATGCTAATTTTTTGAGAAGGACCAGTATATACATATATATATATATATATATACATATATATATATATATACATATATATGTATATATATGTATATATATATGTATATATATATATATTTTTGGACAGCGTACACTAAAATAGAGCGAAATAAAGTGTTATGTTTGGAGAAAGGAAAACACTGCATTCCAGCATAAGAACCTTATCCCATCTGTGAAACATGTTGGTGGTAGTATCATGGTTTGGGCCTGTTTTGCTGTATCTGGATCAGGACGGCTTGCCATCATTGTGAATGATATCAGATAATTCTAAAGGGAAATATCAGGACATCTGTCCATGAACTGAATCTCAAGAGAAGGTGGGTCATGCAGCAAGACAACGACCCTAAGCACACAAGCCGTTCTACCAAAGAATGGTTAAAGAAGAATAAAGTTCATGTTTTGGAATGGCCAAGTCAAAAGTCCTGACCTTAATCCAATGGAAATGTTGTGGAAGGACCTGAAGCGAGCAGCTAATGTGAGGAAACCCACCAACATCCCAGAGCTGAAGCTGTTCTGTACGGAGGAATCTGATATGCAGGACTGATCAACAGTTACAGGAAATATTTAGTTACAGTTATTGCTGCACAGGGGGGTCACACCAGATACTGAAAGCAAAGGTGCACCCCAGGAACTTTTCTGGTACAAAGAAATGACTGAAACTTTTACCTCCCAGTAAAAAGTGCAAATGCAGTAACCATTTCATGCTGATGTATTTGTATTTGTATATTTCGCAAGGATCGTTCCGTTAAATATTCATGAGATCGGTCGGTGTAACACTGCATGTCTGCGAGACCTCAGGCTGCCGGTGGCAGAAAACAGCTCATTGAATGACAGAAGCAATAAAACTAGCTTGGATCACTGCCACTAAAAAATTCAACAAGCTGTACAATCTTATGCAACTGTTTGGACACCGCCGGTCAGATTACACAATGTGTTTATTTTTCTCAATGAATAGAACATAACGTTGCCTCTGCAGGGGATGAACGTAGAGCTGACATAACAGTCAGTGCGTTTACATGCACTTAATAATTCGATCATAGTCAGATTTCTGCAGTTATCTGATTATTCAAGTGGTCATGTATACAGTGTACTCCCATCTAGAAACCAGATTTAGAATTCCCATAAAGAGAGCTGGATTTTATTGCAGATTTCTCATAGCATGTACAGTGGGGCAAAAAAGTATTTAGTCAGCCATTGGTTGTGCAAGTTCTCCTACTTAGAAAGATGAGAGAGGTCTGTAATTTTCATCATAGCTACACTTCAACTATGAGAGACACAATGAGAGAAACAACATTTTTAAAGAATTTAATTGTAAATCATGGTGGAAAATAAGTATTTGGTCAATAATAAAAGTTCAACTCAATACTGTGTAACATAACCTTTGTTGGCAATGACAGAGGTCAAACATTTCCTGTAAGTCTTCACCAGGTTGGCACACACTGTAGCTGGTATTTTGGCCCATTCCTCCATGCAGATCTCCTCTAGAGCAGTGATGTTTTGGGGCAACACGGACTTTAAAACTCCCTCCACACATTTTTCTATGGGGCTGAGGTCTGGAGACTGGCTAGGCCACTCCAGGACTTTAAAATGCTTTGTACGGAGCCACTCCTTCGTTGCCCGAGCGGTGTGTTTTGGGATCATTGTCATGCTGGAAGACCCAGCCACGTTTCCATCTTCAATGCTCTCACTGATGGAAGAGTTTTTGGCTTAAAAATCTCACAATACATGGCCCCGTTCAGACTTTCCCCTTAACACGGATCAGTCGTCCTGTTTGTTTGTTCCCCACCCCCCCCCCCCGACCCCCCCCCCCTCCCCCCCCCCACCCCACCCCCCCCCCCCACCCCCCCGCCGCCCCCCCCCCCCCCCCCCCCCCCCCCCCCCCCGCCCCCCCCCCCACCCCCCCCCCCCCCCCCCCCCCCACCCCCCCCCCCCCCCCCCCCCCCCCCCCCCCCCCCCCCCCCCCCCCCCCCCCGTCCCCCCCCCCCCCCGCCCCCCCCCCCCACCCCCACCCCACCGCCCCCCCTCACCCCCCCCCCCCCCCACCCCACCCCCTCCCGCCCCCCCCCCCCCCCCCCCCGCCCACCCCCCCCCCCCCCCCACCCCACCCCCCCCCCCCCCCCCCCCCCCCCCCCCCCCACCCCCCCCCCCCCCCCCCCCCCCCCCCCACCCCCCCCCGCCCCCCCCCCCACCACCACCCCCCCCCCCACTCCCCCCCCCCCCACGCCCCCCCCCCACCCCCCCCCCCCCCCCACCCCCCCCCCCCCCAGCCCCCCCCCCCCCCCTCCCCCCCCCGCCCCGCCCCCCCCCCCCCACCCCCCCCCCCCCCCCCCCCCCCCACCCAACCCCCCCCCCCCCCCCCCCCCCCCCCCCCCCCCCTCCCCCCACCCCCACCTAGCCCCCCCCCCCCCACCCACCACCCCCCCCCCCCCCCCCCCGCCCCCCCCCCCCCCCCCCCCACCACCCCCCCCCCCAACCCCACCCCCCCACCACCCCCCCCCCCCCCCCCCCCCCCCCCCCCCCCCCCCTCCCCCCCCCCCCCCACCCCCCCCCCCCCCCCCCCCCCCCCCCCCCCCCCCCCCCCCCCCCCCCCCCCCGCCCCCACCCACCCCGCCCCTCCCCACACCCCCCCCCGCCCCCCCCCCCCCCCCCCCCACCCCCCCCCCCCCCCCCCCCCCCCCCCCCACCCCCCCCCCCCACCACTCCTCCCCCCCCCCCCCCCACCCCCCCTCCCCCCCCCCCCCCCCCGCCCCCCCACCCACCCCCCCCCCCCCCCCCCCCCCCCCCCCCCCACCCCCACCCCCCCCCCGCCCCCCCCCGCCCACCCCCCCTCTGCAGAAAAAATCTTTGCAGATTATCAATGGTCTTGTATGCTTCCATTTTCTTACAGTTGTTCCCCACAGTTTTGATTTATTCACACCAAGCTGCTTGCCCTATTGTAGATTCACTCTTCCCAGCCTGGTGGCAGGTCTACACTTTTCTTTCCGGTGTCCTTCGACAGGGGCACTTTGGTCCTTGGCCATGGTTGAGTTTGGAGTCTTGACTGGTTTGAGGCTGTGGGACAGTTGTCTTTTATACAGATAACGAGGTCAAACAGGTGACATTAATACAGGTAACTAGTGAGGACAGAAGAGCTTTTTTAAAGAAGAAGTTACAGGTCTGTGAGAGCAGAAATCTTGCTTGTTTGTGGGTGGACCAAATACTAATTTTCCACCATGATTTACAATTAAATTCTTTAAAAATCCTACAATGTGATTTCCTGGATTTTTTTTCTCATTTTGTCTCTCATAGCTGAAGTGTACCTATGATGAAAATGACAGACCTCTCTCATCTTTCTAAGTAAGAGAACTTGCACAGTCAGTGGCTGAATAAATACTTTGTTGCTCAGAGTGTTTCAGAGTATTGGATTGCCATTTAGCGGTCTTTATTTCCGGGGTTGCCAGATCCCGTGAGAAAAAAACCCTCACAGTACATGGAAAAAACAGGCATAGAAGTCTTTAGAATAGGCAGACCTGGCAAGTGTGTCAATAGCGAGCATACGTGGACTGAGAAAACCAACTGAAATCGGGTAACTGGTGTACATGCTGCGAGTGATGTGATTACTGGAAATTCCAGTGCTTACGTTAAAAAAAAAAAAAAAAAAAAACAGCTCATGTGGCTCAGAGGTTGGAAACAGGGTTTTTTTTGGCATATCGGTTAGAATCGCATGCTGGGCTTGCAATGTGAGGGTTGGGTGATATGGTTACAGAGCCCTGCTGTGGGCTGGCACCTTGTCTAGGGTGTACCTCCCAAAATAAGCTCAAGACCCCCATGGACCAGGACCAGCGGGGGAAAGCGGGAATCTTTGCTTTGCTTCTGCATTACAAAACAAACTGAAAGGACAAACTGACTAGAAAAACTGCTGCCAGTGAAACTTTGGCCACCATTCCAAATGAAGCACTAATGTTTGTTCAGCTATCAGACCTTTTTTGGCTTGTTAATGGCTTACATTGGCCATTTGTTGATCGATTTTGTAGCTGGATAGTTTTATAGCTTACCTAACTTGAACAGTGAGTGAATTTATTTCAGTATTTAATAGAAGCAGTGGCTCACCAATGAAGTGCTAAAGGGTCATTTTTCTCCCAGTACTTCCTAATGTATTCCCTGAGATTCAGAGGCGGTAAATAATGTATAAATGTATAAATAAAGTATAAGACTTTGTTATTGTACTTCATTATTTTTAGGAATCTGTATTTTACTTGATCATTTCTTTACTTGATTAACTTTTACTTACTGTATTTCAAAAGAACAATCTGTCTTTTTTACCCAATGCATTTTCAAAACAGGCCTGCTACTTTAGCTTGTATGAATCTATTTATTTATCTATCTATTTCTTTTTCTTTTCTATTTATCCAATTACAGTCAGGCGCCTAATGAAGCGCAAATCTGAATCCTACCTGATCTGAGACAGGGGAGTGGAAAGAGGTGAACCTGTGATTGGCTGATGCTATGGCTTTCAGGCCCCAGCAATGATCAGGCAGGAATAGGAAGAAAGGCAGAGAAATGAAACCATGGAATCCCAAAAAAGCAACAGCATTGAGTCAGTTCCTAAATACATCTTAGTGAATGCAATGCATTTTCTGTCTGCCAAAGAAATAAGAGCTCATGGCATTTTAGAATTCACTGTCGAATTTGAAAAAGCACATTGCAGTAAATGACATTTAAGCAATAATACACTCGAGGTTAGTGCTATAACTCCTTGTAGACTTGTGCCTACAACTGCAGCACCAATATCTCACGCTATACCACAGTTTCGTTATCGCCATTTATTGTTAGATTTTAAAATAAATTGGACAGAAAAACTGATTTGTTTATCTACATTTCACAGGGTAAAATAGTTCCATTCTATCATTACCCCGCTGCTAAAACATCATCATCAGACTATGGGCTTCAGTCCTAACAGTCAAGGAACAGAATTTCCCAATAACTGTTTATTACACAGACAATAAACACAAATATATTGACTGATAAACTTTAATTGATTGAAAAGACTAATTTCATTCAGCGAATAAAATGGGTCCGGTTTATAAGGCAGGCTGTTACTATTCTTCCAACAGAAGAAAACCTGAGTGAGATCCCGATGTTACAACGAAAGTCTAGGATCCTGGTATAATTTTCGTTACATGATTAGTGATTAGAAATTTGGAAGATGATGCTAAACAATGTTAATCTTATCAGTCAGAAAAGTCAAGGGAGAGTTACAGTGGTGCTTGAAAGTTTCTGAACCCTTTAGAATGTTCTATATTTCTGCATAAATATGACCTAAAGCATCATCAGATTTTCTCACAAGTCCTAAAAGTAGATAAAGAGAACCCAGTTAAAGAAATGAGACAAAAATATTATACTTGGTTCATTTATTTATTGAGGAAAATTATCCAATATTACATATAGGAGTGGAAAAAAAGTAATGTAACCTCTAGGATTAGCAGTTAATTTGAAGGTGAAATTAGAGTCAGGTGTTTTCAGTCAATGGGATGACAATCAGGTGTGAGTGGGCACCCTGTGTTATTTAAAGAACAGGGATCTATCAGAGTCTGCTCTTCACAACACGTTTGTGGAAGTGTATCATGGCACGAGCAAAGGAGATTTCTGAGGAGCTCAGAAAAAGAGTTGTTGATGCTCATCAGGCTGGAAAAGGTTACAAAACCATGTCTAAAGAGTTTGGGCTCCACCAATCCACAGTCAGACAGATTGTGTACAAATGGAGAAAATTCAAGACCATTGTTACCCTCCCCAGGAGTGGTCGACCAACAAAGATTACTCCAAGAGCAAGACGTGTAATAGTTGGTGAGGTCACAAAGGACCCCAGGGTAACTTCTAAGCAACTGAAGACCTCTCTCACATTTTCTAAATGTTAATGTTCATGAGTCCACCATCACAAGAACACTGAACAACAATGGTGTGCATGGCAGGGCTGCAAAGAGGAAGTCACTGCTCTCCAAAAAGAAACATTGCTGCTGGTCTGCAGTTTGGCTAAAGATCACATGGACGAGCCAGAAGGCTACTGGAAGAATGTTTTGTGGACGGATGAGAGACCAAAAAGAAATTTTTTGGTTTTGTTTAAAAGAAAAGCATTATGTTTGGAGAAAGGAAAACACTGCATTCCAGCATAAGAACCTTATCCCATCTGTGAAAACAGGTGGTGGTGGTAGTATCATGGTTTGGGCCTGTTTTTTGCTGCATCTAGGCCAGAACGGCTTGCCGTCATTGATTGGAACAATGAATTCCTGAATGATATCAGAGAATTCTAAAGGAAAATGTCAGGACATCTGTCCATGAAAACTGAATCTCAAAAGAAGGTGGGTCATGCAGCAAGACAACGACCCTAAGCACACAAGCCGTTCTACCAAAGAATGGTTAAAGAAGAGTAACGTTCATGTTTTGGAATGGCCAAGTCAATGTCCTGACCTTAATCCAGTGGAAATGTTGTGGAAGGACCTGAAGCGAGCAGCTAATGTGAGGAAACCCACCAACATCCCAGAGCTGAAGCTGTTCTGTATGGAGGACTGGGCTAAAATTCCTCCAAGCCGGTGTGCAGGACTGATCAACAGTTAAAGGAAACGTTTAGCTGCAGTTATTGCTGCACAGGGGGGTCACACCAGATACTGAAAGCAAAGGCTCACATACTTTTGCCACTCACTAATATGTAATATTGGATCATTTTCCTAAATAAATAAATGACCAAGTATAATATTTTTGTTTCATTTGTTTAACTCGGTTCTCTTTATCTACTTTTAGGACTTGTGTGAAAATCTGATGATGTTTTAGGTCATATTTATGCAGAAATGTAGAAAATTCTAAAAGGTTCACAAACTTTCAAGCACCACTGTACAGAGGATCAGCAGCTTGGTTCGGTTAAGAGCTGATACATAAATGAACCTCCGATCAGCCGTGGATTAAGTCATGTTTGATGAAAGACACAGTTCAACACCAGCAAAACAACATCTTGAAGAAAATAAGAAAGAAGGGAGGTGATCGGACCAACGAAACTTTCCTTTTACATGTCTGACTGATCCATAAAAACGATGTAGAAACTGATTCAGGTCATTTTTGTTGATGGGACTAAAACTGATCTTCAGTCGAGCTGTGAATCCATTAAGAGTCTGGGATGTTTCATTTACTGTACTGACTTCGTTTCTCTGCCTTTCCAACTCATCTAAATCCTCATTTGTAAGGGTGACGAATCTCGGCTCACTTGGAGGATCAGGCTGCTCATTAATAGCTTCATCTAACAACTTTAAATCGAAAAGTTGTCAAAGCCAGTAGATTTGATAAAAACATGATAATTAATTTCTTTTACTCCTATAGCTATAACATTGCTGCTTTGATATGGCTGGCATCGTTGATAGGTTACGTGTGTATGTGGTGGAGTAATGCTTGAAAAGCTTCAGTCAGATTGCTGCTATTGTGCAATATTGACATGCCTAGAACATCTCTCAGCCAATCAAATTGCAGGGTTGGAACTAACTGTGGTATAAAATGTAGTTGGGTACATTTTTGACTTGGATCATTTCTACAATTCAGTGCATTTTGCATCACCAGCAGAAGCTTCTATTCATTATGTAAAGACCAAAACATTATAAATTACAAACCTTGCTAACATTTTTTAATGTTCAGCATAATGCATTCTACTCCCAAAAATAAGCATGTATACTTTACTCAGAGACTAGAGGTTATTATTAATCAGAGACTAGAGGTTTTCTCATGTCCCTGTGCAGTATATTTAAAAAATTCTATAATATTTAAACAAACATAACACCATGGTAAAACGGGGACTACCTGTATGATTTGGTTCCTCATGTCTGAAAGTGTTTTGATTCTGTTATTCTTGTGGTTAGCTAAACATGATAATGTCATTTGTATGATTTTTGGTTCATGTATGGTTCATTTAAATTCAAAGTCAGGGGACTGTGGTAGCCTAGCGGTCAAGGTACACAACTATGGAGGCTTCAAATCCCACCTCTGCTGCCACTGTTGGGTCCTTGAGCAAGACCCACAACCCACAACTGCTTAGATTGTAAGACTGTATCAGTTGTAAGTCGCCCTGGATAAGGGTGTCTGCTAAATGACATAAATGTAAAATCAAACCATTATGTACCATAAATGTCATGGAGCTGTACCTCTTACCTCAATAAAATTGAAAATTAGAAAGACTTTTTAAAGAAATACATTTACGTTGTTACTATAAGTACATTTAGACTTCTACTTGTGTAAAACAGATAGATAGATTGATGGATAGATTGATTATTAATCCCAGAGGGAAAATCAGTTGATTGCAGCAGTCCAAATACAGATAATGCAGAAAATAAAAGTAATTACTGTCATTACAGGTATAAACAGAAATAAAATATGTATATTAAAATAATATGTCCATATAAGTCATACGTCAGCTTTTAGTTGTTTTTAGTAGTTTAGTATTTCAGCCACCTCTGCAAAGATTACAGGTTATCATTTTCATAATTGGACCATGTATTTAAATCGAGGGAAAATGGCTGTGTGTGTGTACCTTGTCTTGCTGTACTTCTGAGGACCAAATGTCCCTATGATGATAGGAAAACCTGGAATTTTGACTAGTGAGGACTGTTTGCCGGTCCTCGCTTCTTTAACTGCTTTCTTTTCTCTTTTTTTGTTATAAAAATGGCAACTTTATTTGAAAAACCAGATCACCAAAAGACTTGCTTTAGGTTACTGGGGTTAAGGTTGCGGTTAGGTGTAGCATTAATTAGCTACAGTAATCATTATGTCAATAGAAGGTCCTCACAAGGATAGCGAGACAGCCGTCTGTGTGTGTGTGTGAGTGAGCTGACATGACTAATCTAAACTAAGATGACTCACAACATAAAGATCGTTTTTATACAGTAGACTAAAAATCACAGTAATCACCACTAGTTAAACTTTAACTTTAAGACGCTCTTGGGAAATTGCGTCCGTAGACGCAGTGCCGGTTTGCGTCTTTAGGGGGCACTGTTACACCGTCTGCCTTTCTGTCGATTGGTAAACGGTCTCTTCTTATTTAATCTCTTCCCTGTCTCTATTTTCGTTCCCAGTTTGACCTTTAAATCTGTCTTTCACCTTTCTCTCATTCTCACTTTTCCATCTCTTGCTTTTTTCCCCCCACTCTCATTTCTTTGTCTGTTTCAGCTTCTCTTATTCTCTCAAAACACGCACAAAAACACACAACCCGCAGGCTAAGCTCGTTGCGTGACCAGGTATTGCTCGCTTTATTATTATCCGTGTTTCTTTGAACGTGAATTCATTTATGCGTATGGCTTGTAGGCAGAGGTTGTTGCGTATGTGGGTGATCAGCCAAACGTAGTGATTACCTCCCAGCAGGTAATATACACAGTTTGGCAACACGCTTCAGGCTCCTTCCAGCAAAGCAAATGTTTTTTTCAGCCCCTGTTCATTTTCCACAGGTGAATATCCATCATTGGAGAAGGTGGGAGTGTAAGCGGTTGCTGTACGCAAATGGCAAACGAATGTCACGTCAATCAGAAGTTCGAATGAACAATATTACTGTGGTTGCCTAGTGGTGCAGGACTATGAACGAGAAGGTCCAGGGTTCAAATCCCACCTCAGCCAAAGCTTCCTCTGTTGGGTCCTTGAGCAAGACCCTTAACCCACAATTGCTTGGATTGTAAGATTGTACCCTTTGCAGGTCACTCTGGATAAGAGTGTCTGCTAAATGCTGTAAATGTAAATATTATAGCACTGGTTTGCGCCTTGTGACACACTAAGGCTCCAAAAAACGTAGTATTTCAAACGAGAGCCCTAGCGATGCTGATGTTCCTATTTTGAAATACGTTCACCATTTGGGACACAGCCTGTGATGTATTCCCCCAGATACTTCATGGGTATCCATCTTTCCTGCAGCACAGTATTTTTTATAGCCTTATTCAAACTCCCAGACAAGCAGTAAATAACAAACACATAAATTCACCACTTGTTTTGAAACACTATTCATGAAAAGGTTGGATGAAGGACGGTGCCAACTGCCCTATTCTCTATACATTAGCCAGCACCCACAGTTTTCTGGCAACGGTCTGACAGGGGAGACAGGAATGCCGTCCTTCTGCACCCAGGCAGAAGGGCCAATAACACTGTCTTGGACATCTGTCTAGGAATAAAACTTGTGGCACTGTTAAATTATTAGCCTGCATTTTTTAGGGCCTTCCTCTGTCTCTGCTAACTGCCTTTGTTTATATCATTAGCTTGTGATACCAACTGGCTTGAGAATGACAGATTTTGGCGAAATAGTTATAAGACTATACACTCGCCGATCACTTTATTAGGTACACCGACGTGTTTCTGCACTCCATTTTCCCATATAGGAGCACTTTGTAGTTCTGTAGTTACAGACTGTAGTCCATCTGTTTCTCTGCATCCTTTGTTTGTCCCCTTTACTCTGGTCTCTAATGGTCAGGACCCCCACAGGACCAGCACACATCAGGTACTGCTTGGGTGGTGGCTCATTCTCAGCTGATGTGGTGCTGGTGTGTTAGTGTGTGTTGTTCTGCAATGAGAGGGTCATACACAGCAGTGCTGCTGGAGTTTTTAAACAGTTTAGATTTTACATGAATTCCAGGACCCAAGGATTCTCAGCAGAACATTGCCCAGAGCTTCACACTGTTACTGTTACTCACTTCACCTGTGAGTGTTTTTATGGTTATGGCCAACTGCTGTTTGTACCCTAACCCCAACCCTAAACCTCCCACCTTCTTACAACCGTAGCCACCTGTGTCCTGTTTTTTGAAAACCAAAATATGATTACCCTAACTAAAGCCTTACACTGATACATACTGGAACTTTTTTATATTAGCCATTGTTTGTAACAAATTATTAAGTATTTAACAACTGCAGTGACAAACCATGTACTTGAAAAGCAGAGATACCCAATGTAAAATGTAAAAGTAGAGATCCTCCTTTTAGATCTGAGTAAAAGTACAAACGTATTTGCTTTCAAATGTGTCTAAGTATTGAAAGTAAAAGTACCAGGATTTATTATGGCTCCGATGTTCGATTATCATTTTTGTAACATCTTGAGCTTAATCAACTCATTTTAGGTGAAAAGACTGCAGTGTCACTCGGTACGCCAGTATTTTAACAGAATGTACAGTGGTGCCTGAAAGTTTGTGAACCCTTTAGGATTTTCTATATTTCTGCATAAATATGACCTAAAACATCACCAGATTTTCACACAAGTCCAAAAAGTAGATAAAGAGAACCCAGTTAAACAAATGAGACAAAAATATTATACTTGGTCCTTTTTATTATTGAGGAAAATGATCCAATCTTCATTTAGTGAGTGGGCAAAGTATGTGAGCCTTTTGCTTTTCAGTATCTGGTTGACCACCCCCCCTGTGCAGCAATAACGCAGCTAAACGTTTCCTGTAACGTTGATCCGTCCTGCAACATCGGCTTGGAGGAATTTTAGCTCATTCCTCTGTACAGAACAGCTTTCAGCTCTGGGATGTGGTGGGTTTCCTCACATTAGCTGCTCGCTTCAGGTCCTTATCCACAACAATTCGCTTTATTAAAGGTCCGTCCACAAAACAGCTTCTTCCCATAGCCCTTCTGGCTCTCCACGTGATCTTTAAGCAAACTGCAGCGAGCAGCAATGTTCTTTCTGGATAGCAAGTTGGCTTTCTCCTTGCAAACCCTGCCATGTCACACCATTGTTTTTCACAGTGTTCTTCTGAGGGTGGACTCATGAACATTACATTAGCCAATGTGAGAACAGCCTTGAGTTGCTTAGAAGTCACCCTGAGGTCCTTTGTGACCGCACCCAACTATTACACTCCTTGCTCTTGGAGTGATCTTTGTTGGTGGACCACTCCTGGGGAGGGTAACAATGGTCTTGAATTTCCTCCATTTGTACACAACCTGTCTGACTGTGGATTGGTGGAGTCCAAACTCTTTAGAGATGGTTTTGTAACCTTTTCCAGCCTGATGAGCATCAACAACTCTTTTTCTGAGCTTCTCAGAAATCTCCTTTGTTCGTACCATGATACACTTCCACAGACATGTGTTGTGAAGAGCAGACTTTGATAGATCCCTGTTCTTTAAATAAAACAGGGTGCCCCCTCACACCTGATTGTCATCCCATTGATTGAAAACACCTGACTCTAATTTCACCTTCAAATTAACTATACCATAGAGGTTCACATACATTTGCCACTCACTAATATGTAATATTGGATCATTTCCCTCAATAAATAAATGACCAAGTATAATATTTTGTATCATTTGTTTAACTGGGTTCTCTTTATCTGCTTTTAGGACTGTTTTAGGTCATATTTATGCAGCAATATAGAAAATTCTAAAGGGTTCACAAACTTTCAAGCATCACTGTAAGTAAAGTAACTCTGTTTGCTTTTAAGAAATTATAACAGAAACAGCTGGTCAGATTTAAAAAGGATTAGCATGTGTATTTTAACAGCCATAAATATTATTTATGACGTACTTTTATCTTTACATGTTTTTTATATCATTTATTTCCATGAATATTGATTTACTTTGCATTAAATACGTACCTAAGTAGGAACTACATTATACTTTTATACTTTTAGGTGTTGCAATTTTCACTGCCACTACAATCTCCCTTCCACTTCACCTACATATACCTAAAAGTGCCGAGCACCGGTCATGTGACCGCCATGACTTCCTACTAGTAGCTCCGTGCCGGATTTATTTACTTAAAGGTTTAAAGTGTTGAAAGGTGATACTGCATGACCTGTTCTGCTTCTTCAACTGGCCTCATTCCCTCTTGGTTGTGTGCAGCCAGCGAGGTGTTTATTTATGTTTATATTCATTGTGTGTGTTTATATTTGATGTGATGGTTAATGTATATATGTTTGTAACTGAAGAACCACAACCATGGTGTTGTGTATTTCCTGGAGGGATTGATGTGTAGAACAGTTTAGGCCTCGGTTGCTGTGTAGATGGTTATGATTTATGAGTTATACTCATGTTTTCAGCGATATCTCTGACGCATTTACGTATCGTTTGCAGACAGTGTTCTTGTGAAAATCCCTTTATATTTACATTACAGTAGCATAAAAAGACTCTGACTATGGGCATGTCCGGTGACCATTTCGATCAGTGAGGTGTTCAGAAGGACTGAATTGTATAAGGGTTTGTGTGGCGTTACAGCTTTAAACACATTTAATATGGGCGTAATCTACTGTTTCAACATTGCTGTAGCTGAATTACACTAGAACAAAGGATTGGACGAAAGAATTAATGACATTCACTCGAGTGTCAGACTATGGTACAACCACCAAATTGCACATTTTACACCTAAGAGCCTGACGACTTAAATTCATAAAGGGCTCGGTAATTAAACAGATAAGGATCATTGTGGTGCCTGTGTTCTGTCCAAATTTGAAGGGCTTGCTAATAAAGTAATGACCTCTGTCAAGAGATGAAAAAAGGCTACAGTGGGCAATACCGCGACACTGAAAGACAAGTTCAGACTTTTACATTTGGCAGACGCTCTTCTTAAAAGTGCAAACAGGTGAAGGAGCCACGATGCATGTACTCGATGATCTATAAGTGTTCATTGCCAGATGTGGAGATGTGGTAGTTCTCAGTTTGACACTAAGGACACAGAACTTGAGGATAAGTTGACAACAATACTTACAAAGAGCAGGTATAAGAAAGACTATTCTTTTAGGAATTCTAGGTTGTTTGAAAATAGGCGTCATCAGAACAGAGACACTGGGCCATTCTGGGCGGTCTGGGAAGCTCATTGCACCACCGTGGAGCCAGGACAGTCAGTAATCTGATCAACGAGTATACATGCAATTGGGTAATCAGATAATGGGAAACCTCTGGGTTTACTGTAGATGACTCAGGCAATAGTCCGATCAGACCAGACAATCTCACAAAAATATGCCACATAAACTTCAAACTGTAATAATTAAATACAGAAATCCTTCATTTAGTTCAGCATAAACTACGTTTCAGTGTCTCCATAAAAGTGTTATGGAACGACATGACATTTCGTGGGTGTTGCGTTTAAGTGCAGGGTTGCCAGATCAAAAACACACTGTTTCTTGCATCAACTTTGACTTCAATTTCATTGCAGACAGTATGAACCTGAGATATTTCATATTTTTTTTCCGACCATCTTCGTTTTATTTGTTAATAAACATCCATTCCTCCATTTCATTTCAGGCCTGCAACACATTCCAAAAGAAGTTGGGATGGGGGCAATTCAGGGCTAGTAATGAGGTGAAAAAAACTACATAAGGATGTGATTTCAAATGGCTGATGTCAACAGGTGATTATAATCATGATTTCATACAAAAACAGTATCCACAAACTTTTCTTGGGATGTGTTATAGGCCTGAAATGCAAGAATGGATGTTTATTAACAAATTAAATTAAATAACTGTCCCAACTTCTTCTAATTTGGGGTTGTAAGTAAGGCCAAAAGAAGCAAAATCTCTTAGAATAATCACACCTGGCAACTGTCATTGAGTCTTCTAGCTGCTCTGAGCGATGCGCATACTGAGGAAATCAGATTAAGGATATACATGTGCTGAGAAATCTGATTACTGAGCTTAAATCCTGCTCTCTTAATCGAATTACATGATCTGATTTCTAGATCGGTGTATGCTGTTTACATGACCTCTTGAATAATTAGATAACTGCAGAAATCAGACTATGATTTGATTTTTAAGTGCATGTAGACACACTAATTGAGATCTGGCCTTGCAGGCATGGCGTGATCTTTTATACGGATGTACCAGATGCCCTAAAGCTAAAGAGACCTTGGCATTCAGGTGTGTAGTTCTGAATCAAAGAAAGCAAATAACAAGAAATTGGCTGCAACGGAAAGCAAGTGGATTGATCTAAATAAATGAGTTACTTGAGAAAACCTTGGTATCTTATGAGCTATACAGACAGAAGCATTCTGAATGCTCTGTAATGGATCAATGGAACATGAAGGCAGACTAGCCAGCAAAACATTGCAGTAATCAAGCCTGGAAATGAAGAGAGTTTTTATGAGGCTCTGATCAGCTTCTCTGGTCAGGACAGGACATATCCTTCTGATGTTGTGCTGGAGAAATATGTAAGATCCGTCAGCTGAAGTGAGGTTATTAGCAAAACTGAGTTTGCTGTACAAAATAACACCAAGATACTTTGCTGTGCAGGCCAGATGGACAGTGACTCCGTTTAAGTTGATGGAGAGGTGCAGCATTGGGGAGATTCTTGCCGGGAGGTAGGTCAGTTCAGTCTTGTCCAGAGTCTTCAGATCCCTTATGAAAATTAACCCCTGGTTTTACCATGGCATGGTATCCATGGGTTTTTGAAGATAATAAACCTACGACATGGCTACTATGATGTCTCTAATATGGTTTTACAAAAGGCAGAAAGAAAATGAGGTTATTATGGTATCTCTGTTATTACTGCTAATTTGGGTGGGATTTTATACACTGCTCAAAAAAATAAAGGGAACACTTAAACAACACAATGTAACTCCAAGTAAATCAAACTTCTGTGAAATCAAACTGTCCACTTAGGAAGCAACACTGATTGACAATCAGTTTCACATGCTGTTGTGCAATTGGAATAGACAACAGGTGGAAATTATTGGCAATTAGCAAGACACACTCAATAAAGGAGTGGTTCTGACAGACCACTTCTCAGCACCTATGCTTTCTGGCTGATGTTTTTGTCACTTTTGAATGTTGGTGGTGCTTTCACACTCGTGGTAGCATGAGACGGACTCTACACCCACACAAGTGGCTCAGGTAGTGCAGCTCATCCATGATGGCACATCAATGTGAGCTGTGGCAAGAAGGTTTGCTGTGTCTGTCAGCGTAGTGTCCAGTGGAGGCGCTACCAGGACACAGGCCAGTACACCAGGAGATGTGGAGGAGGCTGTAGGAGGGCAACAACCCAGCAGCAGGACCGCTACCTCCGTCTTTGTGCAGGGAGGAACAGGAGGAGCACTGCCAGAGCCCTGCACAATGACCTCCAGCAGGCCACAATATGCATGTGTCTGTAGAAACGGTTAGAAACCGACTCCATGAGGATAGTATGAGGGCCCGACATCCACAGATGGGGGTTGTGCTCACAGCCCAACACCGTGCAGGATGCTTGGCATTTGCCAGAGAACACCAGGATTGGCAAATTCACCACTGGCGCCCTGTGCTCTTCACAGATGAAAGCAGATTCACACTGAGCACATGTGACAGACGTGACAGAGTCTGGAGACGCCGTGGAGAGCGATCTGCTGCCTGCAACATCCTTCAGTCATGACCGATTTGGGCAGTGGTCAGTAATGGTGTGGGTGGGCATTTCTTTGCTTTCCATGTGGCTGCCAGAGGTGCCTGTCTGCAATTAGGTACCCGAAGATAAAATCCTTCAGACCCCCTGTGAGAACCGTAAGCATGTTCAGAGTTGGCCCTAGTGTTCCTCCTAATGCAGGACAATGCTAGAATCTCAATGTGGCGGAGTGTGGTCTGAGCATTCCTGCAGATGAAGGCATTGGAAACTATGGACTGGCCCCCCCATTTCCCCCAGACCTGAATCCGATTGAGCACATCTCATCTGAGACATCATGTCTCGCTCCATCCACCACGTTGCACCACAGACTGTCCAGGAGTTGGTAGATGCTTTAGTCCAGGTCTGGGAGGAGATCCCTCAGGAGACCATCCGCCACCTCATCAGGAGCATGCCCAGGCATTGTAGGGAGGTCATACATGCACGTGGAGGCCACACACAATACTGCGCCTCATTTTGACCTGTTTTAAGGACATTACATCAAAGTTGGATCAGCCTGTAGTGTGTTTTTCCACTTTAATTTTGTGTGTGACTCCAAATCCAGGCCTCCATTGGTTAATAAATTAGATTTCCATTGATGATTTTTGTGATTTTGTTGTCAGCACATTCAACTTTGTACAGAACAAAGTATTCAATGAGAATATTTCATTCATTCAGATCTAGGATGTGTTATTTGAGTGTTCCCTTTATTTTTTTGAGCAGTGTAATTCCTTGGATTGGCCTATGGTGTGGTGGAAATTCCACCTGTTACATTCAGAAACAATTCAAAACTCCATCCTGACAAGTTGCTCAATAGTAATTTTTCATGAAATTTAACAAGCTCTGGTAGTGCCCTTATTGTTTACATCACCAAAAGACCTTAACCCAAAGGCTACACCGAACTTTAACCAGACATCACCTTATGAACACATCCAAGATATCAAAAACACATTTCACTGGACAAATTTATGATTTAACAGATTCTTATTGGATGATTCATTATTGATTATTACAAACTAGAAATGATAGAAGACACTCTAGTGCCACTATAGCTCTATCTGGAATTCTGGCTTATCATTGACCTTCAGAAAGCTTTAAACAAAGGCCTTTTTCCAAGTTTCAGAACATGAATATTATTTTCATTATTTTCATAATAATGAAAAGGTCACTATAGGTCTATTAGTTTACTAATTAAACTACAACTACAATTAAAGTAGTTTTCATGTTGACTGCAGTGGTGCTTGAAAGTTTATGAACCCTTTAGAATTTTCTACATTTCTGCATAAATATGGCATAAAACATCATCAGATTTTCACATCAGATTTTCAGTACTAAAAGTAGATAAAGAGAATCCAGTTAAAGAAGAAGTTACAGGTCTGTGAGAGCCAGAAATCTTGCTTGTTTGTGGGTGACCAAATACTTATTTTCCACCATGATTTACAGTTAAATTCTTAAAAAATTCTACAATGCGATTTGCTGGATTTTTTTCTCATTTTGTCTCTCATAGTTGAAGTGTACCTATGATGAAAATTACAGATCTCTCTCATATTTCTAAGTAGGAGAACTTGCACAGTCAGTGGCTGACTAAATACTTTGTTGCTCCACTGTATACTGTGTTTCACAGTATTGGATTGCCATTTATACTTTTTTAGTCCCACCACTGTAAACCATACTTCATAGAATCATGGTTATCTTTACAATAACCATAGTTACTATAAACTATCATAGTAAAACCATGGTTAATTTTCGTAGGGGATGCAGTTTGACTTCCAGAGATATCACAAAGGCAGTCAGAAATCTGTTCGGCAATTGGGAGGTGGATAGAGGGAATGAGTAAATTTGAGTAGCATACTTCATAGCAGTGATATGAGAAGATATGGATCCCAGTGATGTACAGTACAGTGTACCTGGTGGGATTGGTCTTGTAAGTATGAGGAGAACCGGGCCAGCGCATTAATCCCCAAAGCCCAAGTTAGGATGAGTGGAGATATTCAGCAGAAAGATCCAGAAGAATAAATAGATCTACTGAGGACATGGAATTTCCCTGAGCTGTATGAAGCAGTTCAGTTACTATGAGGAGAGTGAAGTTCATAATAAGTAAAGGTCATTATAGAGCATATTTTCCACAATGGTGACCAAAGTGCAGTATGTAGTAGATATAACACTGTAAAAAAAAACACTGTAAAACAATTAAAACATCACAATGATTAACAATTAAAATGCCAAAGAAAAAAGGTTTAAGTTTAGACTTGAAAACTGTAGGAGATAGGGAAGGCTAATCCACAGGGTTGGTGCTACAACCAATGAGGCACGATGACCTTTCAGGTTCAATCGAGACCGAGGAACAGCCAACAGTAATGAGTCTGAAGGTCTTAACGCCCTTGAAATGTAGTGTTGCTCGTCCTATAAGCTCTCGATGAGCTGTTCTACAGTATATGTAAAAAGTTATTGGCCATACATGCTGTTATGTCATTAATGCAGTTACTAATATAACTTAATTATAATTATTGTTGATTTTTATAAATTACAAAAATGTTTAGCATTTGCCATTTCTTCTGAAAATACTCTTTATATATACAGCCGTGCTTGAAAGTTTTGTGAACCCTTTATAATTTTCTATATTTATGCATAAATATGACCTAAAACATCATCAGATTTTCACACAAGTCCTAAAAGTAGATAAAGAGAACCCAGTTAAACAAATGACACAAAAATATTATACTTGGTCATTTATTTATTGAGGAAAATGATCCAATATTATATATTAGTGAGTAGCAAAAGTATGTGAGCCTTTGCTTTCAGTATCTGGTGTGACCCCCCTGTGCAGCAATAACTGCAGCTAAACGTTTCCTGTAACTGTTGATCAGTCCTGCACACC
Organism: Ancistrus triradiatus; assembly: GCA_025084515.1. Classification (NCBI taxonomy): domain Eukaryota; kingdom Metazoa; phylum Chordata; class Actinopteri; order Siluriformes; family Loricariidae; genus Ancistrus; species Ancistrus triradiatus. The sequence goes on along the minus strand of JAJAGP010000196.1, from coordinate 63,887 downwards.
GGCTTGGAGGAATTTTAGCCCATTCCTCCGTACAGAACAGCTTCAGCTCTGGGATGTTGGTGGGTTTCCTCACATTAGCTGCCTCACTTCAGGTCCTTCCGCATTTCCATTGGATAAGGTCCGGGACTTTGACTTGGCCATTCCAAAACATGAACTTTATTCTTCTTAACTATTCTTTGGTAGAAACGGTTGTGTGCTTGGGCGCGTCTTGCTGCATGATTCAACTCTCTAGAGATTCAGTTCATGGACAGATGTCTGATATTTTCCTTAGAATTCTTTATAGATCAGTTCTATCATGATATATTAATGAATATTTATATCAATGATATAAATCAGAATTATGTTCCAACAATGATGGCAAGCGTCTGCCCAATGCAGAAAAACAGGCCCAACTGACCTACCACCACCATGTTTCACAGAGGGGATAAGGTTCTTATGCTGGAATGCAGTGTTTTCATTCCCAAACATAACGCTTTTTTTTAAAACAAAAAGTTCTATTTTGTCCATCGTCCACAAAAAAACATTCTTCCAATGGCCTTCTGGCTTGTCCACGTGATATTTAGAAACTGGCAGACGAGCAGCAATGTTCTTTTTTGGAGAGCAGTGGCTTTCTCCTTGCACACCCTGAAATGCACACCATTGTTGTTCAGTGTTCTTCTGTGGTGGACTCCGGAACTTACCATTAGCCAATGTGAGCAGAGGCCTTTGAGTTGCCCGGGGTCCTTTGTGACCTCACCAACTATTACACACCTTGCTCTTGGAGTGATCTTTGTTGGTCGACCACTCCTGGGGAGGGTAACAATGGTCTTGAATTTGATCCATTTGTACACAATCTGTCTGACTGTGGATTGGTGGAGTCCAAACTCTTTAGAGATGGTTTTGTAACCTTTTCCAGCCTGATGAGCATCAATAACTCTTTTTCTGAGCTCCTCAGAAATCTCATTTGTTCGTTCCATGATACACTTCCACAAACATGTGTTGTGAAGAGCAGACTTTGATAGATCCCTGTTCTTTAAATAAAACAGGGTGCCCACTCACACCTGATTATCATCCCATTGATTGAAAACACCTGACTCTAATCTCACTTTCAAATTAACTGCTAATCCTAGAGATTCACATACATTTGCCACTCACTAATATGTAATATTGGATCATTTTCCTTTACAAATAAATGACCACGTATAATATCTGTGTCTCATTTGTTTAATTGGGTTTTCTTTATCTACTTTTAGGACTTGTGTGAATATCTGATGATGTTTTAGGTCATATTTTTGGGTTCACAAACTTTCAAACACCACTGTACATTACAGTAACATAAAAGGATGATGTGACTTTGGTAATGTCTGGTCAGCGTCCTGTTTCAAGAACGTAACGTAACATTTAATGGTGCATACCTAACTAAATTGCTAGAATCCTTAGAAATAATTAGAAAAAGAACAACATGTTAGACCATTAAGCAGCTTCGACTCAAACCAAACAGAAAATAAATATACTTAAAATGTCCATTTCCTGAATACAAACACCAACCAAGACTGAGGTGCCCTCTCATAATGCTGGAACCTCATTCTCTCCCAGCGCTGGTCTGATTGATGAAAAGCGAGCTGGACTCTTTGGTGTTGCACCTGCTGTGGTTACTTAAGATGATGTGCTTTGTTCAAGTAACAATCAGCATGCCAGCACAGCGGCAAAGCTCCGACAAGGTCAATTTCCCGTTGTGCTTAAGCCAGACTGAACTCGATGCCCTCCTGACTAGCCAGTAATTATTTGGTACCACTGGGGTGCTTAAAGCACTAACCCAAACAAAGCAAGAGGTCAAAGCAGTAAAGTGGAAACTTGGAACAGGAACTCATAATATGTTCAGTTAAGAATAACTTTTCTGTTATTCAAAAACATTTCATGTTGGGATTTCGAGAGTTTTTGCTTCCTTAAAAGGTTTAATAACCATTTAGTTTTTCAGAAGATAAAACCTTGCATCTCTTTAGTCCTTGAAATTAATTTGAAGCTCTTTATTTCTACAAACATTCTGAAAAAACTGTAGTTTAAAAAAGTAACATTTCATTTTGTCAACATGCTATGAAAATCTAAAAAAAAAAAAAGGTTTTCAACTAGATGGTCAACTTTTTAAGGGTCCTAGAAATGTTCAGTTCCTCAGAAAATAATATAATTATTTGATAAAATTCTTATTCTTATCTTAAAATTCTCACAGCAAATCGGAATAAGAAAAATTAATTAAAGCTGCTAAATCTCATAACTTGACATGGCAATATTCAGTAATGCAGTAACTCATGATATTTAACACCATTGGCGTAGCTTTAGGGGAGACGGAGAGACACGTCCCCCTCAAAGCTTGGAAAAATGTTGATTTTATTAACAGTGTAATGTAATGCAGTGGACTGGTGGCGTGTTCGGTTATTTCACTGATTCCCGACTGTGGTAGCCTAGCGGTTAAGGTACTGGACTATGGACCAGAAGATCCAGGGTTCAAATCCCACCTCTGCCAAGCTGCCACTGTTGGGTCCTTGAGCAAGACCCTTACCCCACAATTGCTTGGATTGTAAGACTGTACCAATTGTCAGTTGCCCTGGATAAGTGTATCTGCTAAATGCTGTAAATGTAATGTGTTTTCTCCTGGCTTTTAGATTTGACCATTATTATTCTTATTCTTATTATTATTAAATGTTGTTTTTATATGATTGCGGTTACGTACTGTGCAAGGAGGAAGGCGGGGGTTCTTTTTTATGCGCAGGTTCATGTTTGATGCCACCTACCAAGCTCCACCCCTCAAATCACAGACCGTGTTGCCAAGTTGGTGATTTTTTTGTGAGATTTAGTGACTTTTAAGACTCCTCTAGTGACTTATTTTCCAAAAATCGAGTAGCAGCGAATTATCTAGTGACTTTTTATACATACCATAGCTACTTCCCACAGAAAAGACTGGCCAAAACTGCCCAGTAGCTCCGTGCTGGATGTACCTACTTTAAGATTTAAAGTGTTTAAAAGCTGATACTGCATTACCTGTTCTGGAAAATAGTGTTTCTTCAACTGGACTCATTCCCTCTTGGTTGTGTGCAGCCAGTGAGGTATGTTTAGTTATGTTTATATTCCATTGTGTGTCTGTTTATATTTTGGTTCTACAGTGTGTGTGATCGTTATTGTGTGTTTGTAACTGAAGAACCATGGTGTTGTGTATTTTCTGGAGGGCTGTGTAGATTGTAGAGTTATACTCATGCTTTCAGAGGTATCTCTTGACACATTTACGTATCGTTTGCAAGCAGTTTTCTTGTGAAAATACCCTTCATATTTATAATTCAGTAGCATAAATAGACTGTGTGACTATGGTCATGTTTGGTCAACGTCCATTTTGAGCAACAACCTGTTTCAGATAATCGACGTCCACCAAGACTGAGGTGCCCTCTCATGGTGCTGGAACCTCATTCTCTCCCAGCGCTGGTCTGATTGATGAAAAGCAAGCTGGACTCTTTGGTGTTGCACCTGCTGTGGTTACTTAAGATGATGTGCTTTGTTCAAGTAACAATCAGCATGCCAGCACAGCGGCAAAGCTCCGACAAGGTCAATTTCCCATTGTGTTTAAGCCAGACTGAACTCGATGCCCTCCTGACTAGCCAGTAATTATTTGGTACCACTGGGGTGCTTAAAGCACTAACCTAAATAAAGCAACATTTCACTTCCTCAACAGGCTGTGAAAATCTTTAGTTCTTAAAAAAAAAAAGTCGTAGACTAAAAGGTCAACTTTTAAGTTTCTCGACAGGTTCTATAAATACTCAGTTCTTCAGAAAGTGTTAAAAGCTGTATGTTTTTTAAACAGTTCTGGAGATCTTTGGTTTCTCAAAGCATGCAACTTGATAGTTTCTCAAGCATTTATTTATGGAAGACCAAATGTGATAAATCAATCAATCAATAAATCTATAAAGAAATAAATATTCTACAAATAAAAACAAAACAACAAACCCATGATTGTCAAGCTGGTCTGTGATATCCCATGGGGATGGTTGCTTTAATGTTTAGTTGAGTCTGGCCCACCTTGCAGGTCATCCTCTGCCCACCCTCAACCAATAGCTCATTAGAATTGCATTAGTGTTGCCCACCTCATTAACATGAGCTGGAGGAAGAAATCTGGAAATAAAAAAATACATAAATAAGTAAATAAATAAATCAACCATGTTTTTATTTATATACCATTTTATCTTGAACATTAATTAATTGAGTAGTCAGTTAATGTATTAATCAATTAATGAATTTGTAGTTTTATTTATTTATTTATTTAATTTATTTATGTATTTATTTCTAGATTTATTTATTTGTTTATTTATTTATTTATTGATTGGTTACGTTTGGTCCTCCATATTTCTTGAACTCCTTAGTTCTCAGTGAGATTTTGGAACATGTAAATGCCTTAAAACATTATGGAGCTCTTCATTTCCACAACACATTCTGAAATTATTTAGTTCCTCACATGGTTTAACTTTTTAAAAAGATGCTATAATGGTGTGTTTTTGTGTAAAGGTTAAGAATTACATTAAGATATTTATTTCATAAAGGGTTTGGAAACTCTTTCGTTTCATAAAAGCTTTTCATTTGCACCTAAAATAATACAGTCATTTCCACTTATTCACATCTCTTAATTTCTTCAAAATGTTTTTTTTTTAACTTAAACTTAACTTTAAACTTAAACTCCTTAGTTCTTCAAAAGATTTAAGAAATATTTAGTTTCTCGGGTGATTCTTACATTCTTAAGTTCCTAAAAAGATTGTGATTTGTGGACTGTGGTAGCCTAGCGGTTAAGGTACTGGACTGTGGACTAGAAGGTCCAGAGTGCAAATTCCACCTCTGCTAAGCTACCACTTTTGAATCTTTGAGAAAGACTCTTAACCCACAGTTGCTTGGACTATAAGATTGTATCAATTATAATTCACTTTGGATAACAGCGTCTACCAAATGATGTAAATGATTTTTATAACTGTAATTCTTCAATGGTTTCCAAAATGTTTAGTTATATTGGCACTCCTAGAAGGTCTCTCTCAGCCAATCAGATTGCGGAGTCGGAACTAACTGTGGTATAATGAACATTAAACAACCACCACCCCTCAAAACCAAAGGGAGACGAGCATCAGGACTCTTCTCTGTACTAGAACCAGGCAGTGGAATGGACTGATGCCTCAGGCTCTTGGTGTCTTCAAATGGAAAAAAACCTCACCTTTCAGTCAATGCATTTACATTTAGACATAAAGATTTATTGTGCCTTTCTTTTTGTAATATGTTTGTTGTTTTTATCTCTGTCAGCTCTTAGCGAAGGTTTAATTGGATAGTATTTTGGGGCTGTAGGCTCCTCTGACTGGTAAAAAAAAATACAAAGAACTTCTGTAAGTCTCTCTGGACAAGCTGAGTTCAATTCAGCTGCCCTCATGCTCTTAACCTGGAAATCAAACACATCAGCCACTCTGCTTGTTCAGGTTTTTATTGTTGTTGTTGATGGTTTTTTTTTGTTTGACCCAAGTCACAGTGACCGGAGCGTGTGGCTGAATGCCTGGTCTCTGAGTCTGAATGTGCATGATCTTTCAGCTAAAGGTTTCTGCTATGACTGACCTCTTGATTCCTCCTGTTGGTGAGCTGGAAGCTAATAAGCCCATTAAGCAGATTTCACAGAGTTGAGCAGCTGGGTGCAAAATGATCTAATGACTCCAGATGAGCCTAGAGTGTCAGAAACCCCAGAAATCTGTCTGTCCATTTCGAGTGGTAAGCCTTTCTGGGGTTCCAGTGCAGTCCAGCTGTTTCACACTTAGACTTAAGTGTATGAGGGAGTTTATGTAAGTAATTTACTGATATAAATTACTTAGCTATATAGAGACTGTTATAGTCTATTGGTTAGGACACTGGACTAGGAATTAGCAGGTCCAGGGTTCAAATCCTACCTCTGCCAAGCTGCCACTGTCAGGTCCTTGAGCTTGAGATGCCTTGGATATGGAAGTTTACTAAATGATTAAATGTAATGCAAATACTGGTCCTTCTCAAAAAATTAGCATATTGTGATTAAGTTAATTCTTTTCCGTAATGTAATGATAAAAATTTAACTTTTTTTGAAATATTAAAAATTTAATATTTCAGGTCTTTTATTGTTTTAATATTGATGATTTTGGCATACAGCTCATGAAAACCCACAAAATTAGCATATCATGAAACGGTTCTCTAAACGAGCTATTAACCTAATCATCTGATTCACCGAATTAACTCTAAACACCTGCAAAAGATTCCTGAGGCTTTTGAAAACTCCCATCCTGGTTTATTACTCAAAACCGCAATCATGGGTAAGACTGCCGACCTGACTGCTGTCCAGAAGGCCATCATTGACACCCTCAAGCAAGAGGGAAAGACACAGAAAGAAATTTCTGAACAAATAGGCTGTTCCCAAAGTGCTGTATCAAGGCACCTCAGTGGGAAGTCTGTGGGAAGGAAAAAGTGTGGCAGAAAACGCTGCACAACGAGAAGAGGTGACCGGACCCTGAGGAGGATTGTGGAGAAGGGCCGATTCCAAAGCCACCGTGCACAGGCATGTGCAGGAAATGGGCTACAGGTGCCGTCTTCCCCAGGTCAGCCACTTTTGAACCAGAAACAGCGGCAGAAACGCCTGACCTGGGCTACAGAGGAAGCAGCACTGGGACGTTGCTCAGTTGGTCGCAAAGTACATTCGGAAATCAAGGTGGCCAGAGTCTGGAGGAGACTCGGGGATAAGGAATGCCAAAATGTCTGAAGTCCAGTGTCAATACCCACAGTCAGTGTGGTCTGGGTGCCATGTCAGCTGGCTGGGTGGTTGGTCCACTGGGCTGTGAAAAAAATAAAAAACAACTCTTGTTCGTGCCCAAGTGTTCCAAAATGCATCTATCTATCAGGAGATTGGGGCACTTCATGCTTCCTCTGCTGAAGAGCTTTATGGAGATGAAGAGTTCATTTTTCAGCACGACCTGGCACCTGCTCACAGTGCCAAAACCACTGGTAAATGGTTTACTGACCATGGTATTACTGTGCTCAATTGGCCTGCCAACTCTCTTGACCTGAACCCGATAGAGAATCTGTGGGATATTGTGAAGAGAAAGTTGAGAGATGCAAGACCCAACACTCTGGATGAGCTTAAGGCCGCTATCAAAGCATCTTGGGCCTCCATAACACCTCAGCAGTGCCACAGGCTGATTGCCTCCATGCCACGCCGCATTGAAGCAGTCATTTCTGCAAAAGGATTTCCGTCCAAGTATTGAGTGCATAACTGAACATAATAATCTGAAGGTTGACTTTTTTTTGTATTAAAAACACTTTTCTTTTATTGGTCGGATGAAATATGCTAATTTTGTGAGATGAGCTGTATGCCAAAATCATCAGTATTAAAACAATAAAAGACTTGAAATATTTCAGTTGGTGTGCAATGAATCTAAAATATATGAAAGTTTAATTTTTATCATTACATTACAGGAAAGAAATTAACTTTATCACAATATTGTCACTGGCCAGCCTCAGCGCGCGCCACCAAAGAAACGCCTGAAACCTATCGGGAGCCCCGCGTTCAGACTGGCTGATCACTTACAGCGCGAGGCCCCCCTTCCATATAAAAGCGGGCGCGCCAAGCTGTGCGCGGATTATTGATGATGTTCGCTGCCCGCGTCCCAAACGCTCGTCATCTCCGCTCCCGACCGTATCTGCGTCCGGCACCATCGTCCCTAACACCGCTCCCGGTTCTAATCCTCGTCCTAGTTTGTTGCTCGTTTGATTTCCGTTCCACCCCCGTTTTACACACCTCGGCTTAGCTTGCGTTGTCCACCCGTTGTTTCAACCACCCTCGGGCCTGAGTTCGTCTGTGTGTGTGCCTTTTTATTATTTGTCCAATAAATCCTTTGCTTCTCCCCGCGTTCTAACCTGCGGCGTTCGTCCTCCCTCGCTCGCCCGCCGTTACAGAATTAATCCGCCAAAAACATGGAGACGCAGGTTCCTCTTACCTCTCCGTTTTCCTCTCGGGCCGTTTCTTGGCGACCCTGGCCTCCTGCTGGTCGCATTCGTGGTACAAGTGCAGGGCTTATTTTTGGTTCTTCCACTCGGTTCTGAGTCACGAAAATTTGTCCTTTTTTGTTTTCTTTCTTCGCTGGCGGTGAAGCCTCTGGTTTGGGGCCACGCCACATGTGCTCGTGGCCCCGGACGGGTACCGTAGAACTATTTCTGGAGTAGCTGGAGTTTCCGCATTTTGCCTCCCCATGGAATAAAAACTCTCCGGCTTCGATGCTGGTGGGTTCCAGCCCTGCGGAAACGCGTTCGCCCTGTCCGGTCTGCCTGGTTGTAAGTGCTGTATCCCGCTTACCACCAGCCGGCCGCCCTAACCAGGCATCAAAGCGCCCTGGCGACGACAATTATATCTTCTAGTCTCTCTGTTTTGGCCCAGAACCACCTAGTTTTCGACGTTCGTGGGCCTCGGCGCTCTAGTCTCGCTCAGACCCTCTAGTTTCATCATAGTGGTACTGCTCAGTCCGACTTCCCCGACACCCGCACTGTGTTCGTTTTGGGACACGTCCGGTCCACATCACCCCCACTCTTAGGCCCACTCTCTCGTTCTCCGGCTGTTGGTGCCAGTGTCTGTGGTCGCAGGGCATCTGGCAGTTCCATGGCTGCCCCCAGGACTCTGCAGTTCCATTGGCTGCCCCCCAGGACATCTGCAGTTCCGTGGCTGCCCCCAGGACATCTGCATTTCTCAGTGGCTGTCCCCAGGACCTCTGGCAGTGACAGTGCTGCCCCCAGGACGTCCTCAGGTCCGGTGGCTGCCTCCGGGGCGGCGTCTGCAGTTCCATGGCGCCCCCATGGCGTCTGCGTGCCAGTGGCTGCCCCCGGGCCCATAAGCCTTTCCAGGCTCCATCCAGCTCGTCAGAAAGCCTTTCCAAAGGCTCCAGCTCGTCAGAAGCCTTCCAAAGGCTCCAGCCTCGTCAGAAGCCTTTCCAAGGCTCGGCAGCCTCGTCGAAGCCTTTCCAAAGGCTCCAGCCTCGTCAGAAAGCCTTTCCAAATGCTCTCAGCCCCAGCCTCGTCAGAAGCCTTTCCAAAGGCTCCAGCCTCGTCAGAAGCCTTTCCAAAGGCTCCAGCCTCGTCAAAGCTTTCTGCCAGGCTTCCAGCCTCGTCAGAAGCCTTTTCTCAACGGCTCTCAGCCCCTCAGAAAGAAGCCTTTCCAAAGGCTCCAGCCTCGTCAGAAGCCTTTCCAAATGCTCCAGCCTCGTCAGAAGCCTTTCTCAAAGCTCCCCAGCCCTCGTCATAAGGCCTTTCCAAAGGCTCCAGCCTCGTCTAAGCCTTTCCAGAGGCTCCACCTCTCGAAGCCTTTCCCAAAGGCCTCCACGCAGTCCTCGTCAGAAGCCTTTCCAAATGCTCCAGGCCCTCCTCAGAGCCTTTCGCAAGGCTCCAGCCTCCTCAGAATCCTTTCCAAAGGCTCCAGCCTCCTCAGAAGCCTTTCTAAAGGCTTCAGCCTCGTCAGAAGCCTTTCTAAAGACTCCAGCCTCGTCAGAAGCCTTTCTAAAGGCTTCAGCCTCGTCAGAAGCCTTTCTAAAGGCTCCAGCCTCGTCAGAAGCCTTTCTAAAAGCTCCATCCTCCTCAGAAGCCTTTCCAAAGGCTCCAGCCTCGTCAGAAGCCTTTCCAAAGGCTCCAGCCTCGTCAGAAGCCCTTCTAAAGGCTCCATCCTCGTCCGAAGCCTTTCTAAAGGCTCCATCCTCGTCCGAAGCCTTTCCAAAGGCCCAAGTCTCGTCAGAAGCCTTTCTAAAGGCTCCATCCACGTCAGAAGCCTTTCCAAAGGCCGCATCCTCAACAGAGATCCATCCAGAGTACGTGTCCTCCACGGAAACCATTTCTGAGACTGTCTCCTCCGGGGATCTCCAGCATCCCATCCATGATTCTGCTCTCAAGCATCACGTCGTCCACGACTCTGCTCTCAAGCATCACGTCGTCCACGACTCTGCTCTCAAGCATCACGTCGTCCACGACTCCGCTCTGCAGGCACACGTCGTCCACGACTCCGCTCTGCAGGCACACGTCGTCCACGACTCCGCTCTGCAGCAACCTCCAGGCCTCGCCTCTGCTGTCAAGCGTCGCCGCCTCGCCTCTGCTGTCAAGCGTCGCCGCCTCGCCTCTGCTGTCAAGCGTCGCCGCCTCGCCTCTGCTGTCAAGCGTCGCTGCATCGACTCTGCTCTCAAGCACCGTCGCCTCGCCGTCTCTGCTCTCAAGCACCGTCGCCTTGCCGTCTCTGCTGTCAAGCAGCGTCGCCTCGCCGACTCTGCTTCCGGGCGTCGCCTCGTTGGCTCTGCTCGCCAGCCGCCTGACTGCTGGCGGTCTCCTCCTGGAGTCCGCCCGGCACGGCGGCCCCCTGAGGCGAACATGCGCCTGTGGATCCCTTCTTGGAGTCCTAGCTCCGACTCGGACTCCGTGGGGGGGGGGGCTCTGTCACGCCCAGCTCCAGCGCGCGCCACCAAACGCCTGAACCTATCGGGAAGCCCCGCGTTCAGACTGCTGATCACTTACAGCTGCGAGGCTTCCCATATAAGCGGGCGCGCTCAGAGCTGTGGCGCCGATTATTGATGATGTCCTTGCCGCGTCCCAAACGCTCGTCATCTCCGCGTCCCGACTGTATCTCGTCCGGCACCGCGTCCCTAACGCGCCCGGTTCTAATCCTCGTCCAGGTTTGTTGCTCGTTTGATTTCCGTTCCACCCGTTTTACAGCCTCGGCTTAGTTTGCGTTGTCCACCCGTTTTCACCCTCGCCTGAGTTCGCTGTGTGTGTGCCTTATTTATTATTTGTCCAATAAATCCTGCTTCCCCCGTTCTAACCTGCGTTCGTCTCCTTCCCTTGCCGCCCGCCGTTACAAATATGCTAATTTTTTGAGAAGGACCAGTATATGTCAGTGTGGTAATCTTGAGACTTAGACAAACAGTCAACCTAATTATGTGGGTTTTACAACCACAAATCACAATATTCGGACAGTATGAAAAAATGCATAAATAAATACAATAGTAATAATAAATTAATTAATAAATACAGTGTTTTTTACGTTTAGTTTGACTTCAGTTTCATTGAAGACAGTATGAACCTGAGATATTTCATGTTTTTTCTGGTCAACTTCATTTGTTAAACACAGACCTGCAACACATTCCAAAATAGTTGGCACGATAAAGTATTTACCACTTTGTAATGTTGCCATTCCTTCTCAAAACCCTTAAAATATGTTTTTGGCACTGATGATACCAAGTGATTTAGTGTTTCAGGTGTTATTTTGTTCCATTCTTCCTGCAAACTTGACTTAAGGTGTGTAACAGTACAGGGTCATCGTTGTCACATTTTTAATTTTAAAATCCTCCACACATTGTCTATTGAGAACAGGTCAGGACTACAGGCAAGCTAAGTCCTCAGCCATGCCTTTGTAATGTGTGCAGAATGTAGTTTTGCATTGTCTTGTTGATAAAATGAATGACCCTGTGAAAGATGTCGTCTTGAAGGCAGCTTATGTTGCTCTAAAAGATCTGTTATACTGATGGGTCTGAGCACAATCCCTGTTTCCACTGTGTGATGGTCCATCCCAGATGCCTCCGAGCCCAGAGTAGTCATTGCCCTTTCTGGACATGATTAACATTTTTGTACAGTAACGTTTTAAGTGGCATTTGTGAATGTAACTCTGTATTGCAGAGCTTGATAAAGGTTTGATAAAGGAACCTCTTGCCCATGTGGTTCTATCAGCTATTGATGAATGACGGTTCTTGATGCAGTGCCGTCTGAGGGATCAGAGATCACCCCTCTTCAGTTTAGGCTTGTGCCCTTACCTTTTACACACTGAAATTCCTCCAGATTCCTTGAATTGTTTAATGATATTATGCACTGTAGAGGGAGACATATGTAAATCCCTTCCAATCTTTCTTTGAGGAACACTGTTTTTAAACATTTTAATCATTTTCTTACATATTTGTTGATAAACTGGAGATCCTCTGCCTGTCTTTGGTCCTCAAAGACTCAGCCTTTTACGTCTACTGCTTTTGTACCAAATCATGACTATAATCAACTGTTGCCACGTTGCCCCCATCCTAACTTATTTTATAATGTGTTGCAGGCCTGAAATGCAGGAATGGATGTGTATTAACAAATTAAATGAAGTTGACCAGAAAAAAAAAACATGAAATATCTTGGGTTCATACTGTTCGCAATGAATTTGTTTTATTGATTAATTTTTTTATTTGCATGTTCCATACTGTCCCAACTGTTTCTCTGATTTGGGATTTTATATGTTCTCTATGGAAGCCTTGGGTAAGATGAGAGAAAACTTTCATCAGTCTTGTTTTTCATCATAATAAGTTAATGTTACAATGAAAACAAAGATTCATTGGAGCTTGGATTAGATAAATTAAGCAAAAATACAGAAGAGTGATCACAGAAAGCAAATGAGCTAGAGATTTAATATGCCTCAGATTCAAACAGAAACCAGAAATAATTACACCACCATTAAGATATCGGTCTCTTTTTAGTAAGAGGCTTTTGGTTCATTACTTGCTGATTCTTTAGTTTTATGTCTTAGAACATCATTTGGTATGGCATTTCCAACCATGGTTATTCTTGGCTTGTGTGAACTTCCTCATAATTTATTTACAATATTTTTGTCCATGCAGATTTCAGATCGTTAGTTACTGAAAAAAATATCGTGGTATAATTTATTTATATGTTATATGTTAATCAATTATTAAGATGACCACTAATCACTTTATAGAGCTGGATAGAGCACATGAAAGCAATATATAGCTTTTTCAAGAGTACATGATTATAATTTGGGTTTTATTGACTGACAAAACTTTAGGACACCTTTGCAGCCAAAGGCATTACATTTATTTATTGTTGGACTTTTGACATTTCAGCTTCTAACTTTGCTCAGATTGGCACTTGAACATGGCGTGTGGTTCCTTCACCTAACTTCTGACACTCTTTCTGTAAATGGAAGGCATTTTTAATGGGATACCATTAATTACACACAGGTGAACAATTTAAGTTCTTACCATTTTGTTCTTGGAAATGATATACGAATTACCCAGACCCAGTTGATACTCTGGTGAAGACCATTAACCCATAGTAGATCCAGACTGTTATGAGGAACAAGTCCTAAAGCCAGGCTCTGTCATGGTATGGGGTCGGGTCAGGGCCCTTGGTAAAGGTCATTGACACTTCTGTGATGCAGCATTAATGCAGAAAAGTACACTGAGATTTTAGAGAAACATAAGCTGCCTTCAAGACAACATCTTTCACAAGGACGTCCATGCATTTTTCAACAAGACAATGCAAAACCACATGCTGCACACATTACAAAGGCATGGCTGAGGAAGAAGCGGGTACGGGTACTGGACTGGAACACCTGTAGTCTTGACCTGTCCCCAATAGAGAATGTGTGGAGAATTGAAACATAAATGAATCTTAAGATGTGTTTGCAGTAAGAATGGGTCAAAAAAAACTTGAAACACCAAATCACTTGGTATCCTCTGTGCCAAAACGTCTTTTCAGTGTTGTGAAAAGGAATGACAACCTTACAAAGTGGTAAATGTTTTGCTATAGAGAAATCAAAGTCAAAGTAAATATAAGAAACATTGTGTTTTTTATTATATGCATTTTCCATATGCATTAAATAACTTTTTTCTGATTTGGGGTTGTATTGTATTATAGTATATTATGTTAGATGTATATTATATTATCCTAACACACAAGTGAATTAGTACAATCTCTAATTACGTCCTGCAATGTGACTGACATGAAAGATCCTGACAGTTTCATTTCTATCTGTATTTAAAGCAGGAAATGAGGCTCTAATACTGTAATCATAACGTTAATGGTGTTTGACAAAGCATAAGGATTTAATTACATGTCTCCAGCTCACTCTGACAGCCCTGTTTATGTGTGTGGTGAGTTGTGAAAGGTAGTACACTGTATATATGTGTGTGTGTGTGTGTGTGAAAATATAGATTGGTAGATTTATAGAAAATATAGATGGGAAGATACACATGCGTTTGGCTGTTACAGTAATATGAAATATAGCAAATATATAATGATTGAAGGTGGGTAGAGATCTGAAAAATAAATAGTTATAGTCCATCAACAGCAACAATATGGCGTCCCTTAATTGTGTACTTTTGGAATTTCTGGCTCTCACCCCTTAGATCAAGACTCCATTGTGAAAAACGTCATTGTGTGCAAAACAATTTTTTGAATATGTTTAATGGACACCCTAAGCAACAATCTTTGTTTCAACGAGATTTTGAATGGAAATCTTGAATTGGTAGATCAAGCCATTACGTGGGAGTCAAGGGATGAGCAGGTGAATGCAGGGTTCCAGTTCAAAGACAGTCGTTTATTTATAAAGTTCTTCCAAGCACAAAAACAAGGCACTAGTAGGCAACAGGGGCAATACTACTAGAAATAATAATAATAATAATAATAATAATAATAATAATAATAATAATAATAACAATAACAATAATACGGGTGGTGCTGCTGATACACAAACGTGAACCAAGGGAAAAACACAGCAAATCGAAAGCACAAGGGGGAGCGAGGGAATGAACGTGAAACAGTGGACGCTAAAGTGAAGGCCGCGGGGTGAGCTGGAAGCTGCGGAAGCTAACGTGAAGGCTGCAGGGCTAGCGAGGAGCTGCGTAAGGTAACGTGAAGGCGGTGAAGCTAACGGGAGGCCGCGGAGACTAACGTGAAGGCCGCGTGGCTAGTGGGAAGCCGCGAAAGCTAACATGAATGCTGCAGGGCTAGCGGGAGGCCACAGATACTAATGTGAGGGGCTACCGTAGCTAGCGGTGAGCTAGAGGAGCCAGCAGTAAGCTACCAGATAAAACGGAGAGCTACTGATGGTAGAGGTGAGCCCGAGGGGCTAACGGAAGCAATCGGAGAGAGCAAAGAGCTACCGAAGGTAGCGGGAGCTAGGGAAGCCAGTGGTAAACAACTGGGTAAAATGGAGAGCTACTGAAACTAGAGGGGAGCCTGAGGGGCTAACGGTAAGCAACCGTAGGGAGCAGAGAGATACTAAAGCTAGCGGGAAGGCTAGAGGAGCTAGCAGTCAGCAACCGGAGATAACAGAGAGCTACCGAGGCTAGAGGTGAGCCAGAGGAGCTTACGGTAAGCGGCTACCGAAGCTAGTGGGAAGGCTAACACAATAACAACAGAAGTCGCGAACCTAAAAAACATAAAGTGTGGATGCAGCCGCAAATAGGGGAGCCAGGCAAAGCAGCTGCACAAGTCCAAGGATGGACGAAGCCGCAGAGAAAGGCAGTCCAGCGGCGAAACCGCAACAAAAGATAATCCAGGCAAGTGGAGAAGAACCGAACATAAACACAGCTCGTGCAAAGCGAGCTAATGCTCCAGAAATGCAACTGGGGAAAAACAGAGCTTAAATAAGGACCATCCCAGCTGCGTGCGGTTAGCAATAATCCACAAACAAAAACAAGAGTTCCAAGTGGGTCCGCGACATTATTGCAGCCACAAGGGTTTGTGGGCAATGTAGTCCAAAGCTCCCACAGACTAAATAACCAGTCTCTGGCCGCGGACCCTAACACAATTTGTTGCTTGCTCTAGTGTTCAACTGCAATACTGAATATAGTAATGTATTAACAGCTGAGAATCCAGACAGATTTATTCGCATAGAGCTTTTCACAGTAGAACATTGTCTTGTGACAGCTTTATAAAATTTTTGACAAAAAAGCAGAGGCATCATTGGCAAGAAAAAAATTCAGGATGAAGATAAACTGCATTTGCAACTGGAAAACTTAGCATTGTTTTGAAATAGTCATACCGGATATATGTGAGTGCTTCAATTTAACACCTGAATTAATTAAAGTCCATATCCACTCTGGTATCAGCACTAACTGTGATTAAAGTAAATCTCCCTTTCATGCTTTGTTTTTCGAAACCAAAACCCTCTAATGTTCAGGTACTTAACCTTGTTCTCGTGCTTTCAAATTAACGTCTGTTTCCCGGTGATTGCAGCAGGGTTAGAAGAGGTCTTTTCGAGTCAGAACTTTATTTGATTTCAATTGGAGCAAATAAAGGAAAGGTCACGTTTCAAAAGCAGATAGTTAAAGCAGAGCCAAGAAGACAGTTGACATTTCTGTGCAAAATCTTAGACCCTATTATGGCCATGAGGTGTGAGCAAGGAGAAGGTTTTATGTGTGTGTGTGTGTGTATATATATATATATATATATATATATATATATATATATATATATATATATATATATACACTGCTCAAAAAAATAAAGGGAACACTTAAACAACACAATATCACTCCAAGTAAATCAAACTTCTGTGAAATCAAACTGTCCACTTAGGAAGCAACACTGATTTGATTGACAATCAATTTCACATGCTGTTGTGCAGATGGAATAGACACCAGGTGGAAATTATTGCCAATTAGCAAGACACACTCAATAAAGGAGTGGTTCTGCAGGTGGGGACCACAGACCACTTCTCAGTATCTATGCTTTCTGGCTGATGTTTTGGTCACTTTTGAATGTTGGTGGTGCTTTCACACTCGTGGTAGCATGAGACGGACTCTACAACCCACACACGTGGCTCAGGTAGTGCAGCTCATCCATGATGGCACATCAGTGCGAGCTGTGGCAAGAAGGTTTGCTGTGTCTGTCAGCGTAGTGTCCAGAGGCTGGAGGTGCTACCAGGAGACAGGCCAGTACACCAGGAGATGTGGAGGAGGCCGTAGGAGGGCAACAACCCAGCAGCCCTCTCCAGTGTGAAGAGCAATCTGCTGCCTGCAACATCCTTCAGCAAGATCGGTTTGGCAGTGGGTCAGGAATGGTGTGGGGTGGCATTTCTTTGGAGGGCTGCACAGCCCTTCATGTGCTCACCAGAGGTAGCCTGACTGCCATCAGGTACCGAGATGAGATCCTCAGACCCCTTGTGAGACCATATGCTGGTGCGGTTGGCCCTGGGTCCCTCCTAATGCAGGACAATCCTAGACCTCATGTGGCTGGAGTGTGTCAACAGTTCCTGCAAGATGAAGGCATTGAAGCTATGGACAGGCCCTCCCGTTCCCCAGACCTGAATCCGATTGAGCACATCTGGGACATCATGTCTCGCTCCATCCACAAACACGTCACATTGCACCACAGACTGTCCAGGAGTTGGCGGATGCTTTAGTCCAGGTCTGGGAGGAGAACCCTCAGGAGACCATCCGCCACCCCATCAGGAGCATGCCCAGGCGTTGTAGGGAGGTCATACAGGCATGTGGAGGCCACACACAATACTGAGCTTCATTTTGACTTGTTTTAAGGACATTACATCCAAAGTTGGATCAGCCTGTAGTGTGTTTTTCCACTTTAATTTGGTGTGTGACTCCAAATCCAGGCCTCCATTGGTTAATAAATTCGATTTCCATTGATGATTTTTGTGTGATTTTGTTGTCAGCACATTCAACTTTGTACAGAACAAAGTATTCAATGAGAATGAGAATATTTCATTCACACTGTGAATCACTGTGTACCGAATCATGAATTGAGTTTTTGTCATTTTCTTGACAAGGCTTCTGCTTGCTCCATCTCTCATTCACAAGTCAAGCCAGTCCACATGCTTTCCTTTCACCACCCTCTTTGTTTCTGTCCATGCACACAAGAGTAAATCTGTCCATTACAGTCACTGTGCCTGGAGTTTCAGCTCTAGGACAAGTTTTTTTAACACACGAGACTACAATGTTTGTACTCCCCATGGTCTCTGTTCAGCTCTGACAACTTGTCCATCTTGTTGGAAAGTGACCTTACATTGCCAGCGATGGTAGATGGCAGGTGTTACCTTCTTTTATTTGAAGCTGAACTCCAGATTTCTTCTGCCTGCCACCGTTGAATGAGTTCCTGTGGCAGCTCACGCTTTGGATTAATGCTGAACACAAGGGCACAGTTCAAGTAGCTGTTCCCTGTTGTTAGTGTCAGTGAAGTCCAGTTCGCCCACTACAAGATTACCTGTTGCAAATGAAAAAAGTATTGCAAAAACTATTCTGTTTTGTATTCTGACCTAAAACATCATCAGATTTTCACACAAGTCCTAAAAGTAGATAAAGAGAACCCAGTTAAACAAATGAGACAAATATATTATACTTGGTCATTTATTTATTGAGGAAAATGATCCAATATTACATATTAATGAGTGGCAAAAGTATGTGAACCTCTAGGATTAGCAGTTCATTTGAAGGTGAAATTAGTCAGGTGTTTTCAATCAATGGGATGACAATCAGGTGTGAGTGGGCACCCTGTTTTATTTAAAGAACAGGGATCTATCAAAGTCTGCTCTTCACAACACGTTTGTGGAAGTGTATCATGGTACGAACAAAGGAGATTTCTGAGAAGCTCAGAAAAGAGTTGTTGATGCTCATCAGGCTGGAAAAGGTTACAAAACCATCTCTAAATAGTCTAAATAATAGTATCAGCTCAAATCAGTCTGCACTCTGATCTCTGGCATCAACAAGGCATTTTCACCCAGAGAACTTCCCTCACTGGATATTTTCTCTTTTCGTACTATTCTCTGTTAAACCCTAGAGGTGGCGCTGTGTGTGAAAATCCCACTAGATCAGCAGTTTCTGAAATACTCAGAGCAGCCCAACTAGCACCAACAACCATTAACTATAGAGTGTATTCTGCCTTTTCAAACTATACAAAGACTCTGGCAACCACACTGACAACCACCTGACACACAGCACATACCTTCTTCTGCTAGCTCAGCAGTTAAGCAACTGGATGACTGATCAGAAGGTTGAAGGTTCAGCCTCAGCCCTGCCAACCTGTGACCTTGATCCAGGCCCTTAACCTTCAACTGACTGGGTTGCATTTGATACAATGATCACCTAGTAGGTATGTGGCTCTATCCAAGAGCTCCTACTGCACATACCATAACAGAGGTTCAAAGAAGACCGGGTGCGTGGGTGGCAACAGGGATACAAGTCGCTGGTGTTGCCCTTTAAGTCAGTTTGCGTAAGCATTACTCAGTAAACAAATTCAGAAAATGCCACCAGCTATCGCATCTTAGGAGACCAGCAGGATGATTAAAGGCTAGAGGAATTAACCAGTAAGCAACGACATTACATCCGACTGTTCTGGTTATATTAAGGTTATATTAACCTTATTTATTGTAATGCTGCCCTTTAATCAAGTTCCTGACAATTAGTCATTTCCATAGAAATGATAATCGGAATGTGTGGACACAGAGACTCAGACACAGGAGATCTTACGTATTTCTGGGCAATCTGGCATACTATTTAGTACGTTATTGGGATGATGTGCTACGGGAGCAGCCTGAAAGCTGCATAGTCCTACATGGGTCGCTTCTGAGCCTTTTCTCCTTACATAGCTGGCTGTGTTTCCTTTACTTAAACTCTCCTTGTTCTTTACTTGTCGCATTCATGGCTTTTTCACACCGAGTTTGATTTTTAACCTAGCGGTTAAGGTACTGGACCATGGACCAAGGTCCAGGGTTCAAATCCCACCTCTGCCAAGCTGCCACTGTTGGGTCCTTGAGCAAGGCCCTTAACCCACATTGCTTGGATTGTAAGACTGTACCAATTGTAAGTCGCTCTGGATAAGGGCGTCTGCTAAATGCTGTACATGTAAACGACGGACTGCGATGCTGCGTAAAAATTTTTGTCGCAGCCTGTTTTTATTTCTGCATTGTTGGGATGCTGTAAAATCAGGCTAACCAATCAGAGCTCGGTTGTCGGGCAGAACAGCTCATCAAAAGCTTATAGGACAAGCATCACGCCGACTCTAAAAATATGGATATTAAAGAAAAGATGTGGTGGAATAGAACTGAAAGGCTGGTGAATAAACCTCTGATTTTAATCTGTATTAATTCCTGGCTCTGTTTTTTCCATCTGTAAGAGCCTAGCTCTGTGTTTCCCCGTGTTAGCCCCTAGCTCTGTTTAACTTAGTATATTTGAATCTCTGAACTTCACAGCCCTATGTCTTATTGTTAGTGTAGCTTCATAGCCACTTTCTGGTTTCATTTTGCATTAGCATATACACTTAGTCTCTTGTTATCCATGTTTCCTATCTCTTGTATTTTACACCATGTCATCTAATAAAGCACCTACACTTGTACTTACGTCCATCTCTGTCCTCGTTCTCTCTTCCAAGCGTGGCACATGTGGTTTGGGACACATCCTGAATGGATTTCTTTCTGGTTTCATTCAGATCCCTTTATCGGTTTAAGCTATGCTTAAGCTATGCTCATCCAGCTTTGATTAAAAAAAGTATTGCCACGGTTACATTTTAGCGGATCAGCACTCGCTCGTCATTATTTTCAGTCGGGGGCGCACTGGGTGGCTAAAGAGGCACCGCTGGTGACGCTGGTGGATTAAGACAGGTCGTTCATCACAAGGTATGCATGGAGTACTTGCTTCATGCTCTTCAACTTCCCATCATGTCCTCCATCTGTCTCTGCCCCCCAGGTAGGTGTTGGCTGTTAGACGGAATAAGGCTGGATGCAAAGTCTACATCTTAATGAAATCTAATCCTATCGAAGAAGAAAACTGCTGTGTTTAAGTGCCAATACCGCATGTCATGTTTATATCAACTCATTATTAATTTATTAATCCATTATTATTAACTTAAGGCCTAAAGCATCCCATTTTACCCCAAGGTATCCTGACCAGGGTCACACGAAGTCTGGAGCCTATCTCAGAGATACACCATATACAGTCCACTGTAAGGTTTTATAAACATACCACCCAGCCTTCATGTTGCAAGACCAGCCCTGAGACTCAAACCCAGGTCCTCAAGAACAGCTGTGTCCAGCAGCTGGCTCTTAAGGAGCCACAGGAGCTGCAGATTTTAAATAAACAGTGCCAGTTTGCTTCTAAAGAGTAACAGATTGCACATGTGGTTACTGGATATGTTGTGTGAGATTTACTGATGAGATTTGTACACGTTACCTGTAAACAGTGTGTAGAGAGAGGGCTTTTAGACAGCTGGGAGGAACAGGGCATACGTGCTGTGGAAAATAATAAAAAAAATACTCTGCAGCCTCCATCAGTAATGAGTAAACACAACTTTAAGAAGTTTTTCTTGTAACAACAGGTCACTCCTTGTAAAAATAGGTGCAGTTTTACAATAATATAGAAGCAATAATATTAAATTATTGTTATATTATACCACAGTTAGTTCTGACCTCACAATTCTCTGAGAGACATTCTAGCCGTGCAATTATTGTATGATAATGGCACTCTGACCAATGCTCTATGTGCTACTCCGCGACATACACAAGCAACCTAGCAACAACACTAGCCATAACAAAGCAGCAATGTTATACATTTACAGCATTTAGCAGATGCCCTTATCCAGAGCGACTTACAGTTGATACAATCTTACAATCCAAGCAATTGTGGGTCTTGCTCAAGGACCCAACAGCGGCAGCTTTGGCTGAGGTGGGATTTGAACCCTGGACCTTCTGGTTCATAGTCCTGTGCCTTAACCACTAGGCTACTACAGTCCCATATATTTACATACATGTAATTATAATTACACAAGTAAACCACTGCTGAAATGAAAGCTGTAATTAGTTTATAAAATCTATTGGTTTCTTTTGATTTAAATTAGAAAAATTAAGCTATTAAGGACCAACCTTAGGCAAAGATTTGTCACCTTAAGGATTTGGAAGCACTGGAAAAGCGAAATGAAGTCACTTCTTTAAAATCCTGGGCTCTCAATGCATTCACAGCTCGACTGAAGAGCAACGACACTGAAGATCAGTTTTACTACCATCAACAAAATGCACTGAATCACCTCCATCACTCTCAAACACGACGTTTGCTGGTGTTAAACTCATTAAAGGAAAAAAAATGTGCTTTGAAGGTTCATATTACAACTGTCAAGCAGTTTTTTTTCACCATGAAAATTCACAATACATATTATTCCTGGAATATGACATTTCTGTAATTGCACCATCAACAAGTCAGTTCATTTTGATGACCTTAAGAACACTTGTGCATAATTTGGAAAGGTGCCCAAACTTTTCTATACATTTTAAAAACACATACGGTCTGCATCGCCTAACACATGACATGTTCTGTTAAATCGCACGTTGCATTAAACACCATATTATATACTGTACTTAGCAATGCTATATGGGATACTGCAGTCTACCGGTATTCAATATATAGCCAAAATACTGCAGCATGTCCCATGCACTGGTTTATCTAATCAGACGTTGATTTTCTATTTTATTACTTTTTAAAATTGGTAAAATCCAATGTCATTGTAGAGTGCTTATATTCTCATGCAGGTGCTTATAAGGGGAGCCAAACATTGCACAGCATTCAGTCTGCTCATGCTGATGACACATCAAAAGTTTGTGTTTAATAAAACTGTGCTATTACTTGTGTCACTGTAACTGCTGTAGAACAGCATCTAGTGTACCTGGTAAGGTCATACTTCAGTTAAGTAATTACCTTAATAATAATTATAGTAACCTTACTGGACTAAGGATGCCTTTGTGAGTAGATGTGATGCAGCACAAACCAGCACTGAAATTTGTATAAAGATAGCAGGGGTCAAAAGTCTGGTGACAATGGTTGTATCTTGTAATTTTCTTTAATTTAATACACCGATTTTCTTTGCAAATCATGTCATCAACATATAACCACTGAGTGCAAGGTTCTACTATTTGGCATGTTCCCTTTTTTGCTGTAATGACAGCATTCACTCGGCACAAACTCACATCATACGTTTGCACTAAATCTGATGGTCATAATATTCCAAAGAGCATCTTGCGATGCTACTGAATGCTACCTGTCTTCAGGTGCCCCCATTAGTGCTCAGTGGAGTTTAGGTCAGCCAGCAGTGGAGGTGTGTTTTAGGTCATTATCCTGCAGCTTTTTCCACAAAGACCCAAATCAGAAATGAATCCATTTGTACAAACCTTATAGAGAAATAAATAATAAATAGTGCAGTAACTAAAGCAAACACAAAACAGACATTAATTTGTGCATTCAGCAGACACGGTCTTCTATAGAACTAGTTTTCTGCCAGCTTTAATGTATGTACACACATGCAAGTCCTCCATAACATAAATTATGCAGAATGAACAGCTCCGGCTTTGAATATGATGTGAAATCTTCAGTAGTAGCTTCTCCAATCTTTTCTCATCTGCTCATTTTCATTATGTTCCATGCACAGAATGAAGCTGATGCAAAGTAATTACCCAATCAACCGTCCTCGGCAGTCCATTCTCATACTAAAATGGAGGGTATCGTATTATCACCATTTCATTTCCATTTGTCTGTCACGGAACAGCACAGAATCAGTGAACGTTCATTTCGCTAATGCACTAGCCACGTGTTCCTTATTGTCAGCAGATTTAAACACATGCATACGGTTTTTTTTAAATCAACTCAGAATCACAGCTTATAAAATAAAACAAATTGACGTCCTATTCATTGCTGTGGATATAAAATAAGCAATTAGGAGATTATTTCTAAAGCTGGCTGAAAACTCTCTGATTAATATGGCATTTGGCAATACCGCAGGTTTCGGCTCTCGAATTGTCGAAGGAATAAGTAAGCTATAAAAAGGAGCAGCAGTATGAATTTGGGGCCCTGACAGGTTAATATGATGGGGCTTTTTTCTCTCAGAGAAAACTTACAAGTTCTGTAACCTTGGATTTCCAGTGGGCCACCAGTCAATCAGACTTGAGTCTTAGACTTCAGACTTGACCGGGACTTGTGAACTATTTTTATTTTATGTAATTATTATTATTATTAAATCTTAGTTCATTCATTTCCGTTAGTTGAGCTGCGTTCAGTTCTCTTCCTCGCCATGCACACCATAATGCATGCTTGCAGCCGCAGATAACCACAGTCGCCAAGTCTGCTTATTATAAGTGCTTTTTTGGGGGAGCGTTTGTATTGGGACACTCTTACAATCCAAAGAATTATGGGTTAATGGCCTTGCTGTGCTTGGCAGAAGTGAGATTTGATCCCAGGACCCTCAGGTACACAGTCCAGTACCTTAGCTGCTACACCAACACAGTCCCCAGGGTACATGGTACAAAGTAAAGGGTGAGATTAGATTAGTGCCTTCAAGTAGGAGACAATATATAGTATATATACACTCAACAAAAAATGAGTCACCTATGACTGAAATATACCTAGTGGTGTGACGAGAATTTTCTGTAAACTGCGATTTTTGCCACTGCTGGTAGACTCGTATGACCGTACACCTGCAAATTCAGCTACTTCTTTCACACTACGCCCTTTAGTAAGCTGTAGTTTAATGTAAGTTTTATAAGCATGTTTAAGGGACGGTGCGTACTACGATACAAGTAAGTTAAATTTAACTTACAATGCTTTAGTCAGAATGGGTCCCCATCATAAGTCAGGTACTGCCTGTCTCTAATGGTCAGGACCACCGCAGATCAGGTACTATTTG
Organism: Ancistrus triradiatus; assembly: GCA_025084515.1. Lineage (NCBI taxonomy): Eukaryota > Metazoa > Chordata > Actinopteri > Siluriformes > Loricariidae > Ancistrus > Ancistrus triradiatus. The sequence continues at coordinate 39,413 of JAJAGP010000196.1, read as the reverse complement.
GCTAGTGGTCCCAACTTTTTTTTTAGAATGTATTGCAGGCCTGAAATGCATGATGGATGTTTATTAACAAATGGAATAAAGTTGAACAGAAAAAAAACCCTGAAATATATTGGGGTTTATACTGTCTGCAATGAAATACATGTCAAAGTAAGTGTAAGTAACACTGCATTGTTCACAGTGTTTTTATTATATTTTGATACTAACTTGTCCTAAGTTTTTCTGATTCGGGGTTGTAAATGTAAAGTAAGCAAGACGAAAGCCAGCAACGGAATGGATTTATCATGTCAACAAAATCATGAGCATACTATGAGGAAGCCTGAAGAACTAAACAGAGGACAGAAGATTTGGGAGTCCACTAAGAGAACTGTCTTGACTATACTTGATAGCACGATTCAGGTACCAGTGTTTCAAAATTTGTGAATGGGTGCAGCACCCATTGGTCTGGCAGGGCAGCTCTAGCAGAAGTGTGTCTCATCAGTCAATCACTGGGTGGCTTTTCTTTCTCAGGACAGAGACTGTCAAGACCACTCCTCCCACCTCTTTCTCAAGCAAAATGATGTACAAAAGTCTTAGGCCACCATTAGATTTGTTGTTTTAAAGCTATAATTATCATATTCAATAATGTGAAAAAGTGTTCGCCCCTTCCTGATTTCCTATTTTTTTGCATATTTGTCATACTTAAGTGTTTCGGAACATGAAATCAATTTAAATATTAATCAAGACAACACAAGTAAACACAAAATGCAGTTTTTAAATGAAGGTGTTTATTATTAAGGGAGAAACAAATCCAAACCTACATGGCCCTGTGTGAAAAAGTGATTGCCCCTAAACCTAATAACTGGTTGGGCCACCCTTAGCAGCAACAACTGCAACCAAGCGTTTGCGAGAACTTGCAATGAGTTTTTGCAGTGTCTTTTACAGGCCTGAAGTTCTTTGGATGTTGTTGTGGGGTCTTTTGTGACCTCTTGGATGAGTCGTCGCTGCGCTCTTGGGGTAATTTTGGTGAGCCGGCCACTCCTGGGAAGGTTCACCACTGTTCCATGTCTTCACCATTTGTGGATAATGGCTCTCACTGTGGTTCGCTGGAGTCCCAAAGCTTTAGAAATGGCTTTATAACCCTTTCCAGACTGATAGATCTCAATTACTTTCTTGCTCAATTGTTCCTGAATTTCTTTGGATCTCGGCATGATGTGTAGCTTTTAAGGATCTTTTGGTGTACTTCACTTTGTTACTTCACTTTGTCAGGCAGGTCCTATTTAAGTGATGTCCTGATTGAGAACAGGTGTGGCAATAATCAGGCCTGGGTGTGGCTAGAGACTGTGAACTCAGGTGTGAAAAACCATAGTTAAGTTATGTTTTAAGAAGGGGGGGGGGGGTGATCAAGCTTCTTCAGACTACCGAAGGGGCAACTTGTCATCCCAATGAAGCTGCCAGATGCTGCTATTACTCAAGTGTAAGAGGAGGAAACACTAAACACTTACCACTGTAGTCTGTAGAAGCTGTAGTCTGTGAAACTTTCCTGTATTTTCTGGTTGTATTCTAACAAATAGGCTGAGAAATAGTTATATATGGTCATTATATCATTGCGAAAACAATCTAATGGTTTTGCACATTACTGTATGCACAATCAAACTGAAGAGGCTGCCTGAGGGTGAAGGAGAAAGGCAGAAAACTTTGTTCTAATCTTTTTAAAACTTCTTATTTTATTCCCCTTAATTAACAAAGGACTTATAGTATTTTCTTATTTTGTATCTGAATGTGGACTGCTATACAGTATATACTGTTGTATTTACTTTGACATACAGAGAGACATCACTATATCCAAATGGTGCTTCAGGTACCTCCTCCAGCGACTGTGGAACTGTCATCTCTATAACACTGCTATGACAGTTTTACTTGCTCTTGGAGAGGATCAGTTTGCGAAGACTAGCGGGAAAACAATCTTTGCTTATTTTCTACCTGTCTGTTACTGCACAAGGTATTTCATATAGTGAATGTACACATGCAATTTAAGTGTAATAACTATAGCAAATGCATTTTGTTTGGAAGAACCTATAAGGAAAAAAGCACACATTTTATGCAACAAATCTTCTTCTTCTTCTTTCGGTGTCTCCCTTCATCAGGGGTCACCACAGTGAGTTAAACGTTTCCACCTCACCCTGTCCTCCATGTCCTCTACTGTCACCCCAACTCCCTGCATATCTTCATTCACCACAACCAAATAACTCCTCTTTGGTCTTCCTCTCCGTCTCTTGCCTGGCAGCTCCATCGCCAACATCCTCCTACCAATATATCCACTATCCCTCCTCTGCACATGTCCAAACCATCGGTCTTCCCTCTCGAATTTTGTCTCCCAATTTTCCAACTTGTGCTGTCCCCCTGATGATCTCATTCCTAATCCTGTCCACCCTAGGCACTCCTAAAGAGAACTTCAACATCTTAAGTTCTGCCACCTCCAGCTCTGCTTCCTGTTTCTTTGTCAGTGCCACTTTCCCTAACCCATACAACAAGGCTGGTCTCACTACTCTCTTATAAATCTGTCCTTTCACTTTTGCTGCGACCCGTTTGTCACACAGCACTCCTGACACTCTTCTCCACCCACTCCATCCTGCCTGTACTCTCTTCTTTACCTCCTTTCCACACTCCCCATTTTCTTGGACAGTTGATCCCAAGTACCTGAACTCCTGTACCTTTGTGACCACTGATCCCTGTAGCCTGACTGTTCCACCTGCCTCCCTTTCATTTACACACATGTATTCTGTCTTACTACAGTTGACTTTCATTCCTCTCCTTTCCAGATTATACCTCCACCTCTCCAGTTCTCTTCTACCTGTTCCCTGGTTCTCAATACAGATCCAATGTCGTCTGCAAACATCATAGTCCACGGGATTCCTGTCTGAACCTCATCTGTAGTCTGTCCCCCATCTCCAGAGCAAATAAGAAGGGACTCCAGGGCCGATCCTTGATGCACGTCCCACCCTACCTTGAAGCGATCGGTCACCTCCTACAACACATCTCACCGCTGTCACGCGTTCTCATAACATGTCCTGCACTAATCTAACGTACTTTTCCGCCACTCAGAGACTTCTCATAACACCAACACGTTTCTCCCTTGGCACCCTGTCATAAGCTTCTCTTAAATCCACAAAGAACGCAGTAGAGTGTAGCTCTTCTGGACCATCTCTATTACTTCTACATCAGCAGTTTCAAAGCAAAAATCGCCAGTCCATGGTGCTCTTCCTTGGAATGAAACCATAATGTGTTCACACATGTAACCTCCTGTTGAGCCTAGTTCCCAACTCTCTCCCAAATCTTCATGTGTGGCTCATCAAACTTTATGCCATGTAAGAGCCACAAACTCTGTACATCACCCTTATGCTTAAAAATTGGTTACAAGTAAACTTTTCCTCCATTCCTCCGGGCATACTCTCATTCACCAGAATTCAATTGGATTCTCTTAGTCAAAAACACCCACTCCCCACTCACAGCTTCTCCTAGACTTTTCCATACCTCAAACCGGTATGTCTCAGGTCCAACTGCCCTTTCCGTTCTTCATCCTTTTCAAAGCTTTCCTCACTTCTTCCTCGTAACCTTTGGCTTACATCCTGTTCACAATTTCTACACCATCCAGCCTTCTTTACCTTTCATTTCTACATGCATCAACTGATCAAAAATACTCTTACATCTTTCCTCACCCTCTCATCACCTGTCAGTTACATTTCCCATTTCTTCCTTGCTCACCCTGACTGCTGCACATCCTTTCCAGCTCTATCTTTCTGTCTCACAGCAGATTACAACTCCTTTACTCTCCCTTCCCTAGTTCTAACCTTTCATATAACTCAGCGTAGGGGCCTTATGCTTGGCCCCTTTGCCCCGCCCTCTTTGCCCCTGTGCCGCATATCTTGTACTCATGCCGCACTCTCAATTAGTTCCTGTTCACTGTCCCATTTCTTCTTTGCTGACCTTTGCCCTGAATTAACATCCCGCACTCCTAGTTCCACACCAGTTTCCTTTTCATCCTTTGCCTGTCCAGAGGGACCACCCAGTACCTTTATACCTGTCTGTTTCTAATTACTGTGCTGCTACTACCCAGTCATCTGGGAGCTCTTTCCTATCACACAAAGCCTTTCTCAGCTCCTCTCTGACACTCCTTACAAAACATTCTCCAACATTGGTCCTCTGCTCTGCTTGTTCCTCTTCCTTCTCCTAACCACCAGAGCCATTCTTGCACACCACAATCTGATTGCTGCACAAGCTACACTCTCCCCGGCCACTACTTACAATCGCCACCAATCTCTTGTTAAGCAACCTCTTTACATAGGAGGATGTAGTCTACCGTGTGCTCCTCCCTCCACTCTTATTAAGTCAACCCTATGGCTCCTCCTTCGTTTGGGAAATATGATGTTACCACAGCCATTTCCATCCTCTTTTGAAAAATCCACCACAATCTGTCCTTTCTAGGTCCTATCCTTAAACACCAAAGGCTGCCCTCACTTCCGGCATCTACTTTATTACCTTCACCAAATTGACCCTTGAAATCTGCACCACGCACAGTCTTCCCCCTGGGGAATCCTCTCAACCACTTCATCTAACTCCGCCCAGAATCTCTTTCTCCTCTAATTTAACAGCCCCACTTGTTGGCATAGCACTAACAACTTCCCAGTACACCCACCAATTTCCAGCTTTAAAACATATTATACTATTGACACCCTTTTCACCTCAACGACATTCTTTACATAGTACTCCTTCAGGTCCACACCAACTCCATTTCTCTTCCTATCCACACCATGGTAGAACAGTTTAAAACCCTGCACCAATGCATCGAGCCTTGCTACCCTTCCACTTTGTCTCCTGCACACACAAAACATCGACCTTTCTCCTCTGCATCATATCAGCCGGCTCTCTACCTTTCCCGGTCATCGTCCCTACATTTAGGGTTGCTACCCTCAGGGCTATATTCTGGCCCCTCCTGATTTCTCTCTGTCTCCTCACACGCTTCCCTCCTCTTCATCTTCGGCAAACAGTAGTCCAATTTCCGCTGGTACCCTGTTTGCTACCAGTACCAGTGGCGGTCGTTGTTAACCCTGGCCGCGACCAATCCGGTATGGTGAAATTATTATGAACTCGCATACTTTATTTGGCAAATGTTTTACACCGGATGCCCTTCCTGACGCAACCCTCACCATTTATCCGGGCTTGGGACCGGCACTAGAAATACCCTGCCTGAGCAAACTTGCGGCTGGTTTATTTTATGCAACAAATCAATTTCGAATAAAGCATTTACATTTTTTTGTAAATGGAAGATAAGAGGTCCACCCGTACACTGTCCACATGGACAAGTTCAACCAGAGCATCAGAATTGGGAAGAAAGATGATTTAAGTGACTTTGAACATAGCATGGTTGTCGGTGCTAGATGAGCTGGTCTGAGTATTTCAGAAACTTCTGATCTACTGGGATTTCACACACAGTGCCATCTCTAGGGTTTATAGAGAATGGTCTGAAAAAGAGAAAACATCCAGTGAGGGCAGTTCTCTGTGTGAAAATGCCTTGTTGATGCCAGAGATCAGAGGAGAATGCAGACTGGTTTGATCTCAAAGAGAGGTAACAGAACTCTGAATGCACAACATGTCAAAGCTTGAAGCAGATGGGCTACAGCAGAAGACGACGAGCACACCGGGTGCCACTCCTGTCAGTGAAGAACAGGCATCTGAGGCTACAATTCACACGGGCTCACTTTCGGTCCCATTCTTGGCACACTTTGGGTCCCTTAAAAGCATTTGAACAATATAAACAATATTACAAATGAAAATACACTATAATAATTATAATATATTATACTGTATTTTCATTTGTAATATTGTTTATATTGTATATAAAGCATTTATTTTTTTCATCTCATTTTGTATATGTTGAGGTCAATGCAGAGAGAAATAATCTAAAATGTCTCTGAAAAATAATTATGCTGATGAAGGTTTAATTCAGAATGATAACAGACAGGCTTATTGCTCTAGGTAACTGTTCTTTAATCCACTTTCCTTTACAGCCGGGTCTTTCACAGTTTCTTTCAGGCCCTGCCCCGGCATTTAATATCAAAACCAAGGAATGTCAACACTGACATCACTGTGCCGGAATCGTCTGAGGTAGAAAGGAGAGCCGTGTCTTCATGCTGTTTTGATGACAGTCATCCATGTTTTATCACAGAGTGAACCAAAGGCTTTAGAAGTGCCTCTTTTGTGCCACAGTGATATTTTGATTACTCAGGATGAAACCCCAGCAAAGACAGCATGCACATGCAAATCAAGTACCTTTTCAAGTAGTAGCATTACTTAAAAATGGCCTTGAACTGTTAATAAGTTCTTGCTCAAAAGCGGTGTTCAAACTTTCAAATACTGAGGTTTGGAGAACATTCTAGTACATGTATTCACCTGAGTGCCTTGAAATGTGAAGACATTTTAAGCTAGTTTCCTGCAAAGGTTGTGTTAGGGTGCGTTCACACTTGACACTTGGCTTTAGTGTGGTTCATTAAAACAACGTGAACGCTGCCAATCAAACCAAGGCAACACACATTACAGGAAGATACAAACAGACTACACGACACAAGATTAGCACAAATTTAAATACTACAAACAGGAACAGACAAATGGTGAACAGGAGCAACAAGAGCCAGGAACAGGAACAAACCAACAAGGCAAATGTGACAATGAGACCAGACAAGGAGGGTTTAAATAAAGGAAGCTCAATTGGCTTAATTTAACACTAGCATGGCTGATTTTTCTTGATTCTGACTGCATTCTCCCTGCTCCTTAGGTCCTGGGGGCATGCATTCATTTGTGAGCAAAACAAAGGAGGTCCGGTGCGGTTTTGACTCATTTATAAATTGTAGGAGCTCTGCGAGTTACCAGCACGTACGAATAAATCACACAAGCGCATTTAGCCCTGAACAGGTACGCATTAAAAGTTGTCTAATTGGTATGTGAATTTATTTAGCTAAGTGTGTCTGATTGCTTTAATGACCGATGTGTTAGCAGTTATATGATGTAATAAATTATGATGAAGTACAATAGGAAAGAAAAATCTGTCTTTTAACTCCGGACGTTTTGGTTGTATACAACTGGTCACCTCAACAGCCAATCAATGCTCTGGATCAACGAGCAGAGACAGGAGTTTAAGAGCCAAAAGTCCGTCCTTCATTTCACGATTGCCAGGTTCACATATTCTAAGTGACTTTGGGTTTGCTTTTCTATAAAGTTTTGCAGGATCCAGGTGTTTGAGGCTTGCTTCTACAGTGTAGTTGCTTATTTGGACCTAATCCTATCTCTCCCTCTCTCCCCAGTAGACTTGAGTGTTTGAGTTAAAGGATACTAGACTTTTTTTTGGTTCTTGAAGACGTTTCACCTCTCATCCAAAAGGCTTCTTCAGTTCTAGAAGCTCATTGGGAGTCCCAGGTATTTAACCTCTAGTTTGGTTGTTGGTCCTGAGAGTCTTTGACCAACTCTGTCAATACATGAGTCGTTAGGATCACAGGGGTCAAGGTGTGACCCATCTGTGAGTCGTTAGAGTCACATGGGTTGAGGTGTGAATGTGGGTTAAACCTCCTAGGAAGGGATCTCAAGACTGCTTTGTTGGCGGCTCATAGCTGGTCTCATAAACTAGCCCATCTGATCAACAACGGTTGGTCTAATTGGACATAATACTTTCTAGTAGTACTACAACCAAAGTTAATCAGCAAAAAATATATATTTTTTTATTATCTGTTCAAGTGGCACTCTCTCACATTGTAGTATTTCACCTGTTTTGGGCTTTTTTGAGCTAATTCGCTTCTTTTGGGATTGTTTCTCTTGTGGGATCTGGCAACCCTGATTCATGTATCTACAGTGTATGTGTAAATATCTAACCTAGCTTAGCGGTTGTGTCTTAACTCACATTTGGACTGGATAATCTTCGAACTCGGTTGATGTGTTTAGACACTTTTTGTGTAACTTCCTCGTGTTTGTGTGGATGACTTTCCTCTCCTTATTTGTAAATGGTGTTTAAGTGTATGTACCTGTCCTATTGTGAGTAGTACTGCTTTGATACCTGTATATTCTCTCCAGCTTATAACCATATAAACTGGTTCTCATTCACTCGTTGAGGCTCTGATTTTTGGCTTCCGTCAAACAAAGGTATCAGTCATTTCAATCACTCGTTTGCACGTTGCAGTTTTCTTATGAAACTACCCCTTTATATTTACATTACATTTTTGGTTTGATATTAAGAATGTCAGTCTGAACGCTAAGCAAGTCAGGACTACAATATGACAGTGTAATCATTTTAGGCTTGGTCTGGACCCAGTGAACTGAACTACAAGCGCTTCAACTCAGCATTACGTCCCAAACATCTCGACATGGCTGCTGGTGCTTCTGCTTGGATTTGCTATATATAATGCTGATATTGTCCTACAGCTCTATTTTCTGTCCTTCTTCAATGCCACTTCTCAAACAGCATATCAGTGGGTCTAGGACAACAACACCTCGAAGTCTGCTTGGCTGTAATGCCTCTTGGTCCCTCTGGATTTAATTCTGTCACTGGACTGCTAACCTGCTGTTACCCCTGCATATATTAGGACATGTTTCATGTAAATCAGATGCATATATAAGGGTGAATGGGGGCATTCCAGGCGTAAATAAACTGTACGGGAGCCTGTTTCCACACAAACAAGGCGATTCATCACATGCGCTCGCTGCTCGTTCCGATGCTTTATGACAGCTTCAGGAACCTTCGTAAGTTTTCTCAGAAGATACACTGTCTTTTTAATGATGGCTCCATATAAAAGCACCAAAAATGTAAAAGCTAAGATATTTACAATTGTGTCCCATCTCTGTTTGCCCTACTTGCAGGAAGAGAAGTGTTACTTGTCTTTTTCTTAAATTCGATGATAGGGTTTTATTTACATTATAGCTCTAGGTTAGGTTTCCACTACACATGGAAAGGGTGAAATTTCAGTTCTATATACTGTCTCGACTGCATTATTAAGACAGTTTTAAGGGTGGCACTGAGGTGCAGCGCTTGGCGTGGTCACCTCACAGATCCAGACCTCGGACTCTGCTTGTGTGGAGTCTGCATGTCATTCCCGTATCCATGTGGGTTTACTCCAAGTACTCCATTTAAACTCACAGTCCAAAGACATGCATTAGATTAACTGATTATGCCAAGCTTTCCCGATATGTGTACGTAAAGTGGGGCAAAAAAGTATTTAGTCAGCCACTGATTGTGCAAGTTCTCCTACTTAGAAAGATGAGAGAGGTCTGTAATTTTAATCAGAGGTACACTTCAACTATGAGAGACAAAATGAGAAAAAAAAACAGGAAATCACATTACAGTGTTTTTAAAGAATTTAATTGTAAATCATAGTGGAAAATAAGTATTTGGTCACCCAAGCTCTTCTGTCCTCCACTCGTTACCTGTATTAATGGCACCTGTTTGACCTCGTTATCTGTATAAAACACACCTGTCCACAGCCTCAAACAGTCAGACTCCAAACTCAACCATGGCCAAGTTCAAAGAGCTGTCGATGGACACCAGGAAGAAAAATGTAGACCTGCACCAGGCTGGGAAGAATGAATCTACAATAGGCAAGCAGGTTGGTGTCAACTGTGGGACCAATTATAAGAAAATGGAAGACATACAAGACCACTGATAATCTCCCTCGATTTGGGGCTCCACGCAAGACCTCATCCCATGGGGTCAAAATGATCATGAAAATGGTGAGCAAAAATCCCAAAACTACACAGAGGGGCCTGATGAATGACCTGCAGAGAGCTGCGACCAAAGTAACAAAGGCTACCATCAGTAACACACTACGCCGAGAGTGACTCAGATCCTGCAGTGCCAGATGTGTCCCCCTGCTTAAGCCAGTACATGTCCAGGCCCGTCTGAAGTTTGCCAGAGAGCATATGGATGATCCAGAAGAGGATTTGAAGAATATCATGTGGTATAATATCAGGAATTTTTTGGTAAAAAACTCAACTCGTGTTTGGAGGAACAAGAATGCTGAGTTGCATCCCAAGAATACCATACCTACTGTGAAGCATGGGGGTGGAAACATCACGCTTTGGGGCTGTTTTACTGCAAAGGGGACAGGACGACTGATCCGTGTTAAGGAATATGTATCATTTTGTCTCTCATAGTTGAAGTGTACCTATGATGAAAATTACAGACCTCTCTTATCTTTCTAAGTAGGAGAACTTGCACAATCAGTGGCTGACTAAATACCCAGTGATGATGAAAGCGACGTTAAATAAACCAGCCAACCAAACAAAAAGTCAGGTTTTCATGTGCCAGTTGTCACACTTGCAACCAGCAATGAGGACAGTGACAGATGTAAGTCCAAGCAGTGGACACTAGGCGATCGGTACCATGCTCAGGCACACTTGAAGAGGTAGGCTCGGGCATGGGTCAGTCGGTATCGAGCACAGTGCACATGTAGTATGATCGCTAAACGTGTGATCACCCAGAAGGAGTTGTTGGAATTGAATGAAACTTTATATTTATGAATGTAGTGATGATATATGTAAGTGATTATAATGTTAGAGTGAAATGATAAGTTTATTGGGGAAAACTGTACAACTGAATCGAGGATTTAGTTTCCCTGTTAGGCCATGAGAGGCAAAACGTGGTCACAGGATGTCTTATCACTGAGTTGTTAGTGTCCCTTGTATCACTGCTAGGGGGTGACCAACCGTCTTATACGATGGCTCCCCAGATCATCACTCCAGCAGTTGCCGCAGTGTGTCGCTCCACAGCAAAGGCAGGATTGAAGCTCACCAAGAGGCCTCTGTACTCGTACCCGACCGTCATCGGATCCCAAACAGAACCTGGATTTGTCACTAAAGACGATATGGTTCCAGTCCGTAGCAGTCCAGGTTTCTCATTCATCACACCACTGCAAATGAAGGTGAGATTGGCTGATTGTCAATGGCAGGACATGTAATGGGCACCATGACAACAAATTTCCTGCTGCTAAGCTCCTGGAAATGGTCCGGGCAGAGACAAGGGGTGGACAGTGCGCTTTCATGGAACCACTGTTCCCAACACCTCCTAACACCTAGATCAGAACGGTCTAAATGGTGGGAAATTTTTCGAAACAACCATCCAGCTTCTCTCAGTCCAACGATGAGTCCCCCATCAAAGTCACAACTGGGCAGAATGTCTTCTAGTGCATCGTAGAGGCATGTCTAGCAGTCATCAAACTACCCAAAAGTAACCTCTGAGAGCCTTTTCATAGGGCAGCGGGGGAAGCAATTTTACACCCTCCTGTGGCAAGACACAGTGTCTAATCAGACCCCACCTGTAATCATTTGCATATCTGCTTAAGACAGAGACGCATGCAGAGTTTTGTAGCAATCCCACATTTCTATCTGGGTGCTTTATTGCTTAGAATTGCTGATGCCAAGAGATAACCAAACTCTAAAGATCAATTGCCTGATTCAATGCAGTGAAGTATAATTTATTGTCCGCTGTGGTCCCCCCTCACTGTGATACATCATCTATCCATTAGTGTATGATGCATGGTAAGATGCATGCACCCTGCATGGTGGTATCATAATTGGTCTTTATGGATGGTGTTAACATGCTGACTGGTCATATCTTGCATTTTAAATGTAGACCACGGAACCGCTGTGAAGTCTTTCACACGATTTATCCAAGGACTAAGTGCCACTGACTTTTACAAGGACAACTTAATAGAAGGTACGTGAAAGAGTCTGCATGTTCAAAGTGACATGACAGGGTAGGCCTAATTTGCACCGGCAAAATGAAGATGTGTTGCCATGACACGTTCCATATTACAGCTCAATTCAAAATACTGTGTAGAGCACCGGAAAAAAAGTTTACATACAGTACTGGGCAAAAGTCTTAGGCCACCACTAGATTATACCATTGTTTTTGCAACGGTGTAATAAGCATATATAATTATTTTTCAGTCTTTTTGTGAGAACTCAACCAGAAAATACAGGAAATTTGTATGCAGTATTAAAAACAAAAACAAACAGCACCTACACTTGAGCAATACCAGCATCTGGGAGCTTCATCGGGATGTCAAATTGGTCCTTCTACAGTATGAAGAAGCTTGATCAGGAATGGTCTTTTTGGAAGGGTAGCAGCCACTTTATCAGAAGGGGAACATAAAGAAAACACTACTATATGCTACAGCTTACAGAGATTGGAATAAAGATCAGTTGAATACTGCTAAAACAACAAATCTAATGGTGGCCTAAGACTTTTGCACAATACTGCAAACTAGCTGCATTTCATTGCAGTGAGAGATGTGTTTACATGGCTGTGAATGAACATTCCTCCTTTTATTTGGATTATCTAAGTGTATTTTTTTTTTCCAAGGACGCAAGGACCTTTTGTGATGATCCGTTGGGAATTAAATAAATCAGTGGATGATCTTTGGTGGCAACATTAAGGTCCATTGATTTCTTAGACCTCGCAAGGTCAGTAATAAAGATTATATCATCTTTATTTAAACAATATTGCCTGAGCAGGTCATTCACATGCTTTCCACAATATCAATCCATTCCACAAAAGGTAGATAGGCTTACATTTAGTCATTTTTACCAGATGCCCCTATCCAGGGCGACTTACAACTGGTATCTTACAATCCAAGCCATTGTGGACTAAGGAGTTTCTCATATCTTGACAGAGGTGGGATTTGAACCCTGGACCTTCTGGTACTTTAACCAGTAAACCACCACAGTCCTGTCTTCAGCCCTCCAGCGCATTAGGGCACCTTTTTGTTATCAGTGGCAATATCATAATAATAAAAGATTCTGGCCCCGAACAAACCAATCCTAACATCATACCCTGTGCGCCCTCATCCCGCTCTCCCATTTCCTCACCTGCACAAGCCCCCAGTCAGTCAAATTTATATATTTATCAAAGCAGCTTTACAAATATCTAGACCCAAAGCCCTAACTGAGCCTGGGGTGAAAGTGAAAAAAAAAAACTCACTAAACATTATAAGGAAGACAAGTCAAGTCAGATCTATTTATATAGCGCTTTTTACAATGGAGCATTGTCTCAAAGCAGCTTTACAAGTTTAGATTATCGTCTAAAAAATACGTCCAATCCTAAATTGAACAAGCCTAGGGCGACAGTGGCAAGGAAAAACTCTGTGTTATAGGAAGAAACCTTGAGAGGACCAAGACTCAAAAAGGGACCCAACCTCCTTGGGTGGGGTAGATGACAAATCTAAGAACAAAACTAAAGGCATGGAGTCATAGTTCGAATAAAATGTGAAGTATGCACATCGGCATTAAGTGGTCTGGGTATGGTGGGGCTGGAGCTGATGATGGAAGCAGCTTGAGTGGAGCTACAGCGGATGAACATCATATGTGGGCCTGGAACTGGTACCCAAAGCCCTAACTGAGCCTGGGGTGAAAGTGAAAAAAAAAAACTCACTAAACATTATAAGGAAGTCAAGTCAAGTCAGATCTATTTATATAGCGCTTTTTACAATGGAGCACTGTCTCAAAGCAACTTTACAAGTTTAGATTATCACCTAATAACTACGTCCAATCCCAAACTGAGCAAGCCTAGGGCGACAGTGGCAAGGAAAAACCTCCCTGAGTGTTATGAGGAAGAAACCTTGGGAGGACCAAGACTCAAAAAGGGACCCAACCTCCTTGGGCGGCATAGATGATAAATCTAAGAATGAAACTAAAGTCATGGAGTCATAGTTCGAATAAAATGTGAAATATGCACATCGGCATTAAGTGGCCTGGGTATGATGGGGGCTGGAGCTGTGACGGGAAGCAGCTTGAGTGAAGCTGCAGCGGATGAACTCAGGTGTGGGGCTGGAACTGGTACCTGAACACAGCTCTGAGAGAAAACCGAAATGTAATTATTTATTGATTAAGAGCACATTGTCCTATTAACATCACTGATGCCATGCGTACATGAGACCCGTCAGCAATTAGCTATAGCAGCATAAGCTAGAAGAGGAGAACTGTTAGGAAACACAGCCAAGATGGATCCACATTTAGACATCGGCAACCCCACGGGAGTCAGAAGACAGCAACCCAATGTCTCCCCCGATCACCATAAGACTCTTTGACTATGACCCCCAGCTCTGCCTATTCTAAGGCAATGATGCAACATTCAGAGCCCCCAGAGGACCGAAGCCCCTTTTTATAGCCAGACCGCCCCACTCTACACTCCCGACTAACGACAATTCAGGCAGGCCATACATGACTCCCTACTCCGGCCCCAGTGACCAAGCCAATGCATCTGGTCTAAATCTAGAGTCAAAAAGCCTGCGCAAATAGGTATGGTCTTTTAGCCTAACTTAAACTTAAACTTTGAGATTGTCTGAGTCTTCGAAGGAAGTGGAGTTTTATTCCATAATTTGGGGGGCCCAATGTAATGAGAAAGCCTTTCTCCCCGGCCCCCCTGTGACTTTTTAGGCCCTTCTAACCTAAGAAGATATGTAAAATATATAGACTATTTATTTCAATGAAATAAGGTCCAATAAAAAAACAACAACCACTTCAAAATGCTATATTCATTTTCTCTTGTGCTACAACAGGACCGCGGTGAGGGGCTGGACCGAGGTGCTACTAACCAACCAATCAAAGCGCCCGAACAAAGGAGATTTCTCTGAGCTCGAAAAAAGTTGTTTGATCTCCATACAGGCTGAAAAAAAAGCTTACAAAACCATCTTCTAAAGAGTTTGGACTCCACCAATCCACAGTCAATTGTGTACAAATGGAGGAAATTCAGACCATTATTACCCTCCCCAGGAGTTGGTCCCGACCACCAAGATCACTCCAAGAGTCAAGGTGTGGTGTGGTAGTTGGCAGGTCACAAAGGACCCAGGGGGGTGGTAACTTCTAAGCAACTGAAGGCCTCTCTCACATTGGCAAATGTAATGTTCATGAGTCCACCTCATAAGAACCTGAACAACCATGGTGTGCAAGGCAGGGTTGCAAAGGAGAAGCCACTGCTCTCCAAATGAACATTGCTGTGGTCTGCAGTTTGGCTAAATCCTTGGACGAGCCAGAAGGCATTGGAAGAATGTTTTGGTTGGATGGATGAACCCAAAATAGAACTTTTTGGCTTAAAGAATGTGTTTATATTTGGAGAAAAGAAACAAAACACAGCATAACCAGCATAAGAAAACTTTATCCCATCTGTGAAACATGGTGGTGGAGTATCATGGTTTTGGCCGTTTTTTGGCTGCATCTGGGCAGGACTGCTGGCCATCATTGAAGGAACAATGAATTCTGAATTATATCAAGAATTCTAAAGTAAATGTCCAGACATCTGTCCATAAACTGATCTCAAGAAAGGTGGGTCATGCAGCAGACAACGACCCTAACACACATACCGTTCAACCAAAAGAATGGTTACAGAAGATCAAAGTTCATTTGGGAATGGCCAATTTCCAAAGTCCTGAAACCTTAATCAATGGAAAT
This sequence comes from Ancistrus triradiatus, assembly GCA_025084515.1. Lineage (NCBI taxonomy): Eukaryota > Metazoa > Chordata > Actinopteri > Siluriformes > Loricariidae > Ancistrus > Ancistrus triradiatus. Next base: position 23,954 of record JAJAGP010000196.1, on the reverse strand, counting down.
GCGGTGGACGGACCTGAAGCGAGCAGCTAATGTGAGGAAACCCACCAACATCCCAGAGCTGAAGCTGTTCTGTACGGAGGAATGGGCTAAAATTCCTCCAAGCCGGTGTGCAGGACTGATCAACAGCTACAGGAAACGTTTAGCTGCAGTTATTGCTGCACAGGGGGGTCACACCAGATACTGAAAGCAAAGGTTCACATACTTTTGCCACTCACTAATTTGTAATCTTGGATCATTTTCCTTCATAAATAAATGACCGAGTATAATATTTTTGTCTCATTTGTTTAACTGGGTTCGCTTTATCTACTTCTAGGACTTGTATGAAAATCTGATGATGTTTTAGGTCATATTTATGCAGAAACATTGAAAATTCTAAAAGTTTCACAAACTTTCAAGCACCACTGTACGCATTATTCACCAATAAAAGTCACTTTCTATGCGCGTTCTAATTTGTGTGCTCGCTCTCACACAACAACGGTTTCTCAGAAAGTCTCTGCCAGATTGCAACAGCTCCTTGGTTTGCTTGGTTGCCAGATTTATCGCCAATCAAGCATTTATGGGCCCAGCTAGGATGCAGGATCTACAGGCCCAGTTGCAACATCTGTGGGCAAATGTGTCATAGCGGCATGTGTAGCAGTCAACGATCTCTCACCAAGAGGTACACTACCCAAAAGTAACCTTCTGAGGGCATTATTATAGAGCAGTGGGGGAAGCAAGACCCAGTGTCTAATCATACCACACATGTAATCATTTACATATCTGCCCGAAACAAAACTGCTAGCCGAGCTTTGCAGCAATCTGACATTTCTATGTGTGTGTGGTTTTTTTTGTCAATTAGTGTAATATAAGAGAATAGTGTATACAAATAACAGATTGAAAACTGAATCCAGTCGGGTTCCTTGTCAGCACTTACCTTCCTCATTAGTGTCCCTATATTAATGTCCTGCTTTCTCTCACTCAATGCGAAGCTTCTTTTCCCGCGGAATGATGATTCTGACTTTTCCCAGCCTCTGCTCTCACTCGCTTCCTCTGATCTGTCTGCCTTCCGTTCCCATGTACCAAACCCAGCCTGACCTCGACTCTGAACTCTGTAAGTCCTCGGGATTTGATTGCTTGGTGTTTATTTAATGAACTGTTTTGTTGAACGCCTTTGTGCCATCGCTTCTTCTGTTCAGAAAGCCTGACAGCTAAGCACACACAACCAGATGGTAGTTTTTTGCCATAGCATGGTGTCTACTGTAGAGCATGGTGTCTACTGTAGAGACCTTCAGGTTTTTGGGAACTACCATCTCCCAAGACCTGAAATGGGAGACCAACATCAACTTCGTCCTCAAGCACAGGATGTACTTCCTGCGGCAACTGAGGAAGCATGGTCTGCCACAAGAGCTGCTGAGGCAGTTCTACGTTGCAGTCACTGAATCGGTCTGGTTCGGATCAGCTCCAAATCAGGACAGAATCAGACTGCAGCGCACTGTGAGGACAGCTGAGAGAATCATCAGTGGCCCCCTGCCCTCCCTCCAGGATTTGTACATACAGTGGGGCAAAAAAGTATTTAGTCAGTCACTGATTGTGCAAGTTCTCCTACCTAGAAAGATGAGACAGGTGTGTAATTTTCACTGTAATGAGGTACACTTCAACTATGAGAGACAAAATGAGGAACAAAATCCAGGAAATCACACTGTAGGATTTAAAAAAATAATAATTTTAAATCATGGTGGAAAATAAGTATTTGGTCACCCACAAAAGCAAGATTTCTTGCTCTCACAGACCTGTAACAACTTCTTTAAGAATAGGAAAGCAGATTTGTGTGAATAAATCAACTGTGGGAGCAATGTCTTCCATTTTCTTACAATTGCTCCCACAGTTGATTTATTCGCACCAACCTGCTTGCCTATTGTAGATTCACTCTTCCCAGCCTGGTGCAGGTCTACAATTTTCTTCCTGGTGTCCTTCGACAGCTCTTTGGTCTTGGCCATGGTTGAGTTTGGAGTCTGACTGTTTGAGGCTGTGGACAGGTGTCTTTTATACAGATAACGAGGTCAAACAGGTGCCATTAATACAGGTAATAAGTGGAGGACAGAAGGGCTTCTTAAAAAAGAAGTTACAGGTCTGTGAGAGCTAGAAATCTTGCTTTTATGTGGGTGACCAAATACTTATTTTCCTCCATGATTTACAATTAAATAATTTAAAAATCCTACAATGTGATTTCCTGGATTTTTTTTCTCATTTTGTCTCTCATAGTTGAAGTGTAGCTATGATGAAAATTACAGACCTCTCTCATCTTTCTAAGTAGGAGAACTTGCACAATCAGTGGCTGACTAAATACTTTTTTGCCCCACTGTATGTAAAATATGTCGGTTCTTATAGCTTATGTGTGCATAAAAACATAACATATAATGGAAAGAAGCTGTTGAACTAATTAATGACATTTAGTTATGCGTTCCAAGAGTGACACTAGAGTCGTTTCACTTAAAACTACTCGATTAAGCAAAGAGTCATGTTATGAAAATGATAATCAGACATCAGAGACAGAATAAATCATGGTACATGGTACTTACTTTCAACATTTAAGTACATTTTAAGGAAAATACTTTTGCTCAAGCGGAGCTCTAAAGAGAGGACTTCTACCTTTACAGGAGTAATAGTTTTCCTTGGGTATCTCCACTTTCACTCAAGTACATGATTTCTGTACTTCGTCCACCACTTTCCCTGCTATATGGGACTGTGGTAGCCTAGCGGTTAAGGTGCTGGGTTCAAATCCCAGGGTTCAAATCCCACCTCTGCCAAGCTGCCACTGTTGGGTCCTTGAGCAAGGCCCTTAACCCACAATTGCTTGGATTGTAAGATTGTATCAATTGTAAGTCGTTCTGGATAAGGGCATCTGCTAAATGTTGTAAATGTCTAGGGTGGGTTCCCGACTTGTGCCCTGTTCTGCTGGATAGACCCTGACTCCGTGACCCTGAATTGATTTAAGAAGGTATGAAAATGAATGAATCTTCCCGCCACTTTTTGACTTAACATAGTTACTACTACAGAGCGAACTTTCCCAAAAGGGAAAAAAAACAAAACAAATCAGCCTTTGAATATTCAAACCTTCACCACTGACTCATCCTCCGGTTCCATTTATTCCCATTATTAGTCATTGGACATTAAAGAAAAAACACACCTTATTCCCAATGCTTGCTTGTCCTCCAAGCTGTCTGCCATTTTTGTGTTTATATTTAATGAAACAGAGCGATTGTACGACCATTTCTTCGGGGACTTCATTGTCATTTATGCCCTCGCAGATTTCACTCTTCACTTTCCTTTGTGAGAGAGGTTAAAGAGGAAGAAAAAGAAGCATTGTTCTTACTAACATCTTTCAAAGTTGCTGTCTGAATGTGAATTTTTGAAGGTCCATGGCGCTGTGCGTTTATGTGTGCTGTGTAGCAGTGTGTGTGTGTGTATGCTTTTGAGGTGGAAGTGGAGCGTGTTTGGCATTTTGTCCGCAGTATGTAAGTCGACTCATGCTGAGAGAAGCCGTCAATAGGAGGTAAAAACAGAAACACTGCCTGTGAATGTAAACAAGGCTCTGTGTCTGGGTAGAGCCAGGCTTCGGGTTTAGAGCTGAATTTCAGCTACATCCATTGCCAAACAAGGGCATGTGGTTATGCGTACAACCATGTAATTTCCGTAGGCAAACACTGGTATTAGCTATTTAGGAGACGCACTTATCCAGAGCGACATACAACAGACACAGTCTTACAATCAGAGCAATTATGGATTAAGGGCCTTGTGTAAGGACCCACCTGTGTCAGCTTGATGGAGCTTGGATTTGAACCCTGGGCCATGAACAGGCATAACATTATGACAACCTCCTTGTGTCCAGCCGCCAGCATCCTGTGAGGACCGATGAAAGATTAGAGGATGAGGAACACAAACTGCAACAGATGAGCTGCTGTTTCTGATTTTACATCTACAAGGTGGAGAAATAACATATGTGTCTAATAGCATGGATAGTGAGTGAACAGTGTTTCATAACTCCAGCAGCACTGCTGTGTCTGATCCACCTGTACCAGCACACCACCACCACATCAGTGTCAGTGCACGGCTGAGAATGATCCACCACCCAAATAGTACCTGATCTGTGCTGGTCCTGTGGGGGTCCTGACCATTAGAGAACAGAGTAAACGGGACGAACAAAGTATGTACAGAAACAGACGGACTACAATCTGTAATTGTAGAACTACAAAGTGCTTCTATATGATAAGTGGAACTGATAAAATAGAAAATGAGAATAGAAACAAGGAGTTGGTCATAATATTATGCCGGATTGGGGGGTGTGTGTGTGTGTGTGTGTGTATGTATGTATATTATACACACATACACACACACACACACACACACACACACACACACACAAAAATGACAAAAGGAGCATGTACAAGAGCACAACAGTTATTTTTTCATAGCTCCATTTTCTGATTTAACACATTAAAAATAATCCACAAATCCAGAATTTCTAGGGCTGCACCGATACTTGCACACAGTATTGGTATCGGCAATCGAGAGCACCAATACCATGAAGCGGTTACTCACACACGTGAGCGCCACTTAACCGAAGCCAGCATCTTGTCCGCAGTGTGGAATCATTTCTCGCTTGAGATGAGCAGTAGCAAAATGCCTGTTCTGGAATGCCAGTATTTTGAGGGGTGGCTGAAATTTAAATATTAAAATTAAACAATTAAAAAGTTTTGTAAGACTATGCTTCCCTACGTGTGCTTGTTTCTGCATTATGACACATTTAATTGTTTCATGCCTCAAATTTTTCAAATTCGACCTGTAAATACTATTATTTCAAGCTCATTGTATAATGCAGTGGTGTGAAAAAGTGTTTGCCCCCTTCTTGATATCCTATTTTTTTTTTGCATGTTTGTCCCGCTTAAGTGTTTCAGAACATCAAACCAATTTAAATATTAGTCAAAGACAATACAAGTAAACACAAAATGCAGTTTTTAAATGACAGTGTTTATTATTAAGAGAGAAAAATCCAATCCTACATGGCTTTGTCTGAAAAAGTGATTGCCCCCTAAACCCAATAACTGGTTGGGCCACCCTTAGCAGCAACAACTGCAACCAAGTGTTTCTGATAACTTACAATGAGTCTTTTACAACATTGTGGAGGAATTTTGGCCACTCATCTCTGCAGAATTGTTGTAATTCAGCCACACTGGAGGGTTTTCCAGCATGAACGGCCTTTTTAAGCTCATGCCACAGCATCTCAGTAGGATTCAGGTCAGGACTTTGACTAGGCCACTCCAAAGTCTTCATTTTGTTTTTCTTCAGCCATTCAGAGGTGGACTTGCTGCTGTGTTTTGGATCATTGTCCTGCTGCAGAACCCAAGTTCGTTTCAGCTTGAGGTCACCAACAGATGGCCGGACATCCTCCGTCAGGATTTTTTGGTAGATAGCAGAATTCATAGTTCCATTTATCACAGCAAGTCTTCCAGGTCCTGAAGCAGCAAAACACCATATTTTACTGTTGCTATAATGTTCTTTTTCTGAAATGCTGTGTTACTTTTACACCCAGGATATAATGGGGACACACCCCTTCCAAAGAGTTTCAACTTTTGTCTCATCAGTCCACAGAATGTTTTTCCCAAAAGTCTTGGGGATCATCAAGATGTGTTCTGGAAAAACTGAGACAAGCTTTAATGTTTTATTTGCTTAGCAGTGGTTTTCGTCTTGGAAACTCTGCCATGCCAAGACCATTTTTTTTTTCCAGTCTCTTTCTTTATGGTGGAGGCATGAACACTGACCTTAACTGAGGCAAAGTGAGGCCTGCAGTTCTTTGGATTGTTGTTGTGGGGTCTTTTTGTGACCCTCTTGGATGAGTCGTCGCTGCGATCTTGGGGTAATTTTGGTCGGCCGGCCAGTCCTGGGAAGGCGTTCACCACTGTTCCATGTCTTCGCCATTTGTAGATAATGGCTCTCACTGTGGTTCGCTGGAGTCCCAAAGCTTTAGAAATGGCTTTATAAACCCTTTTCCAGACTGATAGATCTTTCTATTACTTTCTTTCTCAAAACGTTCCTGAATTTCTTTGGATCTCGGCATGATGTGTAGCTTTAAGGATCTTTTTGTGTCCTTCACTTTGTTCAGGCAGGTCCTATTTAAAGTGATTTCCACCCTGATTGAGAAACAGGGTTGTGGTGAACAGGTGTGGCAATAATCAGGCCTGGGTGTGGCTAGAGACAGTGAACTCAGGTGTGATAAACCTGTTTTAAGAAGGGGGTCAATGACTTTTTCACACAGGGCCATGTAGGTTTGGATTTTTTCTCCCTTAATAATAAACACCTTCCTTTAAAAACTGCATTTTGTATTTACATGTGTAAAATAGGAAATCAGGAAGAGTGCAAACATTTTTTTCACACCACTGTATTTGGGATACAGAACACGACTTTTAACAAAATAATGGCACACCAATCTATAACTATCAGGATTTATGGGCACCTATCATGTAGTTAAGTTAGATAGACTTGGTTTCAGTACTTGGTATCAGCAGGTACTTGAACATTAGGTACCCTACTCATTTCTCATGTATACAGTATGCCAGGGCAGCCAAAACATCACAAACTCCAAACTCACCAGTCTGTTAGGCTTATTTGAAGGTAAAGTCCATCCTCCTCTCCTTTTCCAGAAAATGGTTTAATACTTTGCATGTAGACTTGGCTAATTTTGCTGAATTATTGCAAATTTCCTTGCAAGTCTCCATTTGATGTCGTCTAAGCCAAATTAGCATGAAAGAGACTTTTTTTTATGAATCATGACTACATAGTACCTTCTTCATTATGCCAAGAAGGTGTTGAACAGCTATGGGCCAGCTCCTGTAGCGAGTCTGTTTGTTAAGAGACTCACATTAGTGAGCCCTTGAAAGTATCATCAGAAGTGTCACGCAAACACAGTTTTGATTAGTGACTCTCTCGGTCAGAAATGCATCCCATAGCAACCAACACTCACACTGTGCTCTGACCCCAGTGTTGCAACAAGCTAGGAAATGTGAAAGGAAAAATATTCATTAGAATGTAGCAGTTTGTGTTTATGTATAACAACATAACAGCCTTACAAAATTTTATATCTGAAACATTCTGAAATTCTTTTCCTCCTGTAATGACGTGAATAATGTGTACATATAGTTTGACATTTACTGAAAATATGTTGGGGCGCTCTAATTGGAACTTGGCTCTGAAACTCTTTTCCAAATAAAGGCTCCCTGAGGCTTCCTCAAAGCACAATGAAAGAAAGGCGTGCTGCGAGCAGACAGACGTCCTACTGAGCTCCCACCGAGAGCTGTTAGCAGACACATCAAAAGCAAGAAATGTGCAAGTAAGGCTCTTGGTGGTAACAGTTTCGTCCCCAAACGTAATGGTCATGCTGTCTACTTTATTTATTAAAAAAAAAGTAGTATTAACAGGAAACTTGGAAAGCATTTGCACTTCCAATAGAATATAATCCAAAAAAAAAAAAAGTACACATTGTTTATTTAATTCATTTCCAAGAATATTTATTTTGCATTATCTACTTGCGTAAGTAGGAACTTGGTGACACTCTGTGTTACGTAATTTTCCCTGCTACAAAGTGGACATGAAATGGAAAGGCTAGTACTCTGCTATAAAGTGTTTAAAAAGTCATACTGCATTGCCTGTTCTGGAAATGAGAAGAATAAATCCATCAATAACTGAAGAACCACAGTGTTGTGTATTTCCAGGAGGGAGTGCCGTGGAGAATAGTTTAAGCTTTGGATGTTGTGTAGATGGAAGTGTCCCACTGTGTTTTCAGTGGTATCTCTGACACATTTACATATCATTTGCATGAGGTTTTCTTGTGAAAATACCCTTTACAGTATGCCAACAGCCATTTCGGTTAAAGACCAGTTTCACAGAATGTAATGCGGTCATTAAAGGGCTTACTCCTGTACAGAAAAATCAGGTGTTGTATGGGTACACTGGTACCTGCAGGTCTTCTTCAATAAGTGCTTTATACTTTGGGACAGTGCAGCGAGCTGTCGTTTGGACTGTGGTAGCCTAGCGGTTAAGGTACGGTACTATGGACCAAAAGGTCCAGGATTCAAATCCCACTTCTGCCAAGCTGCCACTGTTGGGTTCTTGAGCAAGGCCCTTAACCCACAATTGCTTGGATATTAAGACTGTATCAATTGTAAGTCGCTCTGGATAAGGGTAAGTCGCTCTACTAAATGACATAGATGTAAATGTAAATGTTTGGTACCTAATAGTCATTCGTTCATGCTTACCCTAATCTAGTGTAGCCATTGTACAGGCATGTGTTTGGGAGCCCCAAAACACTAAAAACTACCCAGGAGAAGCTAAAATTCAATTAAACAATTATCAAGAATAAACTAAACTATTGTGCAGATGCGTCCCCCGCAGGCCCGTATAGGGGCCCGCTAGGGGCATAATTTTTTGCATTCTTAATAACTTAAAACATCCTTAATACACAGTCCAAAACACCAACTCAAAAGATTTAATACTATTATGACTACCTGCATACCGATTTTCAACCGTCTACACGCAGCCATTCGCCAGAAATCACATACCAAACACAGCTGTCCGCCATGTTTGTTTACATAAAAAAACCACACCCCCAACTATTTTGCCTTTTAAAATATGGTTAGGATGTAAAATAACTTTTGATTTTATCATGGAAAATACACTTACCGCCTAAACAACTCCATGATACCGTTAAACTGCACATAAATTGTCAGTAAAGTCCTATTTTTGCTTGCTCATGACATCCCATAAAAATCCATTCATTTCCAAAATAACCCTAGATGAGCGTTCTTTGGCCGTGTTCTCACTACACAACACGAGGTTCCCTCTAAAGTCTGCATAAGATATCCCCTATGGGAGGGCTCTCTTAAATCCTCAGTTCGTTTTTTGTTCGCGAGCCTCCAAATTTCATTGGTTAGTGGATTTAATCAGTCTAGGTAGATTAGGGAAATGGAACCACTGTGTAGGAGCTGAGTGAATGACCCACCTTCCAATGGAAAGCTGACACTCGGACCGAGCGCTAGGTATGTCACGTGACATGCTCATGCTCGCAGAACGCGTAGGGGAGGGGTTTAAAGGGCCAGTACAACCTGGCTCAGTATGGAAAGGCCTTCTATCAGCGTGATTTATTCAGATAATTTGCAAAATAACACAGAATTGTGACTACTATTTGTTGGTTCTATCACACAAGACATAAAAATACTTGCAACCACTTGATTTATAGTGACAGGCTTCTTTTTATTTGTATTTTTAGAGGTTATGTCCTATTTCAAGACGAATTGTGATCAATAATAAAAAAGCTGTGTAACCCTTGAATACTTTGTTGTATCTGTTCCAAATTTTGGATTTAGCTTTACAAGTTCCTGGTGAAACATAAAATGTACAGCATGGATCATTTTCAATCACCACACACACACACATTATACACCCAAAAAATAAAAGCCGTTTTTGTTTTTTTGACACTTCTGTATTTAATCTTCCCAAATGGAACCTAAGTGATGAAATTAGAAGCCTGGAGGTGAATAAATATGTTAACCCAAGTTCAATTTAAGCCCTGAATGATCGTTGTACTATATGTAAAACCTAAAATAACCCGTGTTTTAATGTAATAGTGCAAAGAGCTTGAAAATGAGCTTAAATTCGGATGTGAAGGAGGGGGTTAAAAAGTCATTTGCATTTAACTCCATATTAAATATACAAAAAAACAAAAAAAATCTTAGAGAAGCTGAAGGTTCTGAAGCCTATCCTGAAAGTCACTTTCGCCACACCACCCAACATTCATGTTACATAAACAGCCCAAGGTTTGAACACAGGGCCTTGGGAGCTGCCATATCCAACAGCTGTCTATTATCTCCAAATCACATATTCAAAAAATCCAACATTTTAGAAAGTATTGATATACTGAGCTGTTTTGGGCCTTTTCACCCTTTTTTTGTCCATTTTGTGACATCGTTAAGTTTTAGCATGCAAGTGTTGCTTTAGCACAACGTATCCAATACGGCCCGATCACCAACGCTTGGGTACTTCTCAAACAGAAGCCATTCTAAACACCACTAATGACTGGTCTCTTTCTCCTGCTCTTTCACTTTTCCAATCCTCCAATATCGGTGCTCTTTTGAGACCAGATGAGTTGCCCATGCCATTTTGCCTCAGTTCTTTGTCACTCCATTCACTCATCAATACTCTTTATTAAACAGCCGAGGTTTATCGGCAACCAAATGTCAGCCTCTTTGACGGTTTAAAGGTCGCTAGACTCGGCGCAGCCTTTGGTAGGAGTGAGTAACGTATAGAGTTTGACTGAAAACTGAACATAAAGGCCAGTCAGTTGTCAGGAGACAGATACAGGAATACAGAATGGGGTGCACAGGTGTGCTGGGAGGCTTTCAGAAACCTTTGTGGTTGAATCTAATCTAATCTTATCTAATCTAACACATTTCCACTTACTGAGATGAGATTGCCCAAACCGCGTACAGCATCTGACTAGATTTACAGCTTTAAGCAGACGTGCTTATCTATAACCTCACAGTTCAGCTCAGCACTTATAGGTTAAGCTCTAGAGCCCATCAGTGACAACAAGTGAATTCTGTATTAAAGGACCAGGATTTTAAATCAATAACACCATTTTAGCTCATTACTACTATGAACGTTTGAAGGCAGATTTAGTTTTCCATTAACAGTAGATGGATGGTGTATAGAGATAGATAGAAAGAGAAGACATTGAGATTAAGTCAAAGCCAGGTTTATTTCTATAGTACTTTTTACAATGGAGCATTGTCTCAAAGCAGCTTTACAATTCGCTGTTATCTTCTAATATCTAAGCCCAATCCTAAACTGAGCAAGCCTTGGTGACAGTGGCAAGGAAAAAACTCTCTAAACTTTACAAGGAAGAAACCTTGGGAGGACCAAAAAGCACTTAGGTGATAAATGTAAGAATTAAAGTTATGTAATTAATACATTTATAGTAATAGTTTAAATAAATGTGCAGACGTATACATTTAAATAAATGTGCAGAAGTATAAATTTTTTTCTGGTCAACTTTATTTCATTTGTTAATAAACAGTCATTCCTGCATTTCAGGCCTGCAACACACTCCAAAAAAATTGAGACAGGGACAATCTAGAAATGAATAAAAAAAAACTAAATAATGATGTGATTTCAAACAGGTGAGGTCAACAGGTGATTATGATTTGCTACAAAAGCAGTAGCAAAGGTGGGCAGAGGATCTCCAGTGTGTCAACAAAGGTGTAAGGACATTACTGAAATGTTTAAAAACAATGTTCCTCAAAGAAAGATTGGAAGGCAATTCTTGAATCAGTGCCGCCTGAGGGATCAGAGATCACCCCTCTTCAGTTTAGGCTTGTGCCCTTACCCTTTACATACTGTAATTCCTCCATATTTCTTCAATCGTTTAATGATATTATACACTGTAGAGAAAGAAATCCGTAAATCCTTTCCAGTCTTTCTTTGAGGAACATTGTTTTTAAACATTTTAATAATTTCCACACACATTTGTTGATAAACTGGAGATCCTCTGTCCATCGTTACTCCTCAAAGACTCAACCTTTCATGGATACTTTTTTTTGTACCAAATCATTATAATCACCTGTTTGAAATCACATCATTATTTAGTTTTTTAAATTCATTACTAGCCCTAAATTGTCCCTGTCCCAACTTTTTCGGAATGTATTGCAGACCTGAAATATGTTCTAGATGTTTATTAACAAATTAAATGAAGTAGACCAGACACAACATGAAATATCTTGGGTTCATACTGTCTGTAGTGAAATAAAAGTCAAAGTAAATGTCATTTCTTTTCATTTAGCATATTGTCCCAACTTCTTTTTCAGATCTGGGCTTGTATATTTTCCATCCAGTTTCTATAATTATCATATTTATTTTCTCTTATCCTGTCCTCCAATAACTATGAAGGGCAATGATGAAAGTCACAGAGGTAAGTTCAGACCCTTAAAGTCTGCTTTTTTTCCCCATCCCATAAATCATGTTGTACTTGTTCACCTCAGACATGCCTTTAATCTAAGTGGGACGACACTGTTTCCTGCTTGCACTAACAGTCAATGAATGAATATTAATGCAGTCTTCGAGCAGCTCATCTAAAATGAATGAAAGAGGCCCGAAGACTTGGCCTGGCCTGTCCAAACAGAGCTGGTTCATTAAAGCTAAATAGGCATGTAATGTTCACCTGTCTGACAGTGTGGAGAAGATACACCTTGAAACATTTTTATACTAGATTAGATCAATGGGAGAAGACTTCAGCCTGCAACCAAATGATTCCTTGTCATTTAAATAAACTTACATGGTGCTGGACTTACAGTGGTGCTTGAAAGTTTTTGAACATTTTAGAATTTTCTATATTTCTGCATAAATATGACCTAAAACATCATCAGATTTTCACATAAGTCCTAAAAGTAGATAAAGAGAACCCAGTTAAACAAATGAGACAAAAATATTATACTTGGTCATTTATTTATTGAAGAAAATGATCCAATATTACATATTAGTGAGTGGCAAAAGTATGTGGACCTTTGCTTTCAGTATCTGGTGTGACCCCCCTGTGCAGCAATAACTGCAGCTAAACGTTTCCTGTAACTGTTGATCAGTCCTGCACACCGGCTTGGAGGAATTTTATCCCATTCCTCCGTACAGAACAGCTTCAGCTCTGGGATGTTGGTGGGTTTCCTCACACATTAGCTGCTCGCTTCAGGTCCTTCCACAACACTTCGATTGGAATTAATGTTAATGTTCATGTTCATGCTCCAAAACATGACCTTTACTCTTCTGTAACCATTCTTTGGTAGAACGGCTTGTGTGCTTAGGGTCGGTGTCTTGCTGCATGATCCACCTTCTCTTGAGATTCAGTTCATGGACAGATGTCCTGACACATTTTCCTTTAGAATTCGCTGATATCATTCAGAATTCATTGTTCCATCAATGATGGCAGCCGTCCTGCCCAGATGCAGCAAAAACAGACCCAAACCATGATACTACCCACCACCATGTTTCACAGATGGGATAAGGTTCTTATGCTGGAATGCAGTGTTTCCTTTCTCAATATAGCGCTTTTCTTTTAAACCAAAAAGTTCTATTTTGGTCTCATTGTCCACAAAACATTCTTCCAATAGCCTTCTGGCTTGTCCACGTGATCGTTAGCAAAGTGCAGACGAGCAGCAATGTTCTTTTGGACAGCAGTGGCTTTCTCCTTTCAGCCCTGCCATGCACACCATTGTTGTTCAGTGTTTTTCTGATGGTGGACTCATGAACATTAACATTAGCCAATGTGAGAGAGGCCTTCAGTTGCTTAGAAGTTACCCTGGGAACCTTTGTGACCTCTCCAACTATGACACAACCGTGCTCTTGGAGTGATCCTTGTTGGTCGACCACTCCTGGGGAGGGGAAACAATGGTCTTGAAATTTCCTCCATTTGTACACAATCTGTCTGACTGTGGATTGGTGGGAGTCCAAACTCTTTAGAGATGGTTTTGTAACCTTTTCCAGCCTGATGAGCATCAACAACTCTTTTTCTGAGCTCCTCAGAAATCTCCTTTGTTCGTACCATGATACACTTCCACAAACATGTGTTGTGAAGAGCAGACTTTGATAGATCCCTGTTCTTTAAATAAAACAGGGTGCCCACTCACACCTGATTGTCATCCCATTGACTGAAAACACCTGAGTCTAATTTCACCTTCAAATTAACAGTTAACCCTAGAGGATCACATGCTTTTGCCACTCACATAAAGAATTCATAAACTTTCAAGCTTTCATACATACAGGTTTTGGCTGGCCATCGGGAGTACCGGGATAATTCCTGGTGAGCCGCTCTGTGTGTGGGCCGCTGAGAGAACTAAAAATAAAATCTCATTTAAGTACACTAATAAAGAAGTGGGCAGTGGCTCACAGTATCCTAACTGCAATTAGAGAAGTTCCAAACCGTAATCACAACAACCACGAAAACATTAGATTAGTAATGAGTGCAAAATGAAAACATCGAAAAGTGCAAATGAAGGGCTGTAAAGGAACACGGAAAGAAGATACTTTGAGGAAATTGCACAACTTGAATGGCTGTCAGAGTGAGGAACAGAATGGCCGAAGTACAGAAAAGGCCTTGCAATCACAATGCTATTTTGTCAACACAATTTCATTCTGTCTGCCACTAGAGAAGACTATCGGCTCTGTCTCAAATGAGACCTATTCTCTACTTACAGCACTACTTAGAAAATAACAAACATTTCAATTAACAGCCATTGAATGTTCAATAAGGAGTTATAAGCTATTCCTGAATATAAATGGGTGAATATAAATTAATAATTAGAAGGGTTCTGCCATTTCATTTCCAACACTACTAGTGCGCTACATAGGGCGGAGTAAATCATTTGAGATGGTGCCAATAGTCTCTGCTCTAAAAAAGTAAAATCTGTCTTTTGGGAATTGACTGTAAAGTAGAATTAAAAACATAGAGTTTCATTCAGGAGCTTAAACATTAGTAGTGATTCTGTGTTGTTAAAAAAATATACGCCCACAGCAATTTATTAATCTTAGACAAATGTGAAAGCTCAGCTTTTCTTTCTAGCGGTTCTAGAAGTTTATTGAGACAAGTACCGTTTAAGAAAACCCATGTTTAATGAATACTGATAAAATTGAAGTATATGTATAATGGATTGATAGAGCTTCATTGATCCCAAGGGTAAGTGCAGAAAAGATACTTTGCTTTCAACATGGTGTCTGTTTAACCAGAAAAAATGCAGCTCCTCCGTTCAGTTGTATTTGTTTACAAGCCAGTCTTGCCTGGACCAATATGGCGGCTGCGTTGACCTATCACAGCAGCGAGCCAAAGCAGCCAATGCGGTTCTACTGTCCCTTTATGTAAATAGGCTATAGGCTACAGTGGTAAGTATTTTGTATGTTCTCCACTTACACTTCGGCAACAGCAAGTCCAAAGAAGCTTGATCAGGAATTATTTTTTTTAGAAGGGTAGCAGCTAAGAAAAGGAAAAGGCTAAGATATGCTAAAGCTCACAAAGACTCGAATGAAGATCAGTTGAAAAGTCTTGATGCATGCTCAATAATCCAGGTAAGAAAATCCCAGAAGTTGAATCTGTTCATCTGGACATAGATTTTGTCTCAGCAGTTGGAAAACTTTCCCAATCTTATATACAGCACCTTTGCATAACGACTGGTACCAGCACCATTACATAACAATGAGACAGGCGATCAGTTTAATATGCAGATTGACATAGCCATTAACGACAACTGTGTGCCATTCACACAGGATTGGGGAAGGGCTGCTATGGCTCCGTTGTAAGATGGTGAGAGACTTACATCATGTCTAGATGAGACCAACCTTCAATGTATGATCAACTTCACAGAAAAGGCTTGGTTAGCACAACATGAAAAGTCGAAAACTAGGCAGCAGAAGAATTTCGATTTGGACGGATGACACTCTCAAAGGCTGGAAGAGAGATGGAGGACAGACACAACCTGTGGATGTGGACAAGTGGGTAAAGAACTTGTCTGACAGACAACTCACCCAGGCGGAGAAAGACATCTTGGCTAAGGGGCTGAATTTTGCTGTGAAACCGAGGCAGATACCACTAGTGGAACTGATTACAGCCACGGAAACAGCAATCCGCAACAACAACATCGCGGACATGGAAGCAGAACAACTGCGAATGAAAGTTTCAGTCTGCCTTAGCTATGCTAAGCCACCGCCGTCCAACATCAGCAGAGAGGAAAAGAATGCACTCACGACTCTCAGTAAGGATAATGACATCATCATCCTTCCAGTGGACAAAGGTAGGTGCACTGTTTTATTAAACCAGACAGACTATCATGAGAAAGTTATGACTCTCCTTAGAGACACTAACACTTATGAGCCCCTGAAACGAGATCCTGGTAGTGGGTACAAGAAGAAGGTGATAGATTGTCTGAAGATTTTAGAACAGGACAATGCTATGGACCGGCTTCTGTACCACAGATTATACCCAGGGGAGGCTACACCTAGTCTGTATGGTTTACCTAAGATACATAAACAGGATGTGCCATTGCGGCCCATTGTGTGTATGATCAACTCAGTGACCTACAACATCGCCAAGTTTCTGGCATCGATCCTCAACCCGTTGGTAGGCAGCACGGATCATCACATCCAGAACACCATGGATTTCGTGGATAAGGTGAGGGACGTCATTATGGAGACGGATGAAACAATGGTCTCGTTTGATGTCACATCGCTCTTCACGTGCGTTCCAGTTGCTGAGGCAGTAGAGGTAGTCCGAGTGAAACTACAGGATGACCCCACTCTCAGCAATAGAACCACTCTTAACTCGGACCAGGTGTGTTTGCTTCTGGAGCTGTGTCTTTAATCCACCTATTTCACATACAGAGAGCAGTACTATAGGCAGAACCATGGGTGCGCCATGGGCTCCCCAGTTTCACCTATCATGGCCAACCTGTATATGGAAGAAGTGGAAAAGAAGGCACTAAGATCCTATTCAGGAACACCACCCAGCCATTGCTTCAGATATGTGGATGACACCTGGGTTAAAATGAAATCTCAGGAAGTGCCACATTTCACCGACCACATCAACTCAGTGGACAGACACAGTAAGTTTACCAGGGAGGATGTGAAGAATGGCAGGTTAGCCTTCTTGGATTGTGAGGTTGTGATTGGAGATGGGGGACGATTGAAAGTCGAGTTTACCGTAAGCCAACACATACGGATCAGTACTTAAGGTTTAACTCTCATCACCCACTGGAGCACAAACTAGGAGTCATCAGGACACTGTACCACCGAGCAGACAGTGTCCCCACTGACACAGCGGCCAAGGATGGAGAGAAATCTCACATTAAGCAGGCCCTGGGCAAATGTGGTTGCAACTGGCTTGTCAAAGCCGTTAAGACGCCCAAAACAGTGCCCCGCTTTCCAGCACATCGGAACAATCGAGATGCATCTTTTGCCAAAACACCCGCGTCTCAGTGGCTTTCAAACCCCAAACACGCTACGCCAGAAACTGGTCCACCCCAAGGATCGGGTTCCCCCAGCACAAACAGAGTAATTTAGTGTACGCTGTTAAGTGCCCAGGAGGATTGCCAGGAATTGTTTTTTTTTTTTTTTTTTTTTTTTTTTTTTTTTTTTTTTTTTTTTTTTTTTTTTTCACATCGGGGAAACCAAAACAGTCCACTGGCGAAAACGGATGGCACAACATAGAAGAGCTACCCTCATCAGGTCAGGACTCTGTGGTTTACACACCCACCTACAGGCCAGTGGCCACTCTTTCAAGGATGAAGATGTGCAGATCCTTGATAGGGAGGAACAATGGTTTGAACGTGGAGTAAAAGAAGCCATTTTTTGTGAAAAGGGAACATCCATCCCTGAACCAAGGAGGGGGGGGGGCCTCAGAGTACACCTCTCACCATCTTACAACAGAGCCATCGCAGCCCTTCCCCAGTCCTGTGTGAATGGCACACATGGCCATTGTCATTAATGGCTATGTCAATCTGCATATTAAACTGATCACCGGTCCCATTGTTATGCAATGGTGCTGATACCAGTCGTTATGCAAAGGTGCTGTATATAAGATTGGGGAAGTTTTCCAATTAGCTGAGACTGAAGAGGTCACTTAGATGAGGGACGAAATGTTTCTCCGACAAAATCTATGTCCAGATGAACAGATTCAACTTCTGGGATCAGTTGAAAAGAGAATTATAGAGCGACAAATCCATGTTTGAAATTTGTGGGTCCAATCCTTGACAATGTATTATACAGTGGGGCAAAAAAGCATTTAGTCAGCCACTGATTGTGCAAGTTCATAACTTTGTAACACAACTTTTGTTGGCAAGGACAGGGGTCAAAGGTTTCCTGTAAGTCTTCACCATTAATACAGGTAATGGGTGGAGGACAGAAGAACTTCTTAAAGAAGAAGTTACAGGTCTGTGAGAGCCAGAAATCTTGCTTGTTTGTGGGTGACCAAATACTTTTTTGCCCCACTGTATATGGTCATTCTAGCATTGCTAGAACAACAAATCTAAAGGAGGCCTAAGACTTTTGGACAATACCGTACATTTGAAATTTGAACCATAATCAGAATATTAATCGCCTGAATCTGAGGCAGATTTATTCCCATTATTTCACCACTGGTCATGAGACTGTGAATGATTCAAGGTTTTATTGATAACTAACCTAGATATATAGTTAACTCCAATGGCTTCGGAAACTTTTTCAACTGTACATTCATGGTGCGCTGCTGTAGCTGCTTTCTGAACAAAATCAGCAGTCAGAAAGAATTAATGCATTCATTAGCTTTAGATTAGGAGTAAGCTGTGCGTGCAATACTGTCGGCTCTGCTCTTAAGCATAGCATGAGGGAGTTTGCATAGTGTGACTGATGATCCTGGCACATAATCATCGCTCACATCCAGCACAGATGCCAACGGCTTCAAACGTAGCTATTGCGGAAATACACGGATTGTAGAAAACAAATAAAGACATTCCCATGTAGATGAAAACAAATATCAGACTATAACAAGATCAGTAAAGAGGCATCAGTGACAATAAAGGATTATGTGCAGAAAGGTCAGGTGGATCAGTCGGAAATACTCAAACGGAAAAGCTCCTGGAAAAACAACATCCAGAACACATTAAGCCTTTAAATAATGACTGTTAGCTCAGTATCTTGGCGGTTGGCCCTTGTATTTCGTGCTTTTACAAGATATTTTATGTGTCTGTTCTCTGGGTGAGTCGACTTGGAAAGGAACCAACCGCTCCGACGCTGCTCTGAATTCATCCAGCACACTGCAGAAAGTCTACGAGAAATTTTAATCATCCGGATCATGTTAAATGTTAGGAGCATTATCATTTTTAAAGCAGATATCAGAAGGGCAGATGAAAACGCACTGAGTGAAGGAAAAAAACCCAGAAGAGTCTTTTTCCCCTTTTGTGCTCTCCATGATCTCATCTTTTCAGTTGAGAGGGTCAGATGTCGCTCCATTTCATTCTTTCAAGGACTGACTAGAGCAAGTATTGTTAATTTCAATTTCATACCCCTGGAGACCCACACATGGCTTGACTGGAGGAACCTCTCAAGGTTTTTCTCTTTTCTGTCTGTAAATCCACTGTTCATTGGTCCTTTCTAATGGGTACTGTGTTATATGTTACTTTTTCCTACCGCGCTTATAAATCATGATACTAGGGTTATAATACTCGAGTCTGGTCTCGACCTCATTTGGACTTGGTCTCGGGGTAAGGTGGACTCAGCTAGTCCAAGACCAGCCTAGTCCAATGCGTCTGTCTGAGGTAATGTTAATTATAAACTGTTTTCTATCGTTATTGAATATCAACAATCCATTGAAACAGAATAAATCAGTCATTTCTCTACATGCGTAAATAAAATCTGCCCTCTGATTGGCTAACAGTAAAAAACAAGTTCCTGCTCTTCTCGTTCAATATCCAATCAATGAGCTTTTATTTTGAACTGTCTGACATTAAGATTGTGAGTGTGCATTGTTTTCCCGCTCGTTTTATGTAGTCCGTATTGTTTAAGGTAGTTTTTGTTTGAAGGGAGATTGAAATGTTGGGATTATATTTTCATATTTCAACATACAAATGGTTAGAATGGATGTTGTTGGTTATATTCAGGCAGAGGTGTGCAGTCAGGCCCTTCTAACTCTTCTGAGAAAGACTAACAAACAGGTGTATGTAAAGTATTATAGAAATATTTATTTCATGAATAAAGTCAAATCAAAAACATCATCGAATTCTTGGTTGCTACAGGACTCATATCTGAAGCGTCAGTGTCTATGCACGTGCTAATTTGCCATTCAGCAATAAGGCGGCCAAGTCTACCTACAAAGTAATAAATTATTTTCTGGCAAATGACCGGAGGATGGATGTGATCTTCAAATAAGCCTAACGAACACACACATATATATATATATATATATATATATATATATATATATATACACACATATATGTATACAGTGGTGCCTGAAAGTTTGTGAACCCTTTAGAATTTTCTATATTTCTGCATAAATATGACCTAAAGCATCATCAGATTTACACACAAGTCCTAAAAGTAGATAAAGAGAACCCAGTTTAAAACAAATGAGACAAAAATATTATACTTGGTCATTTATTTATTGAGGAAAATGATCCAATGTTACATATTTAGTGAGTGACAAAAGTATGTGAACCTTTGCTTTCAGTATCTGGTGTGTGGGACCCCCCCTGTGCAGCATAACTGCAGCTAACGTTTCCTGTAGCTGTTGATCAGTCCAGCACACCGGCTTGGAGGAATAATTTAGCCCATTCCTTCATACAGAACAGCTTCAGCTCTGGGATGTTGGTGGGTTTCCTCACATTAGCTGCTCGGCTTCAGGTCCTTCCACAACATTTCCCATTGGATTAAGGCCAGGACTTTGACTTGGCCATTCCAAAACATGAAACTTTATTCTTCTTTAACCATTCTTTGGTAGAACAGCTTGTGTGCTTAGGGTCGTTGTCTTGCTGCATGACCCACCTTCTCTTTGAGATTCAGTTCATGGACAGATGTGCTGACATTTTCTTTAGAATTCTCTGATATCATTTCAGAATTCATTGTTCCAATGATGATGGCAAAGCCATCCTGCCCAGATGCAGCCAAAACAAGCCCAAACCATGATACTACCACCACCCATGTTTCACAGATGGGATAAGGTTCTTTCCTGCTGTAATGCAGTGTTTTCCTTTTTCTAAAAACATAACGCTTTTCTTTTAAACCAAAAAGTGTTTTGGTCTCATCCGTCCCCACAAAACCTTCTTCCAGTAGCCTTCTGGCTTGTCCACGTGATCAAGGTTTTGTAACCTTTTCCAGCCTGATGAGCATCAACAACTCTTTTTCTGAGCTCCTCAGAAATCTCCTTAGTTCGTGCCATGATACACTTCCACAAACGTGTTGTGAAGAAGCAGACTTTGATAGATTTCCCTGTTCTTTAAATAAAACAGGGTGCCCACTCACACCTGATTGTCCAATCCACATTGATTGAAAACACCTGACTCTAGTTTCACCTTCAAATTAACTGCTAATCCTAGATGTTCACATACTTTTGCCACTCACTAATATGTAATATTGGATCATTTTCCTCAATAAATAAATGACCAAGTATAATATTTTTGTCTCATTTGTTTAACTGGGTTGCATTTGTGGACCGTTGGTCTGTATATTGATATCCAGGATTAGGGTCATGCACAGATTTGGTGTTTAAATTCAATGGAGCTGCTTGTTTTTATTGATTCAGTGAAGGAAGGTCATTATTGACCCCAAGGACAAGGGGAGGATACAACAAAAGAGTTAATTATTCTGTTTAGATTATGTGTATCGAAACTGTTATTCTAAATGTATTATGTAGGTAATTTAGTTTATTTCCTACATGTACCATCTAAGCCTCCCAAGGAGGTCGGGCCCTTTTTTGAGTCTTGGTCCTCCCAAGGCCTTTCCTTCATCACATTTAGAGAGATTTCCCTTGCCACAATTGCTGTATGCTGGGGGCTTTGGGCCAAATAGGTATAAAGCTGCTTTGAGACAATGTTCTAATGTAAAAAGCTCCATATAAATAAATGTGACTTGACATTGACCCCATTCCCAATAGCTCTGTATATTAATGACCTCGGGTGCCCAGTTTATCACTTACTATTTTCCAGCATGTTCATATGAATTGATCTAATTTGCTTTTGAGAGCCCTGCTCGAGTGTAACCTTAAATGGTTTCACCACCCAAAGAAATGGTTCTGTGGATGAGAGCTTGTTCTCTGTGTGAGCTGAGCCAAATTGGGGTCACATCTTAGATTAGACCTGGCTGAAGCAGTTGGTCAGACAGAGCTGTTACATGAACCAGTGAAGTTATGGATGGAGAACAGATTGGGAAGTTAAAATAAGTCCCAAGGAGCACTTGCTTGTGTAGTATTGCTACAGTTCCAGTAAAATGTGATGTTTATTATTCTGACTTAATAGCAGGTATCCAAGTTACAGGCTCATCAATTACAAGACTGTTTAATGATTCAAGAGTAAGAGTCTCAAATGTCACAGCAGCATAGATCAAACTTCATCAGCCATGATAAAATGTTCACAGAGGAAGGTCTGGGATAAATGCTAAATACCTACAAACTACAGCCACAAAAACCACTTATGTTTACAAGAACCTCTATGAGCCGGTCTGAATAAAATTATATATTTTACATAATATATAAGATATTTGCTTGGAAACCAAGTGATTTCGTGTTTCAGGTGTTATTTTGTTCCATTCTTCTGGCAAACACGGTTTATAGTGTGCAACAGTACATGGTCATCATTGTATTTCAATAGGGACAGGTCAGGACTACAGTCAGGCCAGTCCAGTGTCCGCACCCTCTTATGTAATGTGTGCAGCATGTGGTTTTGCATTGTCTTGTTGAAAAATGCATGGACGTCCCTGGAAATGATGTCTGTCCTGAAAGTAGCTTATGTTTCTCTAAAATCTCATTGTACTTTTCTGCATTAATGCTGCACCACAGACGTGTAAATGACCTTTACCAAGGGCCCTGACCCGACCCCATACCATGACAGAGCCTGGCTTTTGAACTTGTTCCTCATAACAATCTTTTCTTTGTCTTTGGTCTGGAGCATACAGCAATGTCAATTTCTTACAAAAAAGATGTGTTACACTGATGGGTCTGAGCACAATCCCCATTTCAGCTGTGTGATGGTCCATCCCAGTTGCCTCCGAGCCCAGAGAAGTCGACACCGCTTCTGGACATGGTTATAACATAAGACTTGTTTTTCGTACAGTAACGTTTTAAATGGAATTTGTGAATGTAACTCTGTATTGTAGAGCTTGATAAAAATTTGATCCTCTGTGACCTCGCCAACTATTACACTTGGACGGATCTTTGTCGGTCGACCACTCCTGGGGAGGGTAACAGTGGTCTTGAATTTCCTCCATTTGTACACAATCTGTCTGACTGTGGATTGCTGGAGTCCAAACCCTTTAGAGATGGTTTTGTAACCTTTTCCAGCCTGATGAGCATCAACAGCTCTTTCTGAGCTCCTCAGAAATCTCTGTTCGTGCCATTTTACACTTCCACAAACATGTGTTGTGAAGAGCAGACTTTAAATAAAACAGATACCTGTTCTTTAAATAAAACAGGGTGCCCACTCGCACCTGATTGATCCCATTGATTGAAAACACCTGACTCTAATTTCACCTTCAAATTAACTGCTAATCCTAGAGGGTCACATACTTTTTCCACTCACAAAAATGTAATATTGGATCATATTCCTAAATAAATGAATGAATAAGTATAATATTTTTGCCTCATGTGTTTAACTGGGTTCTCTTTATCTACTGTTAAGGCTTGTGTGAAAATCTGATGATGTTTTAGGTCATATTTATGCAGAAATATAGAAAATTCTAAAGGGTTCACAAACTTTCAAGCACCACTGTAGATTAGTTCAAAGTATGGCAAATGCAACTTTAATGTCATTCCTTACTTAATTTTTTAGCATAGAGGGAGCAAAAGTAAGCACCAGCAAAGCCCACACCAGTATGTAACCAATCAGGTAAGCAGCTGTTTCTTCTCGTGAACATATTGAAATTATTTAAAACGTTCAGGGCTATTCACAACACAAAAAAGTACAAAAGACGTCAATGATTTTTTACGTCGGTTGAATGGACATGTGTCATCGGTGGTGTAGCGTGATAGCCGTACCCCCCTCTTTCTTCCCCTTTTCACAAGCCCTAAACCTTTACAACACTTCGGAATTCAAAGGCCATCTGGTCCGGATCTTACAGGCTCAAGCAACAAAGGTCGATTCTTTCTACACGCGTTCCAAAAAGGGTCTGTTTAACAGACCTGTAACCTCAGACATCTCGACGGCAATAAAGTG